>CM021786.1:273255-381634 GCA_011076525.1 Nettapus auritus | reverse complement strand
CAAACACCCCTCAGTGCCCGCTCCTGAGTGGAATTTGGGGGCAAACACCCCTCAGTGCCCGCTCCTGAGCACGCCTTGGGCGATCACCCCCCGTTACTCCGACGTGTGGGCGCAGGGGTCGAGCAGCCCCTCAGGGAAGGGCCCTCAGCACACCCGCGCTGGGCAGAAATTAACGCCCGGCCGCTGTTATGGAGCCGAGGGGAAGAAACAGCCTTTCGCCGCCTCTCTGTAACGACGAGGAGGAAGGGGAAGAAATAACTTCACCCGCGGCCGCCCTGCTGCGGCGGGGAAGGGAAGGGGAAGGCCGAGGCGAGCCCGGCGCGGCCCGGGAGGTCGCGGTACCGCTCGCCGCCACACGGCGGGGAAGAGACGGGGCGGGAGCGAACCCCCGGGAAGCGCCGGGCTCCCTCCTCGGGGCCGGGGCAGCGCGGAGCCGACGGGCCCCGCAGTCACCTACCGGGCGCCCAGCCCCGCTGCCGCGCCGAGCCACCGCGCGGCCGCCATCTTGGCGCTCCTCGGCCCCGCCCCAAGCGCTACCGCGCCGCCTGGCGGCAGCGAGACCGCTGCTTCTCCCCCCCCCCCACCTCGCGTCAGCATTTTTGCTAAAAACGGCTTTATTTTTCCTTTTATTTTATCCCACCCCCACCCTTTCAGGCCGTTCCTGTCACCAGGGTGACGAGGTCCCGCTGTCCGCGCCCAAGCTCCTGGCAGCCACCTGGGAGGAGCAGCATCGTTGCCGATGTGCGGATTTTGGAAGCGTGGAGCCGGCCGGGTGTCACTCGCAGCCCCCCGGGGAGGAAGCCCGTGACACACAAAACGCCTTTCTTTTTCCACGTTACAAGAAACGGTGAATCCAGCCCGCTTCTGAATGCCCCTCCAGAGATGGGGCCTGCAGAAGTTAGAGGTCGTGCACTTGTTTTGATCGCATGATTTTTGGGGTGGGAAGTTCTTGATCTTGCAGCTTGCAGCCACTGTGGACCCCAGGGCTGTTGCCTAAGGAAGGAGAGGAAGAGTTTCCCTTGGGGAGGAAGAAGACTTTTGCGCTTTCCGAAAGACAGAGATGCCAGTTTTTGTGGCTGCTTTTCCCCCTCGTAGTGCAATTATATTCCTGCCAGTTTTGGACCAGAAAGCCACTTACAAGAGGCCAACTATGCCTGCTTATTCCATTACAATTGACTAATATAACCTAAAGTCCCACCAACATTCCTTGAACAAACTTTCAGCTCTTCATTTCAGTGGTTCCTTGCTGCATTGGCTGGATTCACTGTACCTTGGCACGCTGCAGAGCTCACAGCGAGCACGCTTTCCCTGTGCTTTGCCAAAACCCATTTCCAGTCCCCCCACGCCTCCCACAGCACATGCTGCAGCTCGGGATGACCCGTGCAGCATGTCAGCCACAGCTCACCGACCCCTCCGCTTGTGTGCAGTGCATCCTCTTTGGGCACGGGTTCGTTGTGCATCCTCTCTTGCAGCAGCTCCCGTGTCTGCAGGGGGCTCGACAGCTCTGTGCCAACACAGCATTGCCCTAGCCATGAAGGCCCCCATTAAGCTGGAATATCCTCAGCTTAAAAGATCGGTTTGACTTTGCAACTGCCAGATAAAATAGTGGAGCCAGGACAGAGTTCAGTACCTTAGCAGGAAGGACTCATTAAAAATGAGTCCTTGTACCTAGCAAAAATATTTTGCATGGAGGGAGGAGAAGAAGGCACAGGAGAGACAAGGTATTGTAATCAGGTACAGTTTTAATAAAATGTACATAAGTTTACAACTTGAACATTTCTTCATAATGATTACCGGAAACACAGACGATCACACCTGGAGTGCAACAGTCGACTCCACCAATCTGCAAGTCAGAGGTATTTCCAAAACCGCTACGAACCACTTTAATAACAACATGGTTCAAGCAGAACACTGCTCTTGCAACATAAGTCACAGAGATTGCTCGTCACAGTCAGCAGAGGCCACAAACACCTGCAGCTCCAGCTTTCTGCTCCACACAGAGACAACGCTCCTCCACTGACAGCAGGAGTTGCTTTCACTGCTGGATGTGGTGTGCGGAGATGCTCAACTAGTTGCAACCCCTGGTGCTTTCCTGCATCAAGCTCCCAGCCCCAACCACACAGACACAGAAAACCCCCTGCCCTCCCTGTGCTCGCAAGCAGCTCATTCTCCTGTGCTGCGGGAGAGTGGGGTCAGGATGGGGGACCAGCAGATTGCCGGATCACCACCACTTCTCAGGGGGGCTTTTCTAGCCATGTGTGACAACCTTCACCCTATGCACAACGGAAACTACAGGCCGGGGCTTATTTTTAGAAACTCCAACACAGCTGATCAGGTTTCAGGAATGCATTTCAGGACTGGAACAAGATTTCACTGTCAAGATACCTGCTCTAAAAATGCTTTGGAGTCTTTTGGTGTACTGAAAGGCCTTAAATTAACACCGTGAAAAAAAAAAAAAAAAAAAAATCAACTCCCCAACACAAGAGTCTTTGGTGGAAGCTGAGTTAAAGTAACCGATTACCACTTTGGAGTGATTGAGAGTTCAGCAATTAAACAGATCACACTCTGTCTTGCCTGATTAAGTCACTCTGAAGATGCGCTCCAGGCAGCACGCATCACGATTGCTCACGCGGGTTTGCTGTCACGAGCTTAACATCACCAACGTGCTACATGCATACCGTGCAGTACGGACTGAGTGTGCACTGGCTTCAAGAGACTAAGATTGTAAACTGAATGCCACACATGACTAGTGCTGAGATGAGAGATGGGGAGAAGTCCCAGAAATATTGCAGCAGGCTGCAGCAGGCAAACCCTGGGGCGGCTGGTCCCGGTACGTGCACTTGTGCAAATGTTGCAGCAAGGAGGCACAGAGAGCAAAGCCTGTTTCCTTTTCTTTTTTTTCTCGACCCCCCATTTTTTTTTTTTTTTCATGCAGAAACTCTGCTTACTTGCTTTGAAGCGCTATGTTTCTAAGTGCATTCAAGTTATGTTGGAAGTGGATAAGAGCCATGTCTAAGATTGTCACAGGACTGAAGTGGTAACTGTGTCACTCCGGCCATGAGGTCTCCTAGGAGACCCAGGGCAGCTGGCAGAATTTACTACAACTTTAAAAAAGGTGAAACCAGTGGTTCTGTTCAGAAAATTGACTTTAAAATGCTGCATTGAGGCCATACCAGTCTTGCTGCGTTAACATCACCAGCTAGGTGGCAAAGAAAGCTACAAGCACTATTACTCCTTGATCGTTAGAAACTGTAGCTTCATAAAATAAGGAAATGAAATTTCCACTTACAATACAACATGCCGAAGCTGCAGTACTGGCCATGCAGGATTAGGAGGAATACAGACTGGAAACTAGAATGGTATCAGACTAACTGGTATTGAAATTCAATTTTCTGACTGCAACCAGAAGCCCATTCCTTCATAGGTCACACACAGAGATTCAAACAAGCTCTCCCCCCATCCCCCCAACATATTTTTAAACTATTTAAGCACTAGATGCATGCTGGCAGGATCATTAGTTTCTGGGGCATGGTTACCTTGCTCTGTGTAAAGTGCTTGAGGAACATAAGCTGCCAAAATGCTAGCTGGAAATTCAGCCTGACCCAACCTGAGCCCGTGCTGCTGGTGAGCCCTCGCACCCAGCTGCACCTCTGCCTCCCGTCCTCCCATGGCTGGCAGCGCGGGATAGCGAGATCTGAACGATACACAGCTCACCTCCACCTCACTGATGTGAGCACACAAGTTTTTGTTTTGTTCTGTTTTCTTTTGTTACGTGAGACCTCGATGTGGCATTGTAAGAAGTTTCACAGAATTATCCAAAAGCAACTTTTCAAGTAAAAAAAAAAATGAAAGAAAGAAAGGAGAACATGAATCCAGTTAGCAGAGGTAATACCTTGAGCCCACATCTTATTTATATGTGGTACCTGCTTACTCTAGCAAAGCGTATCCTGAGTGCACAGATCCATCCCTACACCACCAAGTGAATTTAACAGCTTAAGGCCAAATTCAGCCTGCTGGCCACATGCACAGCCACGGCACAGCCGTGTGCTGAAACAAATCTACACCCTCATGCTTAGCCTTCTTGGTATCCCCTACATTTCAGTTTGATATCATGGTCCTCCTTGGCATCTCCCTCTGATCCAGTCCAGCAACAACCTGCATGGTCAATCACTCTCGGGTATGTATTTGAACAGAAAACTCAATGACAACAAAATGCAATAAACTACAGCTTCGGCTTCACTGAAGGTCTTAAGGGAAACCCAGAAATTTCTTTGCAGCACTTTATCTCCCAGAGGTGGTGAGGAGCACAGGAAGCACACACCTGCAGCAGCAGCACACCGGTGCTATGCAGCAGAGCAGGGCAGGAGGTCCAGCTGCACACAGCCTCCGCGCCTCCAAGAGCTGTCCCTCCGCAGGGCTTTAAACACCTCAGTCCCATTTTCTCTCTCTGTTTTCCAGGCAAACCCAATGCTGAGCGCTCCCTGCAGTAACATTTGGCTTATCACTTGCAACTGCAGGTTTTGGAAGGGAACTGAGACTGGGGAGTCAGTAACTCCTATCTGTACATGCTTTGCCTGTCATCTCCTGGTGCTTTGGACTTTTCCACCCACCCTCCCCTTACTGCAGGGCTGAAAATTCAGCAGAGACCTGAATTGTGTTCCTGTTCATGTGCACTGCTCTGCTTTGTTTGAGCAGTTTTCACATGCATCTGTAACAAGCTCGCTGAGTTTCTTTGTTTATTATTTGGACATCAGTCAAAGCTATGGATGGAGGTGGTGTCTGTTTTTGTTTTGTTTTGTTTTGTTTTTTCCCCAAAACTAGACAGAATTTGGCTGCAGCAGCTTTTGCTGGTGTGACTCCAGCACATTACAAGGAGTAACATCGGCCCTTCCCTCCCCTGGTGGGACAGTAGTCCCGAATCTTCTCTCTGAGTACAAGCACATTGTGAAGAGGGCAGGACAGAAACCTGTTCCATTTGCAGCAGGTCCTGACCACAGCAACCTACCTCAGCAGCCAGCTCCAACAACTCCCCCACAAAAGCTCAAAGCCACTTGTGAGAGAGCCCCGAAGGCAAAATCTGTCCTTTATCCTTTGCGCAAGGCTCCAGCTTACAGGATAAGGATCAAATTCACTTGGGAAACGGTCACTGCAAGGCTTTCGAGGGGCTTGGCAGAAACTCCTGGAGTCAATGGGGAAGCCCTTGCAAACAAAACAACTGGAGATTGTTCTTGGGAGACATTCTGCAGCATCAGCACCTGTTAGGACGGAGGATCACTGCACTACAGAGGCATGAGTGACTGCGAGCCTAAAGAGCCCCCGCACCTGCGTGCTTTGAAACGAGACAACACTTACAAATACATAGCTGCCGCTGGCCAGAAATAGCAGGACCAAGACAAGCAATGCAACAGGCACTTTGCAAAAACAACGGCAGGTTTCACTCTGCCTTGTATTATTGGGAAGAGAGGGGAGCAAAGTCTACTTTATTTCTGCCTAGCGGCCAGCAGGTAACAAACCTTCCGGACTATCTTCTCACCAAACTCTGTATTGGTATTCACTACGTCAATGGCAGAACAAACAGGAAGGAGATGTCTTTCTCTTTGGGAATATGGCAGGAAGCACAAGATTTCTAAAGTAGAGCAAATGTTACCAGAAAAGAGTAGATTTTGTTTGGGTTCATCTTGATTGATAAGAAAACAAAAGGCAGAACTGATGAATCTAGAGTTAAGTTCTCCGCTAGCATGTATCAGTCTAACCGGATTGCACCCAATGCAGAATTACACCAAATGAGGTATGCAGATCAGGACATCTGTCAGGTTGTTTCCATAATAAACTTTTCCATCAGGCATATTTTTAATACTGTAATAATGCACAGCTCTCTCCTTCACAACAACAAAAGCAAATTTCTGGGTCCTACGCTTTGGCATAAACCAGACATGATGCATGCATGTCAAAGTTTTGCTTGATCTTTTGATTTTCCTAGTAACAGCAGTGGTAGCAGCCTGACAGATTGCTACGCTGAAGTTTCAATTCTCGAACATCTGAAAGACAAGCAGTGGAAGGCACCGAGTCCTCCTACCGACTGCTCCAGGCGCTGACACAATGCGCTCTGCACATGGCAGCGAGCTAAGAGGTGCTGGCTGCCACTGTTCTGCTCACCTCTGCACTGCATAGACCTGGTGCTTGGCATTGCCTATTGTGCATAAAAACCTACAAACACGCACTATATGTGAGAGAATGACCCTGGAGCCTCAGCTGCCAAGCTTGCCAGTGCTACCAGCAGCAGAACATGTCACCTTGCTGTCCTCCAGAAGCCCCCACTGCTGGGAACGGAGTCCCAATAACCCTTCAACATGCGAAATCACTGCTTTGCCAGAGCATGAGCCAGTCCCGCTTGCCTTGCTCTGTAATGAATAAGCCTTCTAACTCATCTTATAACGCCTTTCCCCAGCCAGAAAGTATGGAATATTACTGTTTTGGAAAAGCATCTAAAAATAAATGGGGGTGGCGTGGAAGGCAGTGAGAGGAGGAAGGTAAGAAGCAATTGAAAAGGATATGAAGATCCTGAGAGCCAGTCATTCAGATTAGCTAACATAACTTAAAATGGTTCAACTATGTATCACTGCAAATAGAGTTCTGACCAAATAATAATAATATATATATATTGCTATGTCATTCAATTCAACTAAGATGTTCAAGGTCCCGTGAGAGGTGTTCTACGGGAAGCACACCTCCCAGCTCACAGCAGATTAAGGCTTTTGCTTTCCTGCTTTGGAAGGAAAGGGTGCTGAAGCAAAAGGATCCCCGTCGGGCAGTTCCGTAGTCCTGGAAGACAGAGGGGCAACAGAGACAGATCCTGCTATTGCCTGTCTGTTGGTCTGAGAAACCACTTTGTAAGCAGCTATGGGTTTGACTTCAAGACCTTGCTCATCTTCTGGACTGTAGTGACGGGAGTATTTTGACAAGGATTGTGGACGGAAAGGCTTGTTAACCATGGAGCCCAGGATGGCTTCTTGTGGGAGCACCTGTCCTTGGTTCCTCTCACTGGGCATGCCGCTGTGGTCGGGCTGCGCACCTTTAGAAGGGATGTTCTCCTGGGCCTCCATCGCTCTTACAGAAGAAGGAGGGAGATTGGTCGGCTGAGTAAAGCCTGCAGAGGGATACTGAGGTCTTGCTGAGGCCGTGGACCCACGAAATGCTGTATCCAGGCTTTGGAACATAGGGCTGGCTCTGTGTTGGACATCGCCTGCTTGACTTATGAAAACAGGAGGTGTGAATTGTTCCTTAGGCATGCTATGAGAAGTCAACTCTTCCATGCTTTTCTTTTTTGTGAAAGGGGCTCTCAGAAACACATCTGCTTCTTCTGGATGTCTGTGAGCCATATTGCCCTTGGAGATGAAAGGAGCTTTGGTAAAGACATCCACCTCATCAGGCACTTTTCTCGAGCTTCGGAAAGGAGCCGTGGCAAAAACATCTGGTTCATTAAAAACCTCCCCAGAGTGCAACTGGAAGGCAGGGAATGGCATCTCCCCGGCTCTGGCCTGGGAAAACTGGGAGTGGGCATCTTTGGAAGCCTCCCGTCTTTCCCTGGGCCCAGCTTGCAAGAACCCTGGGCCTAGCTTGCAGGTTTCCTCCTCCTCTTCTGAATCCATCAGTAAAGGCCTGGACCCACTACAATCCAAAATATCCCCTTCATGGTCTGTCCCCTCTCCTTCACTGCTGTAGAAGGAGCTGTTGCTTGAAGGACCGTCTCTTGCTAAGTAGTCTGACTCTGAGTTGTGCTGGGTTTTCACCTCTAGCATCTCAGACTGACCTTTGTACAAAGCAAGTCCATCACTGCCAGAAGGTCCTTTACAGAGATCAAGAGCTACAACTGGAAATAGGGCTGGATCCCTCTGCAGACCTAAAAATGCAAAAGAAGAGTGTTACTCAACAAGCTACATCTCTTTAGTCATCAGAAAGAATACAAGATACTTATTACACAAGAAATGTCATGAAGTTCAGATTTAAACCACCACCACACATGGAAAATGAGACGGAGAGGGAGGGTAAATAAAAGAAAGTAAAAATGCCAGGCAGGGTATTTACTGCACGCAAGCTGACACAACTCAGCACTGTCTCATGACTCAGGGGCACCACAAGTACAAGTTTTCAGGAGATGGATGATGTTTGACAGACAAATGGGCACACTCAGAACCACTCACAGAGGTTTCTGTGCCACCCACAACCATGACCATCAGAGAGGTTTGCACTTTGTAGCCCTGCTGCCTGGGGTGAAGCTTCAGTAAGCTGTTCTTGTCATTTTATTCTGCACTGTTGCTTATCGCCTCAGGAGTGCCCTATAAACAGATGTATGGCTTGGCATAGCCTCTCCTTCTGTGAGCCATCCCACAGATACATGCAATCACACTCGGGCATGTAAAATACGCAGGGATGCCTTACAATCTGCTAAATGTCAGCCTGTAGCTTTTAATGAATTCTGGTAACTATAGCAGCGTTATTTTAAACCACTGCAAGACAAGTGATTTTAAACAATCCATACCATGATTTCAAATGAAGTGTCTAACATAACTACAGCAATCTGGCTTGCTTCTGCATTGGTTTGACAGGGCAATGCGGGGTGAGGCTTGCAGAACTGCTCTTCTCCAGTTACAAGAGCCCAAGATTGGGTTGGTTTTGCCTTACAACTCACAACAGAGAACAGAAGATATCTTACCTTCAAAGAACTATTAGCAGGTTAGGAGTATGTCATTGGACTCATGTTAGCAAAAGGATAGGAAAAAGGCACATGAGAACTAAGCAGTACGAATTGCAGGAAGAACAGGTGGGGTGGCGTGGGGGGCAAGGTGGTTTGGTGTCCACTGACTGATGGACAAGCGAGGTATGACCCAACCACCCCTGCAGTGACAAAATAGCTTTACCATGTCCAAACTCTGCCCAGATTAATGGTTGGAACTTACACAGCCATCACAGGCTGCAAGGCACCTTTTCTTGACATTCTGTAGATGTACGCAAGTTAACCCATTTTCAGCCATTTCTTAATTAACGACACAGTACTCATTTATTAGGCATCAAAATTGTTATTTATTGGAAAACTATTCACTGCAATACATTACACTGCTAAAGAAAGACAGTGTAGGTATGTGAACATTTTATGTTGCTCTACAAAAATACTATCTATCTTTCCTGAAACCCATGTTGTCAGCAATTATTTAACCTTAGATACTAATCTGTTAGATTACAGGAATGTGTGCATGGTTGTGTTTTCTTCCAGGAGGCTGGTTATGTATTTTACCAGGTATTATTGTGAGATATCGAGAATACACGTGGAAGCAGACCAAGACCAGTTGCCACACCGCACAAACACCTCTGAATTACCTAGTCCTCATTGAGACAGAGCATAGAGGAAAACAGGAAAAGCAAAAACGCATTTATCATAGTGAGTATTATGCCAATGCAAACCAACCCAGCTTTCACAGGAACAGCACAAAAAAGTAATTTGAAGAATCTTCTTTTTAAAGAGTTATGTGCCTGAGTTGTGTCTATATTCATGCAAGTTATGACATTTGGGACAGAGTTAAGAGAAAGGCTGACAGGATATAAGCCCCAGTTGGTAGAAAGGTTTTTTTTGTTGTTGTTTTTTGTTTTTTTTTAAGCAATTTTCTCCTTTGCTAAGGCCAGTACAGGAGTTACAAATTACTCTGGGGAAAAAATGAAGTGATGTTTAAGTAGGAACTCATTCTGGCCTTCAATTAGGAGCTGGTTTCACTTGAAGTTGCTAGACAACACAGCAAAGAGACTAGGGTACGTGGTAATTTAAAACCAACGAAAATTGGTATGACAAAGTTAAAATCTAGTAGGTTACCAGAGAAGCTTTGCAACTTACTGATGGAGAGGAGTACCATCTACACCCTAACATTGCATTTTTCTGACACTGAAGAAGGCAGAGGTGGTTTCCAGACACCACGTCAGGGTAACTCATCTCAGGCAGCTTCCCCCCACATCCCTGTTCCTGCTTTCCTTCATTTTGCTTCACCAAGAGAAGCAAAAGGCAAAGTTACAGTCTCAGCAGGAGTAAGGCAGCATCACTACGGAAAAGACAACATCATAGAGCATTTCACTGCAGCTGGGTGCGTGACTGACCAGACCACAGCTTAGACCTTTCCTCTTGCAGTCAATAATCTTGTTGGTTAAAAGGCCTGAGCTATGCTCAGGCACAAAAATTTCCAATCAGACAAAAAACAAAACATAAACCCCTTTGTTAGCGCTAACACAACATTTAAACAAGAAAAAGTCAGGGTTTCCCATAAGCAGCCATAGCTACAACCTGTGCAGCTGAACTCTTGACAGCTTGCAGAGCACAGCCTTTAGGATGACAGAATTTACGTTGGCCAGCACCGATGGACGGGTGTGCAGGTTTGTGATCACAGACGATTGAGATCCACATTAAAAGGTTTGGCAGTTTTGTTTGGCGTTACTGCAAAGGAGAGACAGGGTTGCCCCATGAGGTGTTAACAGTATGACTGTAAAGGGCAAATCTTGTAAATTTCAAAAAGTGCTTTTCTGCTTGAAGCTCTGGCCCTTTCTGCGACAACTGGGCTCCTGTTCGCACCAAAGGCACGCTATGCAAGAGGCCTGGAAAGAATCAGGCAGATGGCTGCTGGAGCCAACCCACACAGCACCCACAACCCCTCGTGCTAAAGGGACGCTGCTCCTGCAGAGGCAGCGATTGCTGACGGCCTCCTGCGCCACGCCGGACACTGTCACTGGGCAGCAGCCGCATCTTTTGTCCCCTCCTCCCCAGGACTCCTGGAATCTGCAAGGTACTTTACTGGGAAGCAGCCCTTATTTCATCAATTAAGGCTTCAGTTCTATAGCACATACTTTACTCCATGAAGTCTTTACAGAAGCTTGTACTTACAGATGACATTTCTTTCTACCCCTGAACATTTGTATGTAATTGCTTTTATTCCAGGGTCAGATACAAAGCAATTATCTGAATGAATGAATAAATAAATTTAAAAAATTCTCAATTATACTCAGGCTCCCTTTCTAAGGAAGTTTTTGTTACTAAAGGAGAATTTAAGTAATAAAAGCACCTCTGGCTCAGTACACCAGGAACACACCCTGCCTTCTGAGGTGGGGGCCACAGAGCAGCTCCGGCTTCCAGATTACCACTGCTTGCAAAACACCACAAAAAATGGGTTGTAATTTTACATGCAGGTAACAACTTGAAGACACTGTTTACCCTTGAGATACAGCACTGACACACAGGGGTCCTGTCATTCATAGAAAATACCACAGAGACGGGGCAAGGTACTGAAATAACTGATGGGAATTACTCTCCCTTTTACAGGAAAAACAGGAACACATCAGAGGAATACTGAGGCATTCTGGGCTCTAAAGCTGCTTCTTGACCAGCTCTCCTCATTTTATCTAGCTGAAGTCAGGAAGGTCTCAACACGTTAACAGGCAGCTAAAAATCATCAGTTACTAGTAAGCAAGATTTACTAGTTTGGCATTTTAAAAGGGTGAAAAGACTTCTCATTCCTCCGTTCTTGAAATGGTGGTGTTTTTCCGCATATTCCGATTTCTAGATGCATCGTCACTGAACATCACCACAGGGCCACCCCACACAAGGCTGTCAGGTAGCAGACATCAAAGCAGGACACCGAAGGTCAGCATCACCCTTCCCGTGTCACTGGCCAATTCAGGCAGCAAAATGGTTTTGCCCCAAGTCACTGCACAGCACAGTGGGACCATCTTCAGGGTGCCTCCTTTCCAGAAGATGAGGAATTGAATGCTCTAGTTTTGGCACACTTGCACAGTTGTTTGCACTGCGCAAAATGAGACAGAGCAGGTGTTGAAGGCACAAACTGCACACACGATTCCATCAGTCCTTGAACTAGACCAACCAACTGGAGACTAACAGCATCTGTTGGGTTTTCACCCCCCAGGAAGGGTGAAAAAAGCTAGGTACAAGCCAAGCATTACATATCCAAGTCATTTTTAAGATGCAGATGAACTTCTAGAGGTTAAACTCAATCCTGTGAAGGGCACAAGCCTTGCACATCACTGATGTCCTTACATACACCCAGCAAAGCAGCCCACCCAAGGAGCAACGAGGAGGTTTGGTGCCATGCATGGAGCCTGCATTCATGTGTGTAGGCACAGCTGTCCCCAGAGCAGAACTTCCCTTGGATACAGAAGTCTACTATACCACTAAAATCACCCCACTACTCCCTCCCCGTCTGTCTCTGCCTCCCAAGTCCGTATTGCCTGGTGGAGTTAATGTGCAATGCCCACACCTCAAAGAAGTCACAGGGGAAGTTCTCACCTGACTACTGGTAGCTGAGTGGACTGGTAAGCCTCATGCACTGGAGCACTCCCCCATGGTACATTCACTCTTCCCCCACACCTGTGCCAGGTCCTAACCAGCTCTGACTGGTACCTATACAAGTTCTTGAAGTGCAAATTGTATTGGCCAACAAGAAGATAACTTATTTTATACAGACACATGCACGTGCATGTTCACACTTCAAACACTCTTGCAGCACACTGCTTAATGACATTTTCTGTAGTCAGAGGCCTATACACTCCATTTCTTGCATTTGCTTCAGTATCCCTGAAATTTGCTCAACTGTCTTTGGCCTGGATTGCATTTGAGCTTCCATTTTAATAACATGATTTAAAAAAAAAGCAAAGCAAAACAAACAAACAAAAAAACACTTTTCAAATAAGGTGGTTTTGGAAAGTCACTTGAGGCAATACCCTGTGAGGTTTCAGACTGAAGAATACACTAGGGGCAGGATCTCTTGAGATCTTCCGAACAGGAATATAGACATCATCATGCTCTTAAGAGAAGTCTCCCTCTGAAAAGAATTTTTAGATGCAGATCTGCCACAAAGCCATCCATGCCACAGCTTTTCCACACATCTCTCTGCCTTTGCCAGCATGCCCAAGTTTTCAGGTCGCACAGCTCCTGTGGCACTTGCCAATCCTTCAGTAACTTCGTACTTGACCAAGTTCCAAGGAACCCACTGAAGACTTAGCCAGAATTCAGGAAGCAATAGCCGCTTGGCTATGGGACAGCTGCACCTGACAGTGGATCATCAGATACAACACGGATTTGCTGATCTCTGAGTTGTGGGTGACAGACTTGTCCTAATCCAGTTAAATAACTGGGGAAGAGTTTGAAAGGCAGGGGCAGTTTGAGACCCAAGACCACTCAGAGTCAGTAAGAACTGACATCTAAGTTCCAGCTATTGCTTTTAACATCTCACCACCCCAAAAGCAGAATTTATTCTTACATCCAGAGCATAGCCTTGAGTTGAAATGAAGTTGCTTTGTGTACTGTGGTTGCATCTGAAGTACCAGGATACATCAAAACAATGCCCAAAACAATACAAGCTGAAGCCTACTAGGGCAAAAGGGCTCCTCTGTCATCCTGGCATATATAAACAGCACATACCAGGCAGGGAAGAAAATCACTCCGCTGCAAGTTTGCTGTCTGCATGTATATATATGTATATAAGATGTTACTTAACAACATCTGATCCTTAAAAGGAGACAGGAAACACCTCTCATGGCTTCAAACCAGGTTGCAACCATAGCTACATGAGAACCATTCTGACACAATTTCAGGAATGCTGGGTACCAAACTTCTTCCATGTGGACACCGGATGGAAGTTCAATTTGTTCCTTCACAGTAGCAGCTTTCACACAAACTCCTCAACTTTTGAGCAGCACACAAATACTAACCTACTGCCTCTAGGACAATCACATTTTTTGGAGAGCTTCAAATTAATCCCACGTATCCACCCATTCCACATTCCTTGCATTTTTCATTCACTCAGCAAGTAAGTGGAGAGTCTTCTCTGACGAAGCAGGTCTAGGTAACAGACACCTCTAAAGATGTATGTTTCCATTGTATTGCATTTCCCACCCAGATCCATGAATGGCTACTTGAAAAAGCAATAAAATGAACATTCACATCTGCTTATTTAATAGCATTATTAACAACCCAGTGCATTTATAATTTTTCCAGAACCCTTGAACAAGTGCCATTTAAAATCTTAAACATTCTTTAAAAGTACTTTAATTCACAGAAATCTTTGTTTCTAATATACAGTAGATGGTTACTTTTTAAAATCCATTCTCTTTTCATATATTCTCAGTATCTGACTATACAATAACTTTCTATCTATAGCGTCTTCATGTTTCCAGTCCAGCTTGCCTGTGCTTTAGGAATATAAAACAAAAAAATAATAAAGTTCTATCCACAATTTTACTAAGGTCATTTCCATAGTTCTCATGTAAAGCTTCTCTTGGAAAGTGCAGTATACACATGTAATGATACAACACACTTAAGCAATACTTTTATTATTAAGTGTAGGTTTTAAAAGAAGAGTAATGTAGAGCAGACACGATTGATGGTAATTCTATTTACAAAATTTGTTAACCTAAGTGTAGGGGTGGGGGAATAGTGGAGAGACTGGAGATAGGAAAGGAGTAGTCATGAACTTTGATTTCTTTCCGTCTTAGCGAGAGGTCAGTACATACATATTTCAGTCGTTCATACTTTCGCACATGGAAACTGCACTTTTACTAATACAGCTACATACACATACACAAGGTTAGCAGTGTAAGCTATTAATTATTCCACTACAGAGGAAGAGTCCTTCTGTTCAGAAAGAGCTTTCAAATACAAGATAGAAATTCTGGACTTCATGACCATAAACCAATGAAAACAAGTTTAGCGTATCCAGCTAGCTGACAAACTAAGCATGTAAAGGGAAAAAGAAAAGGTAAACCCCATCAAATTGTAGCAGCACTTATTTCAAACCACCTGAACCAAGTGCATGCTTGATCCACAAAGACTGAAGAGTGGAATAAAGTCCACAGTAACCTTTGTTTACTGAAAGAAAAAGGTTCCATACTTAACTGGTTTGCACTATATGCAGTTACAAGAGAAAACAGGGAACCCAGAACAGATACCAGATGCTTGACTAAAACCAGGATTGAAGTAGACAAACAACTGTAGGACAATTTGTTTCATACACAATTTACAGTAGGTTGGGGGGGATTTTTTTTTCCAGTCAAACACAGAAATAGTCACAGAAAATACATCTGCTGCTGCCACAATGCCCTTTTCAGCCTAAAATAGGTCAACAAAAAGCTAATCACAGCCATACTCACACATATTTGGTTCAAAATCTTGTTATATTTCACTTAGGGTCATTTTTGCAGCATTAACAATCTGGTGGCTTTTTTTTTTTTTTTTTTTTTTTTGAGCTTCCCCCCACCCACCCCCATCCCACGGAAGCACAGTTCATTCATAAGCAGGATTGTTAAACAGCGAGCAATTAGCTGGGGGCAGTCCAGAAAACTCTCTTCATATGCACCATCACCAGAGGTACTAGGCATGACTACTTCAGGAGAATTCAGTGCTTTTTCCTCCTCTGAAGCATATACTGGCAATTTAGAAACATCAGCTCTCCTAACCTGTATTCTGCAGGAGAGGGACGTCCCTACCAATTTCACTCGTCCCCTTCCTCCTGCCCATTCATCAGAAGATTAGGAATAAAACAAAAAACAAACCCAGAAACACAAACTGAAAAGATTGAAACAGTTGTTTACACACTACTATATGGAGAAAGGAGTCTGTTGTATGCAGGGATCGTACATCAGCTATGATTATCTAAATAATTTACAGTTAGGCTTTCCATGATGCTATGTGTACATCTCAGCAGGGTGGCTAATGACGGTGCTCTCTTTAACATGGGCTAGCAGAAACAGGTGCAGAAGGAACCACAGCAGGTTTTCACCAGCTTTAGAGAGGACTACCTGGAGAACTGAGACAGAATCTTTTGTGGGGCATGGGAAGACAGGGAGAAAGGTGGATGACTGTCTCCTGTTGGCAGATTTGTTTTTCTTTTAAATAAGGAAAAGAACAAAAAACAAAAGAACCACAACTGAAGGTAACTCCTCTGGAAATGAAAACGGAGAATTAGGTACGTTACAGAAACTGCGTCTGCTACTGTGTCACTGCTACAGGTCTATGAGCTGATCCACCAGCAGTAAAGACCTGGCTATGTTGGGAAGACTGGACTCAGAGCTTCCACTGTTGTTTCTAGAATGCCCACCTGAAAGTGTGAGAGATAGGAATTCAGTATTGAACAGGACACACACACACGACAGTTTCAGATGTTCAAGAGCAAGCAAGAAAAAAAGTCAAAGCAGAACAGAAAACCTGCTCAAGCTCTTCTCATTACTTGCATCATGATAGCAACATTCCCTTTGCTCGCTCTTCCACCCTCTCCCTCCCCTCCAAATCCAGCTTGCTAGACTTGCATGGAAAAACATTGCAGCTGCTTCTGTGCCAACAGAAATCTCTACATCCAAGCTGCAGAATTCAGTCCTTACTAAAGGATCTAAAAAACAATTTTAAGTACTCCCACAACCAATGGGAAGGACTGTTCGAAGTTTAACATGTTAAAAATTAGTTGCTGTTTTAAAAGCATCTTTGAGTTCTCGTTCACTGTAGGGAGAGTTGAGCTTTCTCAGGAGAGAGATGCTGCTCTTTATTCAAAGTAGCCTATCTTGGCCCAACTTTGATAGAAATCTCTCTCTGCAGGAGCAGAGTTTAGTATCTCAGAACTTTTTCTGATAAGCACCAGTCTTTGGAAGCTAGCATTAGACGCAGAGCAGGTGTACAGTACACTCATATGCTGTAAATGAAAATGGTATTTAGGGAAGTCAAAAAAGTTCTACCAAACTAAAAACCAAAACCAGATAAAGGGAGCTCTGTAATACATTTTTAAGCCTATGCTAGCATACCAAAAGCTGTAATCAAAGCCTTTTGATGGCTTGACTGCACAGAAAAGATCCATTCAATTGGCCGTGCTGAAAAATCCTGTCTACAAGAGCTACAAAATTCAGCAGTATATTTGTTTTAGGGAAACAGTACTGCTCCTTAGACTCAGTCTTGCATAAGGCTGAAATTGTTTGCAAAGACGACATTAATGTGATTCAGGTGACAGGAATACTGTAAAAGGAGAAACTTTCCAGTCTATGTCCTAAAGGTGAAGAACACTCAAAGCTCTTCAAAGGAGGTGGGTGCCACCTACCAGGCTTCTCACACAGTTCCCACAAGCACCTTTGAAAATAGTCAGAAATAAAAATACTTGCTTTGGCAGGAGTCTCAGAGTTATAAATGATTATTATCACCTCCCTTTCTTGTACCTCATGCCAAGTTCATTTAAAAGTCAAAGGACCTCCTTCCATTGGCTTAAACGGTAAATAAGAACCTCAGAGAATAAGAATTTGCTACCGTACTTTAGGCATAGAGCTAGTAGTGTACCCTGCCTGGCAGACTGGTAGAAATTACTTCAAGGGGCCTAAAGATGCTTGCATGTCTATGCTATCTCTTTGGACAGGCAACCTTCTCATAAACAGAAAATCTAGACACTGCAGGGCCAATATAAATCAGAGAAAGACTGAGCTCACTAAACACTACAATGATAATATCTTACAATTTATAATTTGCATTACTTCACAGGTACTGTAGCACCACTACCCCGGAACTAATATATGTTCATTGTCTCTTTTCTCCTTCCCTTTTCCACACCCAAATCCTGGCTTACCTTGTGAATTTTTGGATATCAACACTGGAATTGGGTCAAACTCATCTTCTGTCACTTTTTCAGAGCCCTCAGGAGCATCAAAGCCTGCTATCAGGTTAGTATCTTCTGCAGTGTAAAGGAGAAACAGAGGTAAAGAAGCAGAGATAGCAGAGAAAGCTGGTTAGAATTGCCAAAAAGTGTTAGAACATCTTCATGTTTTCAGAGACAGGCTTTAGAAGAAGGAGTTTCATTTAAAAGGTGAAATAAAGTCAGTAAGCCTTTAGTAAAGAAGGTAAGAAGTAAAAGAAGTAACTAAATACCAAAGTAGAGGGAAAAACAAACAAATAAACAACAACAAAACAAAACACAACCAACCAAACAACAACATCAAAAAAAAAAATCAAAAGGTCAAAAGGCAAGCCAAGTGACAAGAACCAAAATAAAGTTTGGTCAATCTGAAGGCTTAACAAGTAGCAGAGCTCAATAATGTGGTAAAAGCCTGGGGCATAATGATGAGGATTGAAGGTACGCTAAGTCATCATCCAGTGGCCATCAGATATTAGTACAGTTTGATAAAGTAATCTGTCTCTCCAGTTACCAGCTCTCATGTACAGGGAGAAGAAAAGGGCTGGGAAAAATGCAGAATAAATTCCAGTCATCTGCAGAATAAATTCCAGTCATCTACAGGGGATGAAACCCCTGAGCTATTTTTACCCACAGGGATAAAACAAAAAATGCAATATAAAGGCAGATTTCCAAGGTGTCCAAGATATAACTAGACACACAGACATATTAAAGGCAACTAGAGCAGTTCTGGCATTTAATTCCATTGATTTTAAACCATGTCAACAGGAATTAGACACTTGGTGGGAGGCACTTTCAACTACTTCCACAGTAGCTCAGACATTTATCTGCCTTATCAAGCAATTACATACCTTTAGGGACTTTCACACTCTAACTGTGCATCACTACTACTTACTTTAGACACCTAAAATACCTTCCAAAATCTGATTCTCAAATACTACATGAAATATGTCAGAAAGCATTGCAAGGACATGTAAAAGTCAATGTTTTCCAAGGAACGGTAACATTCCTGTTAGGCTTGGATCAAAAACAAAAGCTCTTTACCTAAAGCCGACAGATACACTAACAGGTTTTGGGTAAGATGATGCAAGAACCAACTTGCGAAAATACCTTATCCTCTGGAAGATCAGATTCAGAAAAAACAAAACAAAACAAAAAACTAAAAACAAACAAAAAACCACCAAGTTTTATAGAAGAATAGGCTGTAAAGCACCAAAACCAAATATATTTGGTCTTGACAGAAAGTCTCATTCTGTCATCTCATCATCTCTGGAGTTATTTGTAGCTCTTCACAACATTGCTGGGAGCCTCTGAAAGCACCCTATTTCCATTTGACTTCATTTATAATTACAATTGCTCATACCCTCAGAGTCTGCTGTACAACAAGGTAGTCAAGGAGCACTGCTCAGTTGTGGACTATCTTTCCCGAGGAGAGGGAAACGCTGGCAAGTGTCCCAGTTTGGGCAGAACTCCTTGGAAGAAGTGTCTATGCACAAAAGCATTTGAGCTTGCCTTAATAACTATACACCACTATAACTGGAAGAACAAACTCTTTTCTCTCACACACATACAGCTTAGCGCTGCGTTCAGCAAACAGGGGTTAAGAAATCCTGAAAGCTGAACAAAAACTCAGCAGCCACAAAACTTAACACAGCCTAGTAAAGCACAAAGGAAAGGATGCTATGGCTTGGCTGCATTAAGCAATGTTCAAAACACAGCTGCTCTTTCTTGTCCTCTTGGTCCCACTGAGAACTTGCAGCATTGCAGTTCCATGGGCTGATTACACCTCTGGATATCACTATCTGCCCCATAGGTGCTTTACAACACCAAAGCCAGGACTGGATAAACAAACCAAAAAAAGAATGGGACAGATGTATACTTAATTCAGAGCTATAAAAGCAGGGTTTGAAGAGAAGTCACAAATGAGTTTTGGAAAAGTTTATATTATGTCCCGTTCCCTCTCCCCCTGCCCCTTCTGCTAATGAAAGTCTCACTGTCCCTGTCAAATGCGAGCCTTTCTCATTCCAGAGGGAACAGCAGAGCAGCCGGGGAGAAGTCACGCAGAAATTTGTTAATTTGTTTTCTCATTAAGTCACACCAACAATGTTTTAGCTTTGCTATGTTCCAGACATGGAGTAATAATTGCTTGACATATATTTCAAGCCATTTACTCAAAATAAAGTGGCATGAAAAGTGTATTATAGCAAAGAGCAATTAGAACAACTGCTTGTTTAAACCCAAAAGCTCTATGAAAAACAGTCTCATTTTGAAGTGCCATCAAGTGTAAAAATTGATTGCAGACTGATTTACAGCAACTCCTCTGAGGACAGATCATTTTCTGTTGCTATAGGGATACTTACCAAATGAACTAAGCAAAACCCACTGTCAAGGGGCACCAAATGGTTAGCATTCAAGCCTCTGAGCCTGTCTTTGCAAGGCAATAAATAGCACAGAAGTCCTGGTCCTCCCCCGCTCTCAGGTGGAAGTGTACTGCCCAATATTCACTACAAGCTTGGCTTATACAAATCATCTGCTAACATTTGCCTTGTCCTCAAGGGAGGCACAAACTGTTCATAACTGCCTTAGCCCATAGCAGGAATGTGTCAGAATAGAGCCAGAAGAATTCACCATGAAAGTCACACTTCAGCTGATAGCTCCTCAAACTATTCCACTGCCACTACACTCCACTGACAGTGCATGAGAAGGCCCAAATTTTAGCTGGATGCTCTGCAGCCTGGAAAAAAAAAATTATCTGATTTAGGATCCAGCTTCTAAGGGTCCTCTGTTCTTGATTTTTAGTGGAACAGAGAACAGAACTAACAGAACTCAGACCACTGCACTGTATTTTCATAATTCCCCTCAAGCTCAAATAATAAAGGGCAGATCTGCAACTCTTAGGAATTACCACACATGGTCTACTTCTTTGCAGCTCTGCTGTTTTGTGCTACTGTAAAACTATTCCACTTTTCAATTGGATATTGTACGACTCTCATTCATTTTTGCTGCAGTTTGACTCAAGAGCCTTCTGATAACCTCTGAAAATGAAATCAGCCTCCAGATCTGAAAGAGCTCAGTCACATGCTACAGACATGAATGTCGACAGACAAAAAAACCAACATTCAGAAACACGTGACACCGGTATGGATCATTATCAGGCTCCCTTCCAGACTCGGTAATACAGCATAAAAGCAAGTCTTACATCATACGTGTAAAAGGCAAAACAAGAGTGTATTCACGCACCATCCTGAAGAAGGGTTGCATACAAAAAACTACCTATCCTTTACGCTCACTCTGCCATTTTGTCTCGTGGAAGATATCACCTGTCTTTATTTACAATCAGGCTGAGTACATTAACCTGCATTTTCCCCTTAGTGCTTCAATTCCCATTAAAAGTTTCACCAGCTTGGGAAAAAAAAACAAAAGCAATGGCCTGGGGAAAAACAAACAAACAAACAAAAAAAACACTAGAATCTGGAGCATAGCATCTGCTTGTGTAAACTGCTATTAGCTTCACTTCGTGTCAGAAGACCGTCTTCTAGGATTGATTAGGCATTAGAGGTAGGAGGGACAGTTTACCTTTGTGAGGTTGAGCCGTGAAAGCTACAGGAGCAAACTCATCCAAGAGGTCAGCAGCAGGGTTAGAAAGCAGAGAACAGTCAAGCAGAGAGTCTTCCCCAGTGAGAGAGTCTGAATCCAGGTTAACATCCCAAGGCCGCAAGGTAGCATTAAACAGGACACAAACACTGTTAAGCTCATATTTGCACATTCCTGTTCCCGTCCGCTTAGTGCACAGAGAGAGCAAAGCCAGCAAAAAAACTGTCCTTTTTTGTAGTGAAAACTATTTCCCACTTCTCTGCAGTGAGGGCAGAGGGATTTCCAACACCTTTATCAATACATAACACAGTTTCGCTGGTGATAACTGCCCTCTGAAGTAGAGTATACAACAGTGAAATCCCATACAAGCAATAAATTAGATAGGTGGGGTGGAGGGGAAAGAGTTGCTGGGACTCTCTGGCAAAACTAAGTACACTGGCTGTTTCACAGCAGACCTCTGAAAAGATGTCAAGTACATCTGCAGCAGAAGATGCCAGATCAACACCTTCACAATTAGAAAGGAACATGAATGGCTCATTACCATTACAGAACAAACAGAACTCTGCAAGTGCTCCAGATTTCAAAATATTCATCAGAGCATTACTCTGGCACCTACAGATTTGTAATAGTGGGGTGAAGGAATATTGTACCTTTCAAACAACAAACAGCATTGACTTTAAAGGAACCGTGCAGCACCCACTTATAAAAACACACCAGCAAGTGCAGTTTACGCTGGTGGGGAAAGCAGTGAGAGAAGAGATGCTTATGTCCATGCAGATACTCTGATCTTTTATAGCAAGGGTACACAGCCCATCCCAGTGCAATGCACCCTTACCCTGCCACAGACTCTCCCACCTCACCAACCTGTTCTGTTGGAAGCAACCGACTCAGTCTGCGACACAAGGCGTTGGGGCAATGGAGCCTCGAGGCCTGGTATAAGACTCTCAACAGCTACGTCAGGTTTTCCTTTCCAAATGTGCAAAATGCCAGAACAGAGGAGAATCCAGAGGTTAGTTTGCAAGACACCACAAAAGCCAGAACTAAGAAGGCAGTTGTCTGAACCCTTTAGTGACTCATTGATCTCATTGACACCTGTCAGCTACATTGGCAGTGAGATGCTGAAGTTAAACTGATAGCAATTTAATCATGAGAAAAGATTAAGACACTAGTGTTTGTTGGCCTTGAGCTTTTCTGTTCTGTTTTGGTGCATGTGTGCAATTTGAAATAACCAAAGGCTGAAATTGAAGGCTACTAATGCCTGCCCTGCAGCTAAGCAGAAGGCCTGGGGCTGGGCAAATAACCGCAGGCTTTTGCAAGGACCTTTTCCAGGAAACAAACAGACACACACACCACCAAACAACCAAACAAAAAAAAATCACTGACCTTTGAGGAGTCTCCTTGCAATAGAGGTAACAGATAATTAACAAACCCACTGTGGAGCCCTTAGCATGTTCCCAGCTATGCTTGTAAAAAGCCAAGACTGTGAGATCTTTTTTCGTTTTGCAGTGCTCAGCAAAGCAATGTTTGTAGTCCCCAGTGAGAGGTGATACATTTTTAGAACTTAACATCTTACTGAAAACACTGGTCCCTAGTATTGTTGAACACTGACATTCATTATGGATGGAGATGCTTACACAGGCTGGACAGAAAAATTTGTTTTTATATAATCCTTAAAGGGAAGAGGGACAGACAGAGGATGACTGTCAACACAGTCACAACAGCCAGGTATAATACTTGTCTGGGTCTCTTCCTCAAGGACCAAAATTAAGGTAATGAGCCAAGAAGTGAAACTGAAGAACAAGGATGCATTTGAGTGCTAAGATCAGAAATGGTCTAGCTGACCAGCGCAAGAGAGATCCATGAATATTTTTGTTTGCGTAGCAGTCAGCCTCCTTGTGACTCGTAGGATCATTATCTAAGAGTATTCAGACAACTGCCAGGAACCACAAGAGGAAGAAACATCTTACGGTTAGGTGACTCATTTCCTACCTTTGCATTCAAAGCTACAAGGTTGCAACCAGCCAGCCAAGAAACCCTGGCTTGGACCCAAAAACAAAAGAGCAGCTGATTGCAAGTTGCTGCAGTCTGCAGTCATTAGTTTTTAGTACATTTGGCAAGTGGGTCAAAATATGGTTCTACAACACTGAAACCTTCACACTTGGAGCCTGTTGCATTTGGGATCATCACAGCCCAGCACGTTTATTCTCACAATATGCCCCAGAGTAAACGCTCACTTCCTCCTCCTGCTGAGGGCTGAAGATTGACAGGCTGAGTGCCCAGGCCACAGCCATACACACAGTCTTTAGAAGAAATGGAGAGATTTTTTTTTGCATCTTGTTCGGTCAACAGTTAACTGTCTTCTACCTATGACCAGAAGAATACACAAGGCCTTATTATCATGATTCTCATGGTTTCCCAGAGAAGGCAGATTTGTCTCTGTATAATCTGTAGCTTCCTATCACATTGCGTTTTGTCAACATCAGCAGCTGTTTTCAAAGCCCAACAGGGTAAACACGCAGAGTTATCATGCAGGACAAGGCATGCCGTGTCAGACAAAGGGAAGGAGGTACCCTGAGTTTATTGTTACCATTCACAGCATCTGACGTGCTACCGAAGGGGTCAGCAAGAGGCAGGATATCAGGGAGCAGAAGCGCAGTCTCAGGAGATTTGAGCCCCTCAATCAGTTTTTCTGGGTTAAGCAGGAAAAGGAGGAAGGAATGCAAAGAAAAAAACAACAACAACAAAAGAAACATTAATTTGGTACTCAGTTCAGTGGCTTATCACCTACTATGTCAGCCTCTGAAAAATATCTGCATCATCTTGTGTACAATTAACACTATTCCTTAAAGAATATCTTTTCACTAAGGATTAAATAATTTCAAGACAGGGTCAGCTACTCACTAGCTGGCTACGGTCATCTAGACAGCCGAGATACACTGGACAATCTAGACACACTTAAATACCTTAAGTGTGGGAGACAGAGGGATTTGGCCAACCTCTTTTCAGTGGTTTGTGGGGACAGGACAAGGGGCAATGGACAAAAAATAGATCACTGGAAGTTCCACACCAACATGCAAAAGAACTTCTTTATGGTGAGGGTGATGGAGCACTGGACCAGGCTGCCCAGGGAGGTTGTGGAGTCTCCTTCTCTGGAGATATTCAAGGCCCATCTGGACACCTACCTGGGCAACCTGCTCTAGGGAACCTGTTTTGGCAGGGGGGTTGGACCTGATGATCTCTGGAGGTCCTTTCTAACCCCTACAGTTCTGTGATTCTGTGAGGACATCCACAACCACTATGCACTGCTCTACCCAAGAAGCCACTATAAAATAGCATACAGTTTCTTCACTTCTATGTGAAGCACAGCGGTTTAACATGGTCCCCTGAAAACCTAATAAAAAACCCTATTCCTTCTCACCCTCAAATACTCGGGAGCTCTTCATTTGTGTTAGTCTTAATCTAATGAGAAGAGGGAGAGATGATCAGAAACTAGAGCTAGACTCCTATTAATTTTCTCAAAAATGGAATACTTAAAGCGCTTAAGAGCTCAAGCAAAATCAGAAAACGCTGAGACACTACAGTACCAGACATTAGAGCCTGCCCTCAGGTTAAAGATCTGTCTAGTTACCAATTACTTATTTCACATATCAGGTTTCAAAATCAAGTATGTCATTCTCAGCTACATGACTCCCATGATTTCCATTATCCATCATGCAAAGAAATTTAGATTGCCTGCATAAAAATAAATAATCTCAATTATTAATCTGGTGGATGAGTGACTTTGCAATCAAAGTAACCAGGTTTTCAATTCTGAGCTTATGTAGCTTTCACAAAGGTTTTTTCATCAGACAAGAAGATAAGGGATATTTTCAGAATTTGTTAGAACTAATCACCTTCAGTAGAACAGCACTGATAAAACTTGCTCCATATGGACAAATCTGGTCACTTCAACTTGTTAAAATGACTACATTTATAATCTAACATTAGAACAAGCTATCACATGCCGCAGCTATGCCTTTAAAACATTTTTACATCTATATTTATGTTTTGAGTTCAAAGGCTGGTATTATTTATTATCCAAAGAAAACATGCTCATAACTGCGCAAAAGAACAGGCTCTGGAATACTGCTGCATAAAAGACTTATCACACTGAGAAAGCCAAAGAACAGCTTAAGTTGTGCTATTACGTATGTGCTAATAATATTGATCTTTTATATTGCCCTATATAAATAATAAATCAGCCTAGTGGCTTTGGAACTCCTTATTCAAAGCAGGACAAATTCTACTCCCCACGAACAACTTCACAAGCCAACACATTAAAGCAACCAGAGTGGGTAAGAAAATCTAAAAAGGGACCCAAGAGGCAGCCATTATATAAGTAAAGGCCCAAAGAAGGTCAACTGAAAGGGAAACCCTAATGAGAACATTAGTCTTGAATGCACTTGAAACCTTCCCATCACTGTGAGGAATACTTTTTTTTTTTTTTTTAAGGTTGGATTTGCAAAAGAAAACATCAGCCAACTGCAGAGGTATCATCCATGGCGTCTCACATACGCAATGAGGGACTCTTTCCACAAAGGAACAACTAGGCAGGAAGTAGGAGATTGGCAAAAAAAAGCAATGGAAACACCATCAGAAATGTGGGATGGCTCCAACAAAGCAAATAAGAAGGTTGATGCAAACGTTGGAGGCCATCTCAGGCACAGCAACCACAAATTAACGGAGTTTTCGATTCTTAGAAAAGTAGGGGGGGTATCAGGACTGCCACCCCGGACTTCCAAAGGGCAGACTTTGGCCTGTTTCGGAGACTGTTTGGTGGAGTCCCTTGGGAGGCAGTCCTGAAAGGCAAAGGAGTACAGGAAGGATGGACTTCAAGAAAGAAGACGCAGCAACAGGCTGTCCCCACATGCCAAAAGATGAGCTGGCATGGAAGAAGACTGTCCTGGCTGAACAGAGAGCTGTGACTGGAGCTCAGAAGAAAAAGAAGGTTTATGACCTTCGGAAGAAGGGGCGAGCCATTCAGTAGGTCTACAAAGATGTCTTGAGGCTGTGCATAGGTCAAAATTAGAAGGGTCAAAGCCCAGCTTGAGCTCAGCCTGGCTACTGCTCTTAAAGACAATAAAAAAGGTTTTTATAAACACATAAACAAGAAAAGGAAGACTAAGGAGAATCCTCATCCTTTATTGGATGGGGCAGGGGTGGTGGGGAAACAGTCACAAGAGATGAGGAAAAGTACTTAATGCCTTCTTTGCCTCAGTCTTTAACAGTAAGACCAGTTGTTCTCTGGGTACCCAACCCCCTGAGCTGGTATATGGGGATAGGGAGCAGAATAAAGCCCTCATAATCCAAGAGGACATGCTTAGTGTCCTGCTACACCATTTAGACGTACACAAGTCTACGGGGCTAGATGGGATCCACCCAAGGGTACTGAGGGAGCTGGTGGAAGTGCTCGCCAAGCCGCTTTCCATCATTTGTCAGCAGCTGTGGCTGTCAGGGGAGCTCCCAGTCAGCTGGCAGCTGGCAAATGTGACACCCATCTACAAGAAGGGCCAGAGGGAGGACCTGGGGAACTACAGCCCTGTCAGTCTGTCCTCAGTGCTGGGGAAGCTCATGGAGTAGATTATCTTGAGTGCCATCACATAACACATACAGGACAACCAGGTGATCAGGCCCAGTGAGCATGGGTTTATGAAAGGCAGGTCCTGTTTGACGAACCTGATCTTCTGTGACAAGGGGATGTACTTAGTGGATGAGGTCTACCTAGACTTCAGTAAGGCTTTTGACACTGTTTCCCACAGCATTTTCCTGGAGAAACTGGCTGCTCATGACTTGGATGGCTGTATGCCTCATTGGGTTAAAAAGCGACTGGGTGGCTGGGCACAGAGTTGTGGTGAATGGAGTTAAATCCAGTTGGAGGCCAGTCACTAGTGGTGTCCCCCAGGGCTCAGTACTGGGGGCAGCTGCAGCTCTCTTCAGTATCTTCATCAATGATCTGGACAAGGAGATCGAGAGCATCCTTATTAAGTTCACAGACGACACCAAGTTAAGTGCCAGTGTTGATCTGCTCAAGGGTAGGAAGACTCTGCAGGAGGATCTGGACAGGCTGGACTGATGGGCAGTGGCCAATACTACAAGGTTCCACAAAGTTAAGTGCTAAGTCCTGCACTTAGGGCACAACAACCCCATGCAATGGTACAGGCTGGGGAAGAGTGGCTGGAAAGCCTCCCAGTGGAAAGGGACCTGGGGGTACTGTTCGATAGCTGGCTTGAATATAAGCCACCAGTGTGCTAGGGTGACTAAGAAGGCCAACAGCATCCTGGCTTGTCACAGAATCATGGAATCATTAAGGTTGGAAAAGACCTCCAAGATCATCTGGTCCAACCATCTCCCTACCACCAATGTCACCCACTAAACCATGTCCCCAAGCACCACGTCCAACCTTTCCTTGAACACCCCCAGGGACAGTGACTCCACCACTTCCTGGACAACCCGTTCCAATGCCTGACTGCTCTCTCTGAGAAAAAATGTCTCCTAATTTCCAACCTAAACCTCCCCTGCTGCAACGTGAGGCCATTGCCTCTAGTCCTATCACTCGTTATCTGTGAGAAGAGGCCAACCTCCAGCTCCCCACAGCTTCCTTTCAGGTAGTTGGAGAGAACAATAAGGTCTCCCCTGAGTCTCTTCTTCCCCATTTCCCTCAGACACTCCTCACAGGACTTGTGTTCCAGACCCTTTACCAGCTTTATTGCACTTCTTTGGACATGCTTCAACACTTCAGTGTATTTCTTGTAGTGAGGAGCCCAAAACTGAACACAGTACTTGAGGTGCAGCCTCACCAGAGCTGAGTATAGGAAACGGGAGCTGTATCAGGAAGAGTGCGGCCAGCAGTGCTAGGGAAGTGACTGTCCCCATGTACTCAGCACTGTTGAGGCCACACCTCGATTACTGTGTTCAGCTTTGAGCCCCTGAGTACAAGAAGGACATCGAGGCCCTGGAGCATGTCCAGAGAAGGGCTACGAAGCTGGTGAAGGGTCTGGAACACAAGTCCTGTGAGGAGCGGCTGAGGGAGCTAGGGTTGTGTGGCACTGGAATAGGCTGCCCAGGGCAGTGGCTGAAGTCACTATCCCTGGAGGTCATCAAAAAGCATGGAGATGTAGAACTTACTCGTATGGTTTAGTGGTGGACTTGTCAGTGCTAGGTGAAAGGTTGAACTGGAAGATTGTAGGGGTCTTTTCCAACCTGCATGATTCTATGATTCTAAGAACTGATTGTAAGACGCTAGGAAAAGACAACACAGGAAAGAAATGTGGGGACAAGATTACAGGGAACATGCTCAAGTTTTTTTCCCCAAAAAGGAAAACGGAAAGGTAACAGGTATTCATCCAGAGTACCGTTGACTTAAAGAGTGCTTTACATTAAGTAATCCAGAGAGCAAGGCACAGGACACAATTGTGTGAAAAACATGGACTGTCTCAGAGTTGTGCAATTACAGACTGGGTTTAGCTCCTGCTTTCAGATGAAGTTTCTAAGCTATGAAGTGATACGTATCTATGCAGCAAATGTACTTACATTTTAGCAATTTATGCCTATGATACTCCCTTCAGAAGCAGGCTCTTACAGAAAGCCTGTTTTCAAATGCCCAGGTTGATGCAAATGCCCTGAAAAGCTGCGTCTTCAAAACCACATATACACTGCCTGAAATCATTCCTTTTATTTCCAAACGTCTTGCTTCTTGAAGTCTCCCTCCTTCAATCTTACCTTTCCAAATACAGTTTCCTTCTTTTCCCCAGTAGTGCAGATTGAAACTGTCTCTTGGTCAGATACATAGGAAATAAAATATTGAGCTCAGACATTTTTTAAACAAGTAGAAATTACAAGAATAAACATGTTATTCTTCTCCCTTCTGTCCCCTGGGCTCAACTGACTTTATGCAAAGATTTAGACCGACAGTGGCTCTTTGTCTTGTTCTGTTAGTTGTCTCATTCTTGTTTCCTCCACTGTTGGTTCTAATCTGTCAACAATTCTACAGGTAGCTACTTGACCTTTTAGTGCATGATTAAAAGAAACTTTATCCCTCTTGAATAAGGCTGATAAGTTCAACAAAAACAAAAGGCATCAGGATGAATGGGAAAGGAGATACCCAAAGCAACAAAAACATCATATGCTTCTGTCTATTTTGAGGTTTAGCGGTTTGTTTCCTGGGTTTCTGTTTATCATCTTGTACCAATTCCTAGGGTTAAAACAGAACACAGAGGAACAGCAAAGTCACTTGAAGCAGTGCGAAAATGATGTTTAACTAGAAGTTAAGGAATAGTTAGTGATGGCCCAGGGAAAACCATGGTTCCACATTAGGTAATAGGAATACCTTCTCTACAGTTGTTAGGTTTGGTCTCTTTAGCACAGCACACTTATTAAAAAACACACGTGCACTAAATGAAGTTTTTCAGAATCCACATCAGACATTCCTAAGCTCAAGAACAGCTCGTGCCTTTGCAGTGACATATAAATTCCACTCTTAAGTCTCTGCCCTGCAATAGCTCCAATGATAAAAGTAGGAACTTAAGGCAGGTATACTCTGCGCTCTAGACTGTTTCCCTCTGCACAAAAATTAGGCAGCTTCAGTTTAATTATATACAGCTCTTGAGAGAAAAACTAGGCTCTCTCATGATACTGAACAGCAGAGGGGGTCCTGCTACCGAAGCAATTATCTAGCAGAAGTTTAAGAGAGAAAAGAGAAAAAGAGAAAAGCTGCTTCATATTCAAGTGAAGTAATGGTTGAGATGGAGAGAAGCCAACAGTGCTAAGTAATTTGAATAAGAAATTCAGCAGTGAAGAAGGAAAAATGGGGATTAGGGATCTCCTTTCTATTATCTGCACAAATGCACAGTTCCAAGTCATGCATATATGAAACGATCATCAATTGCTGAACAGATTCCACCAATAAAGCAAACAGCATGCTATGTGTATCTGCCATTTGTAGAAAGGATGAATGATACAGCCTTGGGTCTACGTACAACCTGAAGAACATCCTCTCCCATCTGCCATCCCCTTAGCACAGATTTTCTACTGCAGTAAAACCAAGAGATGTTTTGTCACTACAGTACCAGTATCTTGTGACTCTCAGGACATGCAGGAACACAATCACAGGATGTGATTTGGAAACAGTCATTATGCCAAAGAAGGTCAGTTATACAGCAAACAGCAACATAACAAGAAATTGAGAAATAGCCTCTTCTATGCTGCAGTTTTAGGATCCATTGCGACTAATTTTGTGCACGTACAGGGCTATCACTGGAGCTTAAAAGGACAAACCACATTCTGAATCAGTCACCATGCTGTTAAATTCAGGATTTTGCAGTATCAGAGATCCTCCTGCCTCGTATAGGCATATCCAGACAATTAATATGTAAGCATATGAGTAAGTCCAAGGATAAACAAGGTTAAGATAATATAACCCATTCAAAAAAAAATCACACAGCTCCTGAAAGGCTCTCAAAAAAGGGCTTTTATCAAACTCCAGCTGGGAAATGTGATTTATTTGATAACTGTGCACCCTCATGAGGTTTTCTGTTGGAGGCCACCCTCATCCTCAGTTATCCTACCAAAAGTCTGCCAGCAGGTCACAGGGAAAGTAAGCTTGATTCAGGTACAGGATCAATCTGACCTTTGGTACTTCATTTTTTTTTTTTTTTTTTTTTTTTTTTTTTGCCTGTTTTCACTCATGACAGGATGGCAGCAAGTTTGCTACAGCTGTGCATCAGCTAGTGAGGATGCTGGCTGCGTAAGCAAGATTCTTTAACAAATCTTAAGGAGGTATCTCTGTTTAAAAGAATGCAGAAGGCATTAGAGTTCTCTGTCAGCTGTTCCAAGACCTGAAGCCTAGCCACATTCACCTAAAAGTCTGCAGTATGTCTCACTTCATTCTTAAGTTCCCAGTTCCACACAAGTAAGAAATTACTGCCTTTTTCCCTAGCACAGTCAAAATGAGCAAAACACACACTGCAGAAAAAGCAAAGCAAGAGTATAACCTACAACTAATAGATCTCAGAGGCATCCCCAAATGCAGACTTTGATAGCTTCTCAAACTTGAAAACCAAACCACTTCCTTGGGGAATGAACACAAGAACTTTTCCTCTGATTTGCACCAGTATAAGAAGGATGCAATACCATTTAGCATCAGCAGAATTTATATCACAGGACAAGAAAGCAAGATCAGACCCCACACATAGATTAAGGAATAAGGTCTTAGACAAATTATTAAAAAAACATTTTGATCTTTTTCTTCATTCTTTTCCAAATCATGCACAATTTAATTTGTGAGGTTTACAATTAGTTTGCACAGACTTTGCACCTGCAACACCACCACTGCCAAAGACTAAGTTGGCATGCTGCATTTATACTTGGTGATGTACCTTTAAGCAAAGTATATGCAGAAAGCCTTTTAAGAAGAACTACAGTGATGTAAAAAATAGTCAAGAGATAGGGGAGGCAAATAGGTTTTTAGTTAGAGCAGGCTATTAGAAAGAACAAAGATTCCCGAGTGACTTGCAAGTTAAAATGGAAATGGAGGGCAAAAGCCTGTCATACTTGGGTAAAATGCCAGACAATCAAGATGCAACATCTCAAAAGCAAAAGATGTCCACCAGCCAGGCACTGCACACAGTAAGAACGTTACTCACTCGTGTACTGCAGAGGAATAGCAAAAAGAAAGACAATTCAATAGAGCACACAGCAGAGTTCTTTTCTTCGGATGGCAACTGAGAAAGAAAGACAAGGTTGTAAAAAAATGCTGCCAAGTCAACTGTGCTGTGAGTGGGAGGGCAACTTACCAAGGAAGGTATAGATTAGTAACTCAGGAAGATTTGTACCTATTGATTAATCAAGTATTAAAGATTAAAGGAAGCCTTGCACATTATTCAGCCACAGAGAACTTTGACTAATCAAGGGAAAGCACTGGACTTCCATTTTCCTAATAGATTTTCTGCCAAATGGAATTGTTTCTTATATAGCACAAATAGAAAGAGAAGAAAAAAATAAGTAATATGCCTTTAAAATACATATATATATATGTTTATAGACACACATGATTTTGTAAACACCATAGATAATAGACATTTAAGTGTTTCCTTAAGATATCAAAAGTGAACAATTTCATTGCTTCAAGTTAATAATATTCAAGCCCTATAATATTTGTCAAATGTCCCGATTAAATTAAAACCCAGACAGAAACAACACTAGAGACTATTTACACTCATTTAGTTGGGGTTCCAGTGGTCCACTGGCTTTAATGCTTCAAATCATCAAAACACCATACTGTACTGTCAGTTAATAATACAGCAATTAACTCACCAGGAAACTAGCTGAGTAGCACCCACTCTGCATCTTGCAAATACAAGATGTAAACTCAAATTGTTAGTACCCAACAACACGCTCATGCATGCCTGCAGTAACCTGAAGCCCAGTCAATGTGTCATTTTGGAACAAAGCTTCTCATTAGAATTCAAGATTACTCTTTTTTTTTTTTTAAAGCCACTGCAAACAGCCTGACACAGATTGGTAGAGTTACCTTCTCAGAATCTGTGGGCTTGGGGCACAGGGGGTTATTACGCTGGTTAAAATCATCAGATATTTTCTGCCAAACAACAACAGCCCTACTGCACTGGCAATATTGTTCCCGTTAAAGCAGCTGAACTTGTGTGTTTTGACAACGATGTCAGTGATACGAGTCCTAACTCATGCTCCTAACGGCTAGAAACTGAGAGCATTAGCAATCTATCTCAACATTTCCTGATTCTTTACATGTTTCTAGTTCTTCAGTCATTGCAATAGCCTGAAACTCACCTCCAGCTTGCAACCTAGAGGAAAAAAAAAGCTTAAGAGAACCTGTTCCTGAAGCTCTTACATTAGAAGACAATGAGGAAAACAAATATTCCTGTTTTGCTTAAAACAACTATTTTTGAAGCCAGCTGTATGTTTAGCAGGAATGGACAACAGGCCCATACATTTCTGATAGGCAGGGCTAGGAAACAGGCCAAGGCTGTGGACATAAACATTTTGTTTTGAAGCTGCACTGCAAACTTCAGCTTCCTCAGCTCTGAGAAGTATCCTTTTCTAAAATGCACACAAGTCCATGGGCATTTGAAAAAAAAATGAAAAGGCAAAAATAATCCTCAAAGTGCTTTTTAAAAGCCTCAAAGATCCAACGTGATGATGATTCTTTAATAAGCAACACTGTTTGTCTTTTCATCAAAAGCATGAATATCCAGTCGTGCCCAGATGGCACAGGCATGCTTTCTTGGCCTGTGTTTCCTTCCCCAGCTATATTTGCATGTTTATTTAACTGTGCTGGACAGCGAAATTCTCTTATCTCACTTTCTGTTATGGCCAAAAAGGCACTGTGGAGGCTGTTTCGTGTTGCTTTTCTTCAAACAACTAACTACACTTATCTCTCAGCTGTAGTTAAGACATTGAATTGTTGCAGGGAGTGAACGGTTGTGTAAACATCCAAAGAATGACCTATTTTAAAGCGAAAGGGGTGTTTTGGTAGGTAACACCACAGAAAGACCACCAGCATCACCCTGCTTGCATGGTCTCGGCCTGCACATGAATCAGCATGGCGCAGCCAGGAGCACAGGCGGGTTTGTTCTCCAGCCAGCAGCAGGGAGGAGCTGAGCTCTTTCTGCTCTCACACCGCAATGCTCCTGCTCGACAGCTGCTCCTTGCTTGCTCTGCCAAGGACCCACACCCACCACCTCATCTCTCTCTGCTCCTGCAGAGAAGAGAGAATAAGACAGGACTGGTAGCACAGGGTACCTGGAGAAGAACATTGCTCTGAGACTGGAAAGGCAGACCCCCCGCCAAACAAAACCTCACACAATTGGAAAGGAATATTTTTGGCAATATCTCAGAGGGCATTTCACTGGCTCCACCCTTCACTTACTCAAAAACTTTTTTATCTGAGCAGATGTTTCTAGATAAAGAACATCAGGGAAGGCTCTAGATGTATCCTAACAGATGACTTAAGGGTGCAGATAATGGTGTCAAGACAGCAAGCACATCAGTATGTTCAGCTTCAGCAGTTAATAATGAATATATGCTAAAACAGAAGCATTCGCATGCTCTGGGTCAAACTCCATTAACTATTTCTGGAGCCCATCCATATCAGCAGAAATAAAGTCAAACAAAACAACTACACACAAAAAATAGACATGAGACTATTCACAGAGTGGAGTCCCAATGACGCAGAGAACAATCTGTTGTTAAGCTTCATAACTCTTTAATTTCAGGTCTCCAGAATACCTGGTGCATAATTTACCCTCCCATGCTCACACAAGCTAAATGCATATTGATAGGTATTAAGTAGCCACATGAAGCAGAAAAATTACCATTCTGAACAAATACTCCGTTATGATTAATCAGCAGTGAAGCCTGCAATAAGCTTATTAAGAAGGACTTGGCTCACCTTCCTACATACAAAGGGAAAAATGTTTTCAGCATGAATATTTAAGTCTTCCTTATTTTAACAGATGTTTTGCTGTACTCTTACCCTTGCCACCTCCTCTTATGAGTTACAATTCCATTAAGAATTGTAGCCATTACACAATGGAGAAGGAGAAATATACTGAAAAACATTCTACTTCCACTTGGTTATTGCCCAGAGCTGGTATTTCTGCCCTCTGTAGGGTGCTACATTTCCTCCTCTCTAGGAACACTTACTGAAAAAAAAAAAAATTAGTTGTAAGAAATTAAAACCAAATTCCTCTAGGATTCTGTGCATCTCCTACACCATGATCCACAGAAACAGCACTGCCTGCTAGAACCTGCAGGCCAAGTTTTGTCTTTGCTGTGTGTTTAACTGACTCCACAGAACCAAAAATGTGATCTTGCTGAACTGACGACATCTGAGTAGTCATATTTAAAGCTGTGTCTGTTCCCTATGGCTCAATACTGACGTTCTTCTCCATTTGAACATTTTAGGCTGTCTGGGGATGGATCCCATGGCTATTCACAACGTGTTCAGCACTGTTTACTTGTTTCTCAGGAATCTGTTATAGAAAGGCTTGTCTTTCCATCTGTGCATACTGAGGAACGGTAGGAAAGCACAAGGAGGTAGGTCTCCAGCCAACATTCAAGCAATGCCACCTGCATCCTCAGGTGCCAGCAAAGGGAGCAAGTTTGTGGCAAAAAAGAAGCTGAGCTCTCAGCCAGACATCAACTGTGACAGGCTTAGAGCTGATGTAGCTGGCTCTGTATGGCAAACAGGGAAAATACCAAATAAAAGTGTCACTTATGCCTGTACTGAAAGCCTTACTGAACAACACTGCTCTTGTAACCAAGAGGTACAAGCTCACGCTTTTACTTCCAAAAGGGCTATCCACACCCACAGTCAAAAAAAAAAAAAAAGACAGATGTAAAATGTTGTCAGAGCAATGGGATTTGCAATCAATGTTTTCTCAGAAATAAAAATATTCTGAAGAGAAATCAAATACTTAGCAAGCGTTTAAACATACTTCTGCTGCTTTTGTGCAAAACTGAGGCAGCTTAGTAACGTGCAATAGGAGATGCTGGCATACTAAGAGCCATAAGTCAGTTCCAACCCTACTGGCCCAAGGGGCACAACTAAAAGAATGCCTTTCACATCCACGTCCTCTCTGCTCGCTGTGGGGATGTTCTGCACAAGGCACACAGTACAGGTAATGCAGGCACACAAGCACAAAGTCACTCTGTTCTGCATGCTAGATTGAAAACCTGAGTCCAAAACAAGGATTTTTTTTTGTTTTTATTGTTTAATCTTTCCTTTTTGACCCACAAGCTCAGACAAACCCTCTCAGTTGTCAAGACTAAGGATAAGTCTGTAGCTCTGACCCTTGAAAACATTCAAAACTTTCACGAGCTTCTGGCCTCAAATTTGATGTTCAATAAATTTAAAAAATTAAAAATCTGATGTCTTCACAGCAATTTGCAGGGAGCCAACAAAAACAGATCTTTCACACACCTTTGCCCCTATGGAAGCAGATCAACATAACTCAACAGCACTGACACAGGCAGGCAAAGAGATTTGCCAAAGGTTTAGCACCTGCCTGCAAAGATACGCAACCAGTCTGGGACAAATCCATGGGACAAGCAACCTGGCACTACAAAAACTGCCAACAACTGCTCTTCCCACTATTCACACCCAAGGGAAGGGCTGAAAGACAATTTCTTTGCAGTGGTTTCTGTACCACAAATAATCTCAGAGCTCCCGCAGATAAGGCTGTAACTGCTGCTTTGTATGGTTGCACTGTATCAAAATGCAGTAGGCAATAAAGGAAAACAACCAACTTGGTGCTTAACTGTTTATGTTGAGCACATCAGCAGAGAACTAAACAGTAGCCTGGGCTGTCAGTCTTCAAGTCAGGAAAACCAGCACTTCCACTAGCATTTGGGGAAAAGATTAAAAAAAAGAAAAAAAAGAAAAGAGTGTACTATCTGCAAAAAATCTTCTTTAGGTTCTTTTCAAATTGGTGCCAGGCAGGTCAGCTCCCAGCAAGCACTCACATAGGAGAGAGAGGCTGTCAGCAAGTTCTGTTTCATTTATTCAAATGCTGAACTTTGAGAAAACTCCTTTTCAGCTGTAATGAATTTCTCATACTCCTTGAGCATCAACCAGAATGAAACAAGCCCAACTAAACTACAGAAAAAATAGACTTTTCCCCTGAAATGCTTAACTTTCCATGGAGAGATGTTATCTTTACAAATACATCCATTTGAAGCTCGGGTCCTCTACAATCCAACTACCAGCGATTCGGAGCTTGAGCTGAGGACAAGGGTGAGGGCTGTAAAAAGCACTTGTCCTCTGGGGATGGCTGACAAGAAGGGACCTGTCGCACACATTCAAGTGAGGGCTTAGAGAAACTTCAAGATAAGAACGTTGCCATATTCCAAATCTTACTGATTTGCAAATAAGCTCCTAAGCACTTACATAATTTTGTGCTAAAAAGTGTTGGCTGCTGCAGTCAGAAATAACCACACAGGAAAGACTTTCAAGTAGAACTGCAAAGTAAATGGAAATAGCTACCAACTGCACTAGAGAATTTTGCCAAATCAGAAAAGGTTACACGTTAACTTGTGCTTCAAATGAAGCAAGCATTTGCAATAGGCTTTGAAAGCCAAAGAAACACTGTCTCTTACAGAACAGAAATATTAACAATAATGAAAACTGCAATTTCAAAGTTAGAGATGAATTTGAAAATGGTTTAGGTGAGCACTGGTAACTACTCAAATTTTTGGTTTTGAATACTGAATCTTTAGAGACAACAACATAGTTGGTGTTAGAAGGAATCTGATAGCCCTTGGGGCTGCCATGAAAACCAAAGGCTCTTGTGCTTAGCACTGCGCACCACCATGCAGATGCGTAGCACATTCTGACACTGAACATCATCACTACCACTGAGTTCAGCAGAACTTGTCAGTGCCCAGCACTACTGACAAAAGCCCAGGGTTTCAGATGCGCCTAGAAACAGAACTGTAAAATTAAGAATACAAAACTAGTGACAACAATCTCCCCCCAACTCCATAAATTCAGTTCTGGTTACCTGGTGTGTCGGATAATGGGAGAGGAATGAAAGGATCAGGCACAGTCAGAAGAGGAGGGCTAGTGTCCAAATTCAGAATGTCTTTCGTTTTTTCAGCTGGTAGCCATGAAGAGAAAAGGCAGAATGAAACAGGGAAGAGAGAAAAGCAGAAAGCATCAAGGAAAATCTCAACGCTGAGACACAGCTCAATATCACAGAGTCCAAGCTATGGCCTGGCAACACACTCAGAACAAGTTTATGTTGCTAGGGAAAAGGAAAAAAAATAAAAATAAAAATAAAAATTAACATATACATCTCCAACACAGTTTAACCAACAGATCTCAAAATATTCCTGGAAAGGGAAGTACCATTATCTTGATTTACAGGAGAACAGAAAGTGAAATACCTTGACAAAAGACCAGCCCCCTTGTTGGGCCTCTTTTGTCTGAAACGAGATACAGCATCTAGCATCAGAGAGGCTTGAGACAGGCTCATATTTAAGAGGAAAGAAAATGAAAAGGGCGGGAAGTGTCCTTCCTAGTGTCAGCACTGAATTTCCAAAGCACCTTTCTATACCAGACTACAGGACAGGAGAGTCAAGGGGCAATTTTTAAAGATAACTACTAAAAGAATGGAATGTGCTACAAGTTCCAGAAAGTTCAGAATATGTGGCTGCTTCTCAAACTTTGCAGAAGCATGTTACAGCTGAATCCAGGGCTGCTGTTACTCAGCATCACTCTAAGAAGGTTGATGGAACATCATGAACTGTTCACAGGGCAGTGAACAACTGGAAAAAAATGCAGAGTAACTGCCTAGAGCCCTCTTGCATCGTGGACTTCAACTACTAGACTACCAATACTACCAAGCTCAGTTATAAGCTCCTCTAAATCTCTCATCATGAACAGAAGCAAGTGTAAATGGATTTGTGTCTTCTTGTCCCTTGAAGAAGACTTCAATGATTCTTCAGTCTCTTCCCAGGGCTTCTTTTGCCAACGGTTGGTCTGCTTTGGTGAGAAAGTATTAGACAGTTGCATTTTTCACTGGTGAAAATGGCTGCATGACACGGCAGAGCACTTAGGGCTGCTTGCCACTACTGTGCTTACCCGATTATTATTGCATTCAGTGAGAACTCCCGGGGCTGAAGAACTAGAAATGAGTAGCAGCCCCCACTGAGTTTTTCCAGCACAGAAGGGGCTGCTCAGGGCAGAACCCTGGCACCAAAGTACCAAAGGAGATACCAGACAGGGCCCCACGGAGAGGCCTCCACACAAAAGCTCCTTAGACCAGCCAACGTCTTCAGACCTCTGGATACAGATGGCATAGCCAGCACAAAACTTCTTGCCTTCAGCATTTACCATGTTGATTATGAGACAAACTGCTCTTCTCCAAGGATTTTTCCTGCTCACTCCAGCTTCTGTTATTCTCTTCATTCTGTGGCAGAGATGCTATTATTCTTGCTCCATACAGCCTAACATTGGTAGGCAAGGAATATCTGAGCAACATCTGAGTCCAAGCCCCTTATTGCACACTGCATATTTTACTCCCAGTAGTAAGTCATGTGGTGCTTCAATTCAAGTAGCTTTCTTGTGAACTTCAAAGGTTCGCTAAATTTCTTACCTCATCAAAAGCTCCACTTCTGCCTACAGATGGTGCATCCCTATTCTACTACTGAACTGTGACAAGCCTATGTGCCCATCTCTGCTGAGGAGCCAACCCTACCCTGAAGTTCTCAGTACCAAGACCCAGCTCACTTTGTATCAGTTTTACCTCCTTTCAAAGAAGATACAACACCGAGTTGCCACTTTTCAGCAGTGCTGTCCAAAGCATTGCCCTATAGAACATACTCCAACTCACCTGTTCCAGCAGTGAAGGAAGAAGAGCCACCAAATGCATCTGGCTGAGTTGTAGAAGAAGCCGGCTGGAAACCCAGAATCAAGTTCTCTGTGGAACTGCCCATCTTTTCTGGAGCTTTTCCTGAAATGCCAGACACAGTTTTAGGGGAAAAACTTCCATTCCGAAGGTTGTTTACTTATCTGTACTTCTAAGAAGCTATTTCAGTAACTGACTTTAGGCCTTTCCTGCAAATCATTACTTGCAGATGAAACAGAATTTATACTGTAGCTTCTACAACCAACTGATCAAGGCCACAGTAAGAGCAGTTAGTACCTCTCCCTTTGCGGATCATGCTTAACAGAGGACAGGGGCTGAGACAGGACACTGGAAGGATTTAGCTTGTACAGGTACAGCAGACAGTGATAACATGGGAGCACCCCAGCAGCAGCTGACAAAGCATCATTCCATGCCACTTTCCATTTCGAGAGCAGGCTGGTATTAAACTACCTCCATGAACTTACCATCGCCCAACTTTGCAAAGTCCTTGTTCAGCAGCTCCTCAGCTGTGAGTTTGGAGAAGTTATCATCATCAAATGGATTCCATGTGGAGACATCAGGTGGGTTATAGACATTCTGCTGTGAGGTCCTTGGGGAACCCGAGGGCGTAGTGGAAGCAGATCTGGATGTGATCATCCCAACCAAACAGTCATTAATAATCCATCTGAAATTCTCTGGCCAGTGCTATGAGCCTAGTCCAAGCTACTGCATTATAATTACTTCTTACTTAAAGCACTCAGTGTAAGGTATCGTACTCTCATACCCAGAACACTAGGACCAGCAAGCCTTATCTATTTGTAATCTGTTTCAGCATGCTGATGTCAAAGATGAAAACGAGCATCATAAGCATTCCATGTGAAACAATTTTCTGCAATGTCCATGTGGAGGCTTCCTGCCTGTAAATACTATAAGAACAAGTATCAAGTGCTCCTGCAGAAGGTCTGGTGCTATGCATCATGCATGAAGCATGCACCAGGGCTACTGGTGGAACAGCTGAAGCATGAACTTTTGTAATCCACTTGAAGGCCCCATTTGGTTATGCCTTTTGTGAGAGCAGAAACACTCAGGATGACTTCTGCCCTTGAGGAAGATTTTCTGTGACTTTCTGCCAAGCCCTACACTGTGGTCTTGGGAATACGAAGACTTGTACCACAGAGTTTGCTGTCTACCTTCACCTCAGAGCTGAGCCCAGGAAGTCCCCAAAGAGCCTCACGTACCCCCACCTTTCATACCCTTTGATACCAGCTGAGCAGCCACCTACTTGGACTTGTTGAGACTGGCTTCAGCAGCAGCTGCCTGCAGGAGCTGGGTAGACTTGCTGGCTGGAACCCCAAAAACAGCACTGTGGGTCACATCACTCAGAATCCTCCTGTGTCCTGCACGCTGTGTCTTGGGGGAGGATGGAGGGGTGAGAGAACCCAGCTTCTGCCCCTGAACTGCTGTAGGTGGTGTGGTTTGAGGTTTTTGTTGTTGCCTTATTTGTGCCTGCATCTAGGACAGAAAGTAAAGTGGTTATGATCTTTGTGAACAGCTGTGATGATGGAAAAAAGGCTATCTTCTGGAGGATCTGACTTCCAAGTCATAGATCAGGAATAGTCTGGAGAGAAATTAAGCAAACAACAACAACAAAAAACAATACCACCACCACAACAAAAAACAATACCACACCAAAACAACAATGAAGAAGCATCTAGGGAGGTGGAGTGCTATCTACAGCTAGTCTATAGTATTTCAGCATTACTACAGTTGTATAAGAAGAAACTCTCTCCCCTGTGGTTACTAAAGGTCAGCTGCCCTCAGAAACTTGATCAAAAATAAAGAGGCCGAAGTCCAGTGTAGACCATAGAAATCAGATCATAGTGTGCAGAAATTTTGCTATACAGACACAGAGAACGGAACAAGATGAAGAGTGGATAGTGTGTGGTTGGGTTCAATTCCTAAAGGGGTAGAGGACTTCTGCAAAAAAATTTGTGTAACAAGCTTAGTTTTCTACCAAGCAAGAAAAAGCAAGGACACAAGGACCCTGAGAGCAACATTTACCATTTTCATGTGCAGAAAAAAAAAAAAAAAAAATCATGTTTGGCTTAGGTGTAAACCACGAGTCCAGCTACAAACCCTTTGAAAACCTCAAGAAGTTTCTCAAACCAATTTTATATTTTCATTACTTCAGTCTTGTTTGTGTTAAAATCACAAACCCATAAATGCTTTCAATACTCCTTTGTAGTTGTAAACAACATAACTTCAGATGCAATTAAAAAAAATAAAATTAGTGTCAGTGAGATAGCATGATCCAGCCATTGGGGGGATTTAAAGAGGGGAAACCTGGATGCAAAGAGCAGAAAGCTGTGCATGTCACCTCTACTGCCTGGATACTAGAGCTCCCTATTCCCCATTCAGTATCATCGCAGGACATTTTCAACCACGGAAGATGGATGCAAAACTTGGAAATACCTAAGAGGGCAAAGAGGAAAGAGTTACACTTCCAACGTGATGCTTAACTACAGTGGGGCAAGGCAAACAAGTGGCTAGCCGCCTTGCTTTTTATCTGGCATTTTCAGGCAGACTAATTCAGTGTGGCTGAGAAGCAAGCTGACCTGACTGCTTCTGATGCACCCACCTTATATCTTGATATATAGGTCACTCCAGAACAGAACATTTGGTGCTGAGAAATAAAAGGGCAGTGCCAAAATCTCTGCAGAAATGAATGCAGAGCTTATTAAGCTGAAGTCCTGCAGCATGAAAAGGTTTTGACAGGTAGCTTGGTATCTTCTGCTCAGAGAGTCTGCTCTTTTAGAGACAATATCCTACTATTTTTTTTAAATGACCCAACCACCACTCTTCTTACTGCTACAGGAGTAGATGTCTCCAGATTCACCTATTATGATGAGTCTTTTGGGGGTGGAGGGGATGAAGCTAATTTCAGTCCAGCTGATTTAATAAAATAAGGAATATTTTTGTGCTAATGAATCAGAACTTAATTCTTTAGAGATGCGCTTCAGTACTACATGTCAGGCATTTCTCCCTTAAAAGGAAATGGGAAATAATGGGCTTCATCCAAAATCTGTCCAGAATTACTGACAACTCACTCAGATTTTAAAAGACTGACTTGCCCCAGGTCATTCAGCACATCAGTAAGAAGACAAGGAACACAACAACTCATATCTCATCAGCGGCTAACAAACAGCTCAGTGCTGAAAGTTAATTTTAAAGTGCACGTGTGAATATGACAAAGCCTTAAGACAAACAGAAAGAGTGAGACGAGGAAGGTTTCCCCAGCTTTGCTCAGGTCACTTGCTTAGAGTTGTATTAGTCAAATTAATTCATGTCACTTCAAAAGAAGCATACCCAAGAGATGAATTGGGTCCTGAATGACTGGCAACTCATGAAGCAAGCAAGCAAGCAAACACTGATCCTTAGTTTGGACTCAAATGTTGCGTAGCTGAAGGTCATCAGACGCTGTTTGTTTCCTGCCAGGCTCTTACCACTTGTTCCTGCTGTGGCGTCGGCTGGGCCGCACTTTGCTGGGTCTGTGGAGGTGCTGGAGTCTGTTGCTTTTGCTGAACTGCTGCTACTGCCGTCTTCTGCTGCATTGCTGCCTGCTGGGCCATCATCTGCTGCTGCTGTTGTTGCTGCTGCTGCTGGTAGTAGTTCTGCATCAGCTGCTGCTGTGCTGGCGCTCCCTGCTGCATCACTGGGAACTGGGAAACAACCAGTTGAGACACTTGTTGCAAAGCTGGGAACTAGGGTGCCATCACCAGAACTCAGGGGCCAGCCGTAGGACTGGGTAAAGCCACTGCAAGTGGCAAAGCAGTAAAAGGTTGTGATGGATTGAAGACCACCTGCAGAGGAGTGGTGGAAAATAGCCTTCTTGTCTAATGGTAGATCCTTTCTGTGTTACACCTGTCTGTAGTGGGCTCCCATGGCACGCTGGCACACTGTTCTGTGGTGTTCTCCTTTTCCCATTTTTGTTTATTCCAAACCTTTCTCCAGGATAGCAAGATTCACCAGCCCTTTGCTTCCATTGTTAAATATGCTTTAGCAGTGATCTGTGCTGCTATAAACACTTCAGCTAAGCATGCAACTCTTACCTAGACAAATCCTACACAATGGGATTTGTCTAACACACAGTGTTTTCACAGGCCTTCCTAACACCACTATCTATCACACAAACAGACCTGACCATTAAAAAGGAATGCCAGGTTTCTTATATCACAAAGAGCAGAAAAGAAATTGTACACCTCTGCTCATCAGTTAAGTGCTGACCTCAAGACTTTGAAATACTTTGAGCTATAAAAGAAGCAGTGCTGGCTAAGGTTTTATATATGTTCATGACATAGGCCTTCTACACTAATTAAAAATGCCAGCTTTGTTTAAGCAAGGAAAATCTTGCTGGAGAACTGGAGATGCATTGGAAAACACCTAAAAACTATGTATAAAACTACCCCCCAAAACGCAAAACAAAAGTAGAGGACCTGATATAAATGCAAAGATGTGGTCAGAGGAGCTGATATAAATGTAAAGATGTTGTAGTGGGTTTACGTGGCAAGGTTTTGGTAGGAGGGGGGCCATAGGGGTGGCTTCTGTGAGAAGGATCTAGAAGCTGCCCCATGTTTGGTAAGGGCCCCACTGCTGACCAGAGCTGAACCAATAAGCGATGTTGTTTTGCGCCTCTGTGAGAGCATATTTAAGACAGGGAAAAAACGCTGCGCCACTCAGCAGCTGGGAGGGTGAGAGGAGTGAGAAACAGCCTTGCAGGCGCCAAGGTCAGGGAAGAAGGAGGGGGAGAGGTGCTCCAGGCGCCGGAGCAGAAGTCCCCTGCGGCCTGTGGTGAGGACCATGGTGAAGCAGGATGTCCCCCTGCAGCCCATGGAGTACCACGGTGGAGCAGGGTTCCACGCTGCAGCCCGTGGAGGAGACCACGGTGGAGCCTGTGCCCCGAAGGAGACTGCGGCCTGTGGAAGACCCCTGCCGGAGCAGATTCCGGGCCGGACCTGCAGCCCGTGGAGAGGAGACCACGCAGGAGCAGGTGACCCAGCAGGAGCTGCTGCCCGTGGGGGACCCAGGTTGGAGCAGTTTGCTCCCGAGGGATGGACCCCGTGGTACGGACCCATATATGGAGCAGTTCTTGAAGAGCTGCTGCCTGTGGACAGCCCACGCTGGATCAGTTCAGCAAGGACTGCATCCCGTGGGTGGGACCCCACAGCGCAGGGGACAAGAGTGACCGAGAAGGAGCGGCAGAGAAGAAGTGCTGTAGACTGACCATGACCCCCATTCCCCCGTTCCCCTGCGCCGCTTGGGGGGAGGAGGTGGAAGAGGGTGGATGGGGGAAAGGTGCTTTTCGTTTCTTTTCTTTGTTTCTCACTTCTCTAGCTTGTTAGTATAAGCAATAAATCTTACTATCTCTCTATGCTGAGTCTGTTTTGCCCGTCATGATAATTATTGCGCGATCTCCTAGTCCTTATCTCAACCCTTGAGCCCCTTTCATCGTATTTTCTCCTCACTCCTCTTTGAGGAGGGGGAGTGAGAGAGCGGTTGTGGTGGAACTCGGCTGCCCACCCGAGTAAAACCATCACAGATGTATAAATGCAAACATGGGAATAATGCAACAAACTTGTACATATTTTTTTCACCTGCTGAGCTTGCATCATCTGCTGCTGCTGGTAATATGCAGCCTGTTGCTGCTGCTGCTGCTGCAGCAGCTGCTGCTTCAAGAAAAGCTGCTGTTGGTGTTGAGGTGTGGCTTGTGGCTGAGCAGAAGTGACCTGGGGCTGTGCCTGTGATGCCTGCTGGGGAGCTGGAGCTTGTTTGGCTTGTGGCTGTGCCGGAGTCTGTTGAGGTGCTGCTTTTTGTTGGGGAACACTGGTAGGGAGGGAAGGCTGACCACTGCCCAAGGCAGCAGGCCCTGCAACTGATAGAAGAAAACAGGTCCATCAGAGAGATCAACACCACATCGCAGTCATACACAGTGCCTGTCAGGAAGGTATTGCACATACAAGAGTCTCACCTTGTGGCTGAATTGCTGCTTGGCTTGTGGGTCTCTTTCTGGGCGTGAGGGCTGGCTGAATGGGTAAAATTCCAGGGTTGGGTTGTGTCTGTCCTGCTTTAGGTCTCTGGCGGGGTGCTATGGACGTCTCTGTTGTAGGAATGGGATCTGTCAACCTACAAAACCATGTAACAATTAAAATGAGAAAAACACCAGCTGGAGCAGTAAAAGCAGTCCTTGTTAGCCTGAGAGTTGTTACAAGCAGCACACAGTATGGGATTAAAAACTCATCCATACTTCAGCTGTAAAGGTGATAAAATGATAAAGGTGAGACTCTTAGATGCATCCAGATACACCAGATTCCACAAAACTGGAAGCACAGTAAAACTTTATGTATGCATTCACAACAATTAATCCAACACAATCATTTTAATGATTTTGCCCATTGTGGTATCTTCTAGTGGACAGTGGGAACTTGTCAAAATCGCTCAACTCAAATATTTGCTACTACGTACTGTTCAAAGCCACTTAGAGTTACAGATGAGCAGATGATGGTTATAAGTAAGCTTAAGAGCAGCTGGTACCTTTGGGCAAAGTTGTCTGAATTGGAATCTTTAGAAATACCTTAACTTTAGTACATCTATCCCAGAATCAGGTCACTGGACCTCCTCTGATCCTTGCTCAACATTTATTGTCCTCCAACACTAGACTGCAATAGAGCCAAGAAGCCAGGTATTACTGTCCCCTTCTGTGCCTATGTTTCTTTGTTAGATAACACGTTGTTCTACCCACGTGAGGGTAGCCATGTTCAATTATAAAAAGAAACAAAGCAAACTCCTGGGCCTGACAGACAGGAGAAGAGATGCCCTATTTCAGAGTCTGAAGAAAAACACCATTTTTGGAGTGCCTGTTACTGTAATGCTTTGCAGTAAAATAAGGTTTAAGTTTTGTCCAACAAAATTTATGTGTCTCATTACAATATCATAAGCAGAACAAGCAGCAGCAGGAGAGAAGAACCACCACAGCAGTACAGTGGTTTCCCCACTAATTAGGCTCTTCAGATGGAGGTTGCCTGGGCTCCCCCTACAACCACTGCAGAAATTATATGGCTCATGCAGAAATCACAGCAATTGCACACAATAATTACTGGGTCAGGTTATCATCTGCTGAGGGTCAAACTCAAACAGCAGTAGTCCCTGATGCGGTTTCTCAGAAGACTTGCATTCTTTGGGCCAATTCCAGGCCCACTGTAGGACAGCTACAGTCTTTCTCCTGACTTTGCTCTTAGGTACTCTGGGTACTTACTGCCTTAAACAAATCTGTTGTGTCATCCATCCTAAGTGCCTGATGGCAGCACTTGAAGTTCATGCAATGCCTTCAGTACAAAAAGTCTAGCTGTTGAGTCATGCTGAGTATCGCCCAAATCCCCTGTCCTCAGGCACACAAATTTCCAGTATCTGCATTTTCTATCTTTCAGATCAATGGATATTTACATCGTTGAAGCAGAAGCCTCAGGACTGCAGTGTTTGTCTCAGTGTAAAAATGTAAACCCGCAAGGAAGCAGCTAAATATACCAAGCGTCTTTTCTAATAAATAGCAAAAGACAGCATATAGTAAAAAGAGCACTGCGCATAACTAAAATGCAGTTACCTGGCCTTGGGTTGACTCTTCTTTGCAGCAGCTTCACTTGCTTTGACTGGGTCTGGGAGCTTAGCAGGGATTGGAGAGTTCTGCAGATCCCAAAAATACTATGTTTAGTGCTTTGAGGGCAAAAAAAACAGTCAGAAATCATTTGCAAAATCACTGCTATGAAGCATGAAGATTGCAGGATCCCCATAGCAGCTATTCCTCATGCTGGACGTAAGACAACCCCTTGCTGTTTGGGAGAGGGAAAAATTCAGTTCAGCTTTTTGACAACCTACTATCCATGGAATCTGAACACAAAGCTTTATAGTATGTCCTGGGTGTTTTACAAGACAACCTGGGAACAATGGTTATTAATACAGCTATAAAAATAAGCATAATTACAATGCCTTGTTCATAAAGATCATAAATAACCAACTGGACACGTGGAAAAAAAAAACAGGTTTCTTCTCATCTGGAAAGAACAAAATAAGATCTCACGTCACAGATATACATAACACTGAAAAAAAAATGTCATTTTTCAATTGAAGTCTGTAAAGATATGTGAAGAAGGAGCAGATGGTTGTGTAAGGTCTGATGTGGTTCAAATGCAAGTTGACTATTCTCAGCCAGACAGCAGACAAAATCACTATGTTTAAAACCAACTGCAGTGCAAATTACACACGCTATGATGAGTTTGCCTGGAAATCAAATTGGTTTCACAACCATGGCCTAATTTTCCATGTTCACATGCAAAAGGTCTCTTGGTTGGCCTTATGGCGTTAACTGGGTGAGGAAGCAAATCGGAGACAGACAGAAATAAGCAACATATGAATCAAAAGCCTGATTTACACACCCCCTTAAAGCAAAAACAAACAAACAACAACAACGAAAACAACAGCACTGCTAATCACAAAAAATGCAACAGTCTCCTGACTAGAGACCAGGGGAATAATATGGCAATATCCTTGATATTTAGCAATTGTCATCCCCAGCCTTCCTACACAAAGCCCTGCATCAGTCCACTCCTTCGCTACTTACCTGGACGTTCTGGACCGGGCATTCCTTCTTTGCCAGTTTGAATGCAAAGTAGGAGACCTGATAAATATCAGGTCTCTTATCAGGGTCTGGTTCAAGCATATACCCTTTAAAAGATAAAGATGGTAACATCAGAGCAGTAGAACAGATTCACAGTCAGAGCTACAGCTGTAGCATAAGCACTTGCTAACAGGGTGCCTTGCCTCTTTGAAAGCACCCATTCAATGGTCAGCAAGACTGAGCTGATCATCAGGGTCAGCTGAGAAAGGGGCTAGATGGCCAGCCAGGATGGACCAAGAAAGATTTTCCAACACTGCTATGCATGATTTCATAGCTGCTAATGAAAGCTCAAAGCAAGGAGGGGGAAAAGCAGCTCTGCTTGGTCAGGGAATAGTGTTGGTTTTGACCTCTGCATTTCCAAGTGAACATACAAGAAAAGAGCTCGATCCAACCCTGGTGTGTCAGTGGGGCATACCATTGCCTTTTCATAAGGCAAGAAAATACCAGGCTGCTTTGAAAGTACATCCAATTCTGTTACTCGAGATTATAGCTAAAAAAAATAAAAATTAAAAAAAATCAAACACTGTACTAAAAACAAGAGAGCTGCCCCAGCTCTGCCAAGAGTAATGCATTGTACCCTTAATTACACATTCACTCTAGGCAGTAGGTTATTTATAAATCATTTCAGTTCTATTTCTCAATCCACAGAAGACGAATCCTTATCGCTAGTCTAAGTCACTGTGGTTCTTTTCAGTTCCTTATCCAAATAGATTTATTACTGGAGAAATAAGTTTCTGCATACATAGGCTTATTGTGCAAGTTTCTGTAGGCTCTTAAGCCAACTGGTTGCCTGTTTTCCTTCCTTTTCAGAGTTCACTACAGCCCAGCCAAATAGAAATCTTTGTTGTAACTGTCTTTTGAAGAGTGATCTCCCAGGAAGATGATTTTATCCATCCCTGTATGCAAGCAAGTCTCTTACAAGATGAGCAACACCAACTGTTTTGCTGTGGGAGCAGGCAATACAAAAACAAAATGCTATTTTTTTTTTTCAAAGCTCCGTAGAAGTAGATTATGCCACTGTCAAAGACACACTCACGGATGAGGCAGTGCATGTCTTGCGAATGCCGAGAATTATCTGGAATGGTGAAATTGCCATCACAGATTGCCACCTGACTCTCCCCAAACGGCAAGGTGAAGTAACACAACTTATACAGCAAGCAGCCGAGTGCCTAAAGAGAGAGAACAGAGCAGCTGATTTAACAAACTGAAGCAAAGCATGGAATCACACAACTCAAATATCATTGAAGATAACAGGGAAAGTACTCTAGCTTGTTCAATCGCAGTGGTCCTGCATGACCTTGAGCCTACATTTTAACATCCCTCTGGTCACCTGAAAACATAGTTATATGGGAAGATACATACATGAAGAGCTCTCCCTCACTAAGCTGAGATACCATAGGCAGTGGGGATCAGATGAGTAGCACCACACCCAACCCACAGATCCACACAGCACTGTGCATAGCGCAACCCTTCTCATTAAACTGGCAAAGCCAGAGGCGTACTAAGAAGAAGACAGAAGCAGGTATAAATGCTAGACATCAGGAAGAGGTTCTTCACCGAGAAGGTGGTTGCACACTGGAACGGTCTCCCCAGGGAAGTAGTCACTGTACCAAGCCTGTCTGAATTTAAGAAGCGTTTGGACTGTGCACTTAGTCACATGGTCTAAAATTTTGGGTAGACCTGTGTGGTGCCAGGAGTTGGACTTGATGATTCTTATGGGTCCCTTCCAACTCGGGATATTCTATGATTCTATAAAGCAAGATCTCCAAACCTACACAAACCTTACACTGGTATATGTTACTACACATAGGTACACAGAAGAATTTTTTTCTATTCTCAGCATACCGAGAGTAAAAAAGCAAAGTTAATAGCAAAAATAAATGTCATCCATCATCCTTAATACTTTCATTCTGATGAAAAACAAATAATACTGGTTACCAAGCTTAAGCTGTACCAGTTCACGCAACCTTTCAACCATTATAATTGTGTATTATAATATAACCAGAGAAGTATACAGATATGTCTGCAGGCTGCTAGGTTCTATCATTGTTCCATCTATTGCCAGGCTGCTTTTGACAGCAAGAAGAGCCATCTGAAAATAAAATGAAAATTTTGCAAAAATGGGTAATTATGAAACACTGCCACCATCCCAAAGAGGAGAGGGGGAACACATTTCCTAATCCTAAGCAACTCATCATCTGCTTGTATTTTTTGTCACAGGATTTCACAATTAAATTGCACTATAGTTTAAAATAACCTCAATGAAATTTGAGGAAAGAGAGATTACGAGCAAGACAGCCACAGCAATAGGCCCTGAAGTTGAGGCCCCACTGTGCGCAACGCTGCATGCTTGTTTGGAAACACTCAGCAGGTCACTTGAAGAGAATTCCTTCCACATCAGGAAGAGGAGGACAGTTTGAGCATCTGCTTCTGTACCCCTCCCCGTTATCACAAGGAATGCAAACCCTGGGTTCTCCTCTAGCTGCCTTTGAGGCCCTGACAATCTTTTCACACTGTTACAGCTGTGACCTCCCCTCTCTAGGTCTCAGCAAGGCAAGTGACCTGACCCTGGTACAGGGCCCGGTTCCACAAACCTCCTGCTGAACTCAGCAGTGCAAGAGCCCCATAGGAGCTGCTACATTCTTGACTCTTGGCTGAGCTCACAGATAGCATGGAGGACTCTTCCCAGCAGATGCCATGCCAGCAATTTTGCCTCTTGCATATGCAGACAAACACTATTGAGGCCACATTAAACCTCTCCTTATACTGCTTCTGCTTTGTTATTTCCCAGCTCAGGGCTTTAGAAACTATACAAACACAATTTGAAATAGCATTTTAAACAAAAAACTCTTTTGCTGACTTGCCACTACACTAGAGCCAGCACAGGCTTTTTTCCACCTCCATCACAACTAAAAGCAAGCCTACCATCCCTGACTAAGTTATCCAGTAATTTAACCAGTAATCCAGGTGCACTTTGCTTTCAACATGAACGCCACAGCAAGACTGCACTAATCCTTAGAAACAGCAGTGCAAAAGCTCGGTCTTTGTCCAGGTTTGACAACGCTGAGCTGCATTACAATGTTCAGGAAAAGCATACTGTTATTTCTTGGGGAAGGTCTATTTTCTCCATTTTCTATCTTCTTATGACCAGTGACTTTAATTTCATGTGCCTGCCCACAAAGGCATAATAAGTCACAAGACACTGAATTTTCTGTTTTAACTCTTTTATGACATGAAATCAGGTTCGCACTGTTCAATCCTGACATTTCATACATCTCTATATTAAAACCACATGCAAGACAGCATGCAAAGAACCAGTCATGTTTTATCCACAAACCAGCCCATTTAGCAGTAACTTATCGAAAGTGTCAAGCAGAGGAACTCTTTATTCAGGAATTGTCTAGTCTTTTATGAAAACTAGGTTAGTCCACGCCAGAAAGTTACTCTGTCACTATGATACAGAAATCAAGCTGCAGCCTGATTTTATGTTAACTGGGTTTTATACATACCCATATGTCTGCTTTTGTAGTAATAAGTTTGCCACTATACAGGTTGACCATTTCTGGTGCTCTGTAGGATAATGTAGTGTACCTGTAGAAAAAAAAGATCCATCAGTGAGTTCAGAATTGATAGCAGAAGCATTTCCACTATCCCACATTTTAAAATAGTTCATAATTCATTCTTTCCCTATTTGTTTTAGGGCGAATACTAAACATAAATGATTTATTTTTTTAATCAATAACAGCTTCTGCTGCATGCCTCTAACTAGAAAATATTGACCACTGCAAACCATCCTGGGAAACCAAAATAGCCAAGATCCTTTCAATAGCAAGAAATTTACTGACAAAACAGAAACTTTCAAGTATTCAGAATATTAACAAAGTCAGTAGTCAAATGTCCTCTGCAATGTCCTTACTGCTGGGGCTTTGGCCAACCTACAAATATTGTAACCGGGTATATGGCTCCTAATAAGTAGACTTCCATACCAGGATTCCGAATTGGAGTCATGATGGACACAGGACAGGTTATTTTGGCGCTCAAACTGGAACTAGAATCTGCCACATTTTAGCAAGTTACTAGAGCTATAAAAGATAGAAACTGAGACAATTTGAGATTCTTACAGACCTACTGGTAGGAAGAAACCTTGTAATTTCTGCTGTAGCACCTTCCATGCTATTTGGCTTGATCACAAGAAAGCATTGCTAAGGGGAAAGTTTTTGTAGGCTTGTTAATAAGCATACAAACATAGCATTCCGAAGGGACTGCAAAGCGAGACTAAGAGAGCTCTGAAAACTTCAGTCAAGCACACCTAGGAAATTCATGCACTTATAATTGAATCCTAACAAAAAGGAAGCATTTGCACACATTTCTAACACACTGCTTTCTAGCCAGAGCATTGCACTAACAGTTCTGGAAAGTACGCAGCAGAGATGTTGTTAAAACTAAGTAAGAGCAAGGACATGGCATCAGGTCCATCCCTGATCTAGGCCCTACTGGACTATGAGTTGAGTTCCCTTTTTAAAAGCGTATCTAGGTACACCTCACTGTAACCCCTCTAGCTGGGGCAAAAGGAGCCCATTTAAACACCTCAAGATCCATCCACTTTCTACAGAGAAAGTTGAGAAATTGGGTTATGTCACTGCAGGGTTTTAACATGAGCAGCCCATGGAGGACAGGCATTTTGTCATTTGCTATGTTTGCAGTTCAAAGAAATCCAAGATAGATGAGAGACAGACTGATTCCACATGTAACAAAGCATGTCACTACCTTATCAAGGTGGGCAACTTCTCTGCATTGTTACACTCAATCTTTCAGGTCTAGAGCAATTACATCAAGCTCAGGGCTTTATTTCACCTTTCCCCAGCCCTGATTTACCTCTAGCAGGTCCATCTATGCAGCAGCATCCAACCTGCTGCAACAGGCACGAGTAAAATCTAGTCCCAGTACACAGAAAAATTACCCCTCAAATTAGGTCCAAGATGAAAAAAAAAGCACTTACTTTTTGATCTCCTCCTCTACTGCATTCACCCCTTCTGTTTGAGGGTTCTGGAATTTGTTAGTTGCACTTCCAAAGTCACACAGGACATAGTGGCCACGATCATGCAGCAGGATATTTTCAACCTAAGAGCATTGCAGACACATACAAAAAACACTCCATTAGACATAAAACAACAACAACAGCAAAAACACTTGTTTTCTTTAGATGATCCAGGATTTTTAGTGCCTGAAAACGTATCAGACATGTCAGACAAACGCATAACATGACAGCAAAGAAAATATGCATCAAAACTATCACACCTCCTAAAATAGAAGTCAAATCACAGAAGCTTAGTTGTAACACTGCCTTCCATTCTGCCACATTTCCTTACTCCTTCTCTTTCATTCTCTTTCTGCAAACACATCACCCTGCCTCTTTTAAGACTACTCTGTGCTTCAGGATAAGAACTGCATGTTTCAGTGTCTTCAGTGCCCAACTTCCCTCAGCCAATACAGTGCACAGTCTGCAATTTGAATTTGGGACAGTTAATACAAGCTTTCCACAGCTTTATAATGAACTACACCCCTCGCTGTCTAGAGGAGAAGAAAGGATGCTAACGGATGACAACACACTTCCATACTTCATGAAATTAGCATACAAATCCATTTTTTTTCCCTGCAGTTCACTTGTCACTTAGGGATTTATTTATAACAAACAACCTTATGCTCACACTTCAGCTGCTTTTTATTGCATTGGATATGCCACTATACCTAAACAGTGATTGCATCAGCAGAGGTTCCTCCGGGATGCTGAAAATATGACCCCGTTCTTTGAAACATTATTTGGCAGTTTGAATCAAGCACCGGTATGCTGAAAAAAGCACCTGTGGTAGCTGAAAATCAGTGGAGTCATTGACTTTCTCCTAAATACTTCCCCTTTATCATACATCAACAAAAATCTGCCGCGTGTCCACCTAAGAAAGCAGTCCAAATGTTATGATACTGACAGAAGGCATGGAAGACCTGGGTTCAGTTCTTTGCTTTGTCAAATCACCCCTACATTCCAGTTTCTCATTTATACAGTAGCATTAACATCATGTTCTCTCAAGGGAATATTGAAAATAAATACTTTTAAAATTGTCTAAGTGAAAGCCAAATGCTCAGTTACAACAAGAAATCATACCGTTTGTATATTAAAAACAACAACAACAAAAAACAACAACAAAAAGCATCACATAAGTAGTCACTAACAAAATCTTTTTGAAATAGACTTCCCCATCAAGAACAATTTTTACAAAAAGGAAAGAAAATGAAGGAGTCAGCCTTTTAAGCATCAGAAAACCCAGCCAAATTAGAGCAGCTGAGGGGGAAAATGCTGGCTCGAAACCAAGGGTTAAACAACACCCCTTCCCCTCTCTGCCATCCATCTGCTTTGAACAAAACCATTGCACACAGATGTTCTCCCTAGCAGATCAACACTGACAGTGTTATTCCCCGTTCCTTTCAAACATGCTGCAAACATTTCCAGAAGATTCCTTCCACTTCATGTGTCTGAAAAGTCTGACATGACTTCTCATTGCACGTTTTATTAAAAAAAAATTAGCACTGGAACATTCGGCAAGCAGGCTTGATCAGTAACTAACAGAATAAAAAAACAAAATCCAAAAACCACTCAACCAGCAGAGCAGAGCACCTGAATTACTGCTACCGGCTGCCAGGCCTGAGGAGCCTGTCTGTTACAAACAAGATGGAGGTGCCTCCTTCCAGTCAAAGTCCCAGAAAGCTGTCCAATTTTCAGCACTTCCGAGCGCTTACAACTCCAGCTGTGGTCTTGAATGTGCCTGACATATACCAAATCAGATTTGGATTCCAAATGAAAATCTCTAAGGGAAAGCTGTAAGTCGCCTTAAGTTCTGTTAGCTACAAAATGTGATTAGTTTTCGTCATCACTCTCTGAAACAAATGCTAACCTGTGCTAAAACTAAGTGGTAAAAGATACTGCATAGCCACAGGCTGGCAAGGGATAAGACTTTCTTCAACTAGCAAAATCAACTCACTTCATCCTCTCATAACCACAACTTCTAAGATGGGTATGTCTAAGGGCAGGTAGTGATTCGGGAGGGTTGCATGATTGAGGTGCCCTTGCCCTTTCTGACTGCTTCCCAGCACCTACAGATTTGTCTAAAGACGTTTCAGTTTCTCTTCCTCCCCAGCACTATTCACTACTTACTTCCAAAAGCTTATTTACTATTTCAGAGTAAAAAGATAAATGCAATACGACATCTGGGAGCACTAACTGACTTTGGCATGTGCTCCATTTTAAACATGGTCAATACAAGGGTGTGCCATCAGAGGACCGAGTAATTTTACAGATCACACTGAACATAGCTGTCCAAACAAATTCCAAGCACAGGTTTGTTGGTGGCATCAGGGCAAGACTTGACATTACAAAGGAGCATAATAAAGAAGGCATAGAGATAAGAGCAGCACAGCATAACTGTCTTATACCACAGAGAAGTGCAACACTGGCAAGATTGCTGATAAAATGAAAACAGAAGAAACTAAATCCTCAGCATAAGAGTACAACATTCTATTTTTTTCAGAAAGTAGAGAAAGCAAAGGAGAAGGGTGTTTTGATCAACCTTCTCTGTGTTGATTGACATAGGATTTTGCTGTATCTCACTGTGTTTCTTTTACAAGAAAAGTCAGCCAGTTATCTACTCCTGGAACCAGATGGTTTCAAACTAGCAGAAGTATCACAGGTAGAAGTGGGAGACCTTTCACCGCAGAAAGCTCAGAGATGTAAAAATTAAGCTGAGCTCTAAGCTGCTGCTTTAAAACAAAGGGAGCTATCGGATATGAGAGAGGAAAGACAAGGTTAAATGTGAAATGAGTTACGTAGACAACTGCCACCAGATACGGGGTACTTGTTTAAATTATTATCATTGCCACTAGATAAAGTCTTCCACCCCTTCCACCTCACTAATTGCAACTCCTTCCAGGGTCCGACAGTTTTCTCTACACAGATTCCAACACAGAAGCAGAGACTGCACAGCCAGGGAAATACAACAGACATTCAAAAGGTTTGGTCATTTGTTCTTTGCGGTTAAAAGGCCCAAAGTAGAGGCACAGGAAACATTCTTACTCCAGTGAGAGAGGAACAAAAATAAACTTTAGGCAATGCCCTGCAGCATCAATGGCCTACTTAACCCTGAGGCTGAGGAAAATAGCTGCAAGAACAAGCAAAGGTCGGTACATGATGCAAGCCTACTGCCTTGTTTACGTGGCCTGGACAAGGGTCTAACTACAGTAGAGGTATCTGAGAATGTTCCAAATTTTATTTTTTTCAGGAAAATGCAGCATCAGTGTACACCTGTGTTCGTGGCAATCAAAGCACATGAAACTAACCAGCACGTCCTGTACAGTGCATCATGCAGCTGTAAGCACACAGGGGTACATCGACACACCTCCTGATAGTTAACAGGTCACAAATGAAAACCTTATACATCAACACAGGGGCTAGGTATCATCTTTTTCATGACAACAGGTCATTTTGCTTCAGGAAAAGCCTGCTGGGTTAACCCAATATCAAGGTCACAAAGTAATCCGGCTGAATTTGTCTGGAAGGGCTTAAAGACTATTCATGAACCTCTTGTGCTGCAGATCCTTCAGGTCAAGAACCTCGACCGTTAAGAGTAAAATCAAAGAGCTGGAAGGCAGAAAAAGTCTGTCTACAAAGTCAACATTTGCCTGCTCTTCAACAGGGTTACGTTCACCCCTAAACCACTTACCCAGCAGATGCCTTTCCTTACCCTCTGATCATTCACAAACCTTTTCTGACCCTTAATCTCTCTTGGATTTGTGCAGCTCCCCCTTTGCATTCAATTTCAACTCAAAGTCAACACGTATCTAAATCATCAATTGTGTGTTAATACTTAGATTCCCATTTACAACTGGAGCTCCAGAGGTCATAATGAGGAGTGGCCAGCAGGTGGAAGAAGGTGATTGTCCCCCTCTGCTCTGCCCCTGTGAGGCCTCCCTTGGAGTGCTGCATCCAGGTCTGGGGCCCCCATCACAGGAAGGATGTGGGGCTGTTAGAGCAGGTCCAGAGGAGGGCCAAAAAGTTGTTCAGAGGGCTGGAGCATGTCTCCTATAAAGAAAGGCTGAGAGAACTGGGGCTGTTAGCTGGAAGAGGAGAAAGCTTCAGGGAGATCTCATTGCAGCTTTTCAGTACTTGAAGGGGTTTTATAAAAAAAAGATTACAAAAAGAGAGTACTTTTTTGCTCAGGCAGGCAATGATGGATAGAATGAGGGGGAGTGGTTTTGAACCGAAAGAGGGGAGACCTAGATTAGAGGTTAAGAGGAATTTCTTCACTCAGATGGTGGCGAGGCACTGGAACAGGTTGTCTCGAGAAACTGTGGATGCCCCAGTCCCTGGAGATATTCAATACCTGGTTAGACGAGGCCCTGGGCAACCTATGTAATGGGTTGCATCGTTGCCCACGGCAGTAGCGTTGGAACTAGGTGACCTTTAAGGTCCTTTCCAACCCAAGCAATTCTATGAAAATATGTCTTAAAAGAGAGAAAAGCCAGGTCTCTAACCTCAGGCACAAATTACCTACCAAGAGAACCAGAATTTGAGAGTTCATTTCAATACAGAGACTAATACTAAAGATTAACTTACTAATCCATTACAGATGTGGATGAAATCATTCACTTACCTACCACACAATGCATTTATTTTTACAAAAAAAATAATTTAAAAAAAAAAAGGATTTGAAGCCAAAAACATAATAGCAGGGGTTAATGTCAGCTGAAGAGGTTCTTGCTCCTAAGCCTTATTCTCTCACCCTAACTTTCCTTGCCTGTTCAAACTCCTGGAAGATGTCCACAGGCTTAAATTCAGTCCTCAAATCCAAAGGACTCCACCCATTTCACAGCACTCTAGAAAAACAGATGTCAGACTTGTTTCATACATTCAAACTAACTGAGCAGCAGGGTCATGATCACTTGAAACACACTAAAGCATACCAGACCCTGAGGATTTCTTTCCCCTGCACTGCCTGGTTGTTCTTAGCACACGAGTCGTCTTTTGCTCCTATAAAACAATAGCCAGCAGCACGAAACAAGCATCTGTTGATGGCTCTGAAAGCAGACTGACCCACAAAGCACATCTGAATTTCAAATGTACAGCCAAGAATAAGGCTTGTGTGAATATATTATTCATGCATTTTATGATCTAGTTGAGAAGAAAAGGGAACGTCTTTTTGTGCTTGTTTGATTATAGGTGTGGGATTTTTCAAAAGCTCTCCCTGCTGGCCTTGCTCTGTTCCCATCTGAGCGCACAGAACCTTAGAATTCACTTGCACAGCCAACAGCTAAAGACCCGTTTCAAAAGCTTCTAACAACTCCTGACCCAAGGCCAGCATCTCTGGGGTGATCCTTTTAATGTGGGTCCAGGAAACAGATTTACAGTGCACTTTTTGTGAACTACCTTATAGTATCAACAGTGTTTCAGGTGGTAGAAAGTCACTGTGAATAATTCATCAGATACATTCTGGCACATCTGTGCAAAACAGAATTATTCAAATATTTGTGTTTATAAAGTAGATCTATAGATGATAAACATATAGTAAGCTGCAATGAGAGACATTTTTTCTTCCCAAATCTTCCAAGACAGAGAGGTAGCTGTACCCAACTTTCCCTTATTACTAAGGACAGAAACACAGGACCAGCTTTCAAAGCCTGTCTGCCATGGTGTAAGCATGCACGCGCTCTCCTGTATTACTGGAGTCCACAACTCACCTTCAGATCCCTGTGGATTATTGGTGTTTTACACTGATGCAGCCTCGCTACGGCTTCACAGGTGTCACAAAAGATCTGTAGGACCTCATTCTCAGTGAAACCTGTCTGCAGGCGTTGGTTCATGAGGTTCACCACCTGCCCTCCTGAGGAAAAAAACGCCAAGAATGAGAGCAAGTGTGCCAAATCGGATCCAGTCTCGTCCAAGCCCCAGTCCTACCAGACCTACTTTGTCTTAGACTGCTCCCTAAACTGTGGCTGCACAGTCAGCACACAAGATTCATGAGTTCAAATTCAAAGTTTGTAACAAGTTTCCCCCCCCAGGGTTTTTGGGAACCTGCTTCATCATCTTGTTTAATTTTCTTCCCTCTTTGCCTAAATCCAAGGGGATTTTTCCTATCTGCCGGAAGACGTCGCATCTTATCTTGTCTTTGGACTATGCTTCAACAGCAGCAAATTACCTTCTAAGGCCCTCATCACCTCGCTGTGTTAACACTGAAATATAATTCTGACTAAACAGTGTTTTTTCTTTCATCCTCAAAAGTAAAAGTTTTTGTCAGACTAGATGAATAGAATGCTGAACGTGGTGCACCCACAGTCCACAAAACAGCCTGCAAGAGGGAGGAAAAAGACTCCGTAAAACATATATTACTAAATGGTTTGGCCAAAATCATAGACTGGCAAAATCTGTCTGTACAAGTGGAACCTTCCACATTTGTTACTCTTTGAATGAGTCCTGGATTTGTCTCAACTTCAAGATTCTCTTGCTGTCAAGGACTTTTCAAAAAAAAAAAATCCTCAGATAAGTTCTTCCCCCTCTAATCATCTTCCATACGCAGAGGGGAAAAAAACAATACATTTTTGAACCGCTGGCAAAGGGAACTGTATCATTTAACATAAGCGTTGGAAAACTTCATAACCAAGCTACAAAAGTTCTAAAGAAAAGCTGAGCCCACTAAGTAAGTAGTTCAGCTGTGAATATTTTGCGCTCAAAATGAGTGCAGTTCTGCACATAAAGATGCATTAACTTGGTTTAAGCAACTGTTTATCACAAACTGAGAGTAACGAGGGGAAATTCAATGTATCACAGAATCACAGAATGCCAGGGATCCCAGGGATCAGAAGGGACCTTGAAAGACCATCTAGTCCAATCCCCCTGCCAGAGCAGGAACACCTAGATCAGGTCACACAAGAACACGTCCAGGCAGCTTTTGAATGTCTCCAGAGAAGGAGACTCCACAGTCCCCTGGGCAGCCTGTTCCAGTGCTCTGTCACCCTCACCGTAAAAAACCTTTGTCTCATATTTAAGTGGAACCTCCTATATTCCAGCTTGCACCCACTGCCCCTTGTCCTATGACTGGATATCACCCAGCAGAGCCTGGCTCCATCCTCCTGACACTTACCCTTCACGGATTTATAAACATTAATAAGGTCACCTCTCAGTCTCCTCTTCTCCAAGCTAAAGAGACCCAGCTCCCTCAGCCTTTCCTCGTAAAGCAGATGCTCCACTCCCTTAATCATCCTCGTGGCTCTGCGCTGGGCTCTCTCAAGCAGTTCCCTGTCCTTCTTGAACTGAGGGGCCCACAACTGGACACAATATTCTAGATGTGGTCTCACCAGGGCAGAGTAGAGGGGGAGGAGAACCTCTCTTGACCTACTAATCACAGCCCTTCTGATACACCCCAGGATGCCATCGGCCTTCTTGGCCCCAAGGGCACAATGCTAGCTCATGGTCCTCCCGCTTTCCACCAGGACCCCCGGGTGCCTCTCCACTGCTTTCCGGCAGGGCAGTCCCCAGCTTATCCTGGTGTCTGGGGTTGCTCTTGCCCAGATGCAGGGCGCTACACTTGACCTTGTTATATTTCATTAAATTTCTCCCCACCCAATTCTCCAACCTGTTGAGGTCCCACTGGATGGCAGCACAGCCTTCTGGTGTTTCAGCCACTCCTCCCTGTTCCATGTCATCAGCAAACTTGCTGATGGTGCACTGTTTCCTCATTCAAATTGTTGATGAATATATTGAACAACACTGGTGCTAGTACTGACGCTTGAGGGTCTGCTAGCTACAGGTCTCCAGCTCGACTCCATCCCATTGACCACAACCCTCTGGCTTCTTTCCTTCAGGCAGTTCACAGTTCACCTCATTACCCGATCATCCAGACCACACTACCTCAGTTTAACTGCGAAGATGCTGTGGGACACGGTGTCAAAGGCTTTACTGAAATCAAGATAGTCATGTCCACTGCTTTACCATCATCTATCCCCCTGGTTATGTCTTCATAAAAGGCTGTCAGGTTGGTTAAGCATGGCTTCCCCTTGGTGAAGCCATGTTGACTGCCCCTAATGACCCTTATCCTTGATATGACTAGAGACAGAGCCAAGGACAAGTTGTTCCATCACCTCACCAGGGATGGAGGTGAGGCTGACCGGTCTATAGTTACCTGGGTCCTCCTTCTTGCCCTTTTTGAAGACTGGTGTGACATTTGCTTTCCTCTAGTCCTCAGGCACCTCTCCTGATGCCCACAACTTACCAAAGATGATGGAGAGAGGCATAGCAATGACTTCTGCCAGCTCCCTCAGTACCCATGGGTGCATCCCATCAGGACCCATGGACTTATGGATGTATAAATCGCTTAATTGGTCCTTAACCCAATCCTCATCAACAGAGGCAAACTCCTCCTTTATCCTGACTTCCTCTGGGGCCTCAGATATACAGTGCTCCTCAGGACAGCCTCAAGCATTATAGACAGAGACAAAGAAAGCATTCAGTAACTCTGCCTTCTCTTTATTTTCTGTCACCAGGGCACCCACCTCATTCATCAGTGGGCCTACATTGCCTCTAGTGTTAGTTTTATCTGCAATGTATTTGAATAAGGCCTTTCTGTTGTCCTTGAGCCCTCTTGCAAGGTTTAATTCTGAGGAGGTGTGGTGGTTTTACTTGGATGGGCCGCGAAGCTCCACCACAGCTGCTCTCTCACTCCCCTTCCTCAAAGGGAAAGAAGGAGAAAATATGATGCAAAGGGCTCAAGGGTTGATATACAGACGGGGAGAACATTCAACAATTATCATGACAGGCAAAACAGACTCAGAGTAGGGAGATGGTAGGATTTACTGCTTATTACTAACAAGCTAGAAAACTGAGAAACAAAGGAAAGAAACCAAAAACACCCTCCCCCCATCTACACTCTTCTACCCCCTTTCACTAAGTGGAACATGGTAATGGGGGAGTGTGGGTTGCGGTCAGTCTATGGCACTTTGTCTCTGCTGTTCCTTCTCAGTTACCTCTCTTCCCCTGCTCCAAACTGGGGTCCCTCCCTCGGGATACAGTCCTTCTGTGTGGGCTTCCCACAGGCAGCAGCTCTTCAAGAACTGATCCAAACAGGGGTCCATGCCACGGAGTCCATCCATCAGGAGCACATTGCTCCAACCTGGGTCCCCCACGGGCAGCAGCTCCTGCCAGGTCCCTGCTCCTGCATGGGCTGCTCTCCATGGGATGCAGTCTGGCCCAGGACCTGCTCTGGCAGGGGCTGTCCACGGGCCACAGCCTCCTCCAGGCCACATCCACCTGCTCTGCTCTGGGCTCCTCCATGGGCTGCAGCGTGGAAATCTGCTCCATGTGGGACCCATGGGCTGCAGGGGGACAGCCTGCTCCACCAGGGGCCTCTCCACAGGTCGCAGGGGAACTTCAGTTGCGGCGCCTGGAGCACCTCCTGTCCTCCTTCTGCACAGATCTTGGTGTCACTGCAGAGAGCTTTCTCACTCCTCTCTCTCCCAGCTGCTGTTTCCCAGTTTTTTTCCCCTTCCTTAAATATGCTCTCACACAGGGGTGAACATCGCTTAGTGGCTCAGCTCTGGCCATTATCTAACATGGATTCTTCTCGCAGAAGCCACCCCGATGGGCCCCCGCTACCAAAACCTTGCCACATAAACCCACTACAGGAGGCCTTAACTTTCTCAGTTGCCTCCCTACATCCTCTGGAAACAGCCTTATATTCCTCCGAAGTGGCCAGCCCCTCCTTCAGTAATCTGTAGACTATCCTCTTCCACTTGAATTTGCCCAGCAGTTCCCTCTTTAACCATGCAGGTCTCCTGGCTCTCCTTCTTGACTTCCTACCTGTTGGGATGCTCTGATCTTGAGCTTAGAAGAAACAGTCCTTGAATGCTAACCAACTGTCTTGGGCCCTTTACCTTCAAGTACCCTCTCCCATGGGATTTCCTCTAGCAATTACTTGAAAAGGCCAAAGTCAGCCCTACTGAAATGCAGGGTTGCGATTCCGCTTAGTATTCTATTCCTGTCACATGAGATCCTGAACTCCACCATCTCATGGTCGCTGCAAGCAAGGCTGCCCTCAACCTTGACCACTTCAACCAGCTCCTCCTTGTTAGTGAGAACAAGATCCAGCAGCACTCCTCTCCTAGTTCGCACATCCACCATTTGCATCAAGAAGTTATCATCAGTACACTGAAGGAACCTCCTGGACTGTGGATGGCTGGCTGAGTAGGCCTTCCAGCAAGTGTCAGGGTCGTTGCAATCCCCCATGATAACCAGGGCCTGTGATTGCAAGGCTGCTATCAGCTGCCTGTAGAAGGCCTCGCCAACTTCCTCATCCTGATCTGGTGAAATTAAATTGAATTGAAATGTAAAATTTCAAGTCCCATGCTTCAGCCTCAGTGTTGGAGACAGAGAGAGGCATGTGTCAAGGATGGTATCTGCAAGCTTGAAGCTCTTCTCCTTTCAAATGGACAGAAACACCTTAGAAAGACAGAGCTTACTTCATAAGCTCAAAATCTGGTACAGAGTGGAGAAGCTAATGAAGCTGGCAGGAGAAGACTCTGAATTGTCATGGATTATACTTCCCTCCAGCATGCTCTGCAACATAGAGCTGGGTATGAATTTACTGGCCTTGCCAGTACCCTTTCTTGCAACACTTCTTGTGTTGTTTAGGACTAAACTTCTAAAGGAATCATAACAGGAGTTCTTTGTAAAAACTACACATAACATTCCTTTTGCAAGCAAATAATCCTAACACAAGCCAGTCAAGATTCCTGCATCAAAACAAACCAAAGACAGTGTGGCAGGACAGAAATATGTACAGTACATGTTTAAAGGCATTTCAGAATCAAAATGTTCTTGCTATGATGCACCTGGCTTCAGTTAAAAATCTGAACAGTCTTGAGAATATGCATTTCCATGAGTTGCCACCATCGAAAACAGCCAGACTCCTGAAGTCATCTGGCCAAAATATTCTTTTTGCTTAACACTCTATTCCTGCAAGAGGCATTTGAACACAGCATATGCATCATTTTCCAAACACCAAGTTCTAGCCATAAGAGATCAAAGTTTTGGGACAGCTGAAAAAAAAGTGGAAGAGTCTGTCTGGCTAGAGACAGACAAGCACAAAGGTCAGAAGTAAAAGTAATGCTTTTTGGCTTCACATTACCCATTTCAAGCTTCTTCAAGAACAACCCCAAGTCAAACTGAAGCAGAAAAAGCTTGCAGTATGACTTACTGTGGATAACAATTTCATTCCACAGCCTAGCCACTATAGAAGAGCAACTTTTTGTGTGGCCAGCCTATGGAAAACAGCAATATATACTTAAGGGTTCCTTTCACGACAGAAAGGATCTAGAGCCATCATGGGCAGCGGCAAAGGTGGTAACAGCCCTTCAGAGCCTCATATATCATCTACTTCTCCACATTTAGTTTAGCTTTGCATTGTTCAAAACAGTTCTTTAGTATTCAAGGATGGACCAGGCCTAGGAATAAGGTTGCTTCATCCTTTCATTAAAAAAAAAAAAAAAAAAGACAACCAAAACCAACAAACAAAAACCCATTTGACTTGTGCAAGTTCCCTGTAAGCACTGGAAGGGGCCTATCAACCAACGGGGAACACTGTGAGCCCACACTCACCTCGGCAGAAGTCCATTAGTATCAGCACTTCCCACACATCGCCACTGCTTACTGAGTTTATACTGGAATCAATGTATCCAACAATGTTCTTATGGCCAGATAGATCCCGCTGCAAGGTAAATATATTCAAAGCATAAGACAGCCATATAGAATGAGTAGCACTTTAATCTACAATGCACAGCTTTCCTAGTTCTTTCCCTGCCTAAGCACAAGCTTTTGCCACTTTGGATTAATCACTGCGTACAACTTGATCAAATAGAAGGTCTGTCTCTACCTGTTTTCCTTCCAGAAGGAGCTGAGACAAACAAAAGGGAACCAACCAACCTACTGAACTAACTCATTCAGGGGTCAGTGAGTCCAGATTTTTGGATGTTCCCTTAGATGGCCCTGGCCAAGCTCACTGCAGCTGCTCCTCCTTTACGTAGCGGGGAGAACAAGGCAGATGTTTTGCAGGGGCTGTGCACAACGCATGTTCTGCTTACTTTTCTCCTCTCCTTCCTCTCTCTGTTCTACCAACAAACAGTGTGTCAAGTCTTTCCACGCTTAAAAACCACTCAGGTAATAATAAAAAAAAAGCTGTTAGCTTAGTTTTGGAAGGATCTTATTTTACATGCCTTGATGGATTAAAGCACAAGTTCTCATACCGATGACTTATCTATGACATGCTGAACCTGCAGGGAAGTCGTTTTTGTGACTGCCAGAGTTACACACATTTCCAGGTGTGACAGCCACTTCCATGCTGTGCTCAGACTTACCAGTAAAATAAATCTAGATTTTGCTGGTAACATTTTGCTCTCTTCAGTAATTCTGCAGTGCTGCAGAAAGCTACGTTTAAAATGCTTCTTTATTGCACAAAAGCTAGGAAATAGAATTTCCTTTTAGTGATGTACTTGTTTTACACAAAGATTAGTGCTTCTGATAAGATTCAATGAGTGAGCACGTCAGAAGGACACTTCTTTGCTTCCCAGGTTAGCCACACATTTCACAGATACACCAAAAAGACAGAGACAATGGAAAGCACTGGCAATTAAAATCCCAGTAAACAAGCTTTGTGAGCACAGTTAAAACCTTTGATGTAAGATCTAATCTCAACCTTTCCCATGCAGCGTTAGCTATGGTGATGACAAAGTATGCCCCAAAACCTCACTGCACTATCTCACAAAATCCAGAACTTAACTTTGAAGGTATTAACCTAATTAAAAGCTACTTTAAAAAACACGCTGAATTGCTACAGGTAAGAGCTTCTGATAAGATAGTCTATCCCAAACAAATACTTCACATTATGAATTAGCAGAATGCATATTTTCTGTTTTATTCCCCACCTTAGTAACTCAAAATGTTCATTGATACCTTGTAAACACAATTTCAAAAGTGGCACTTCCCACGTTTACTAGGATCCAAGCAAGACTATCCAAATCCATTTAGATCAGCTCAACTTTTTATTTGTTCAGAGATTAATAATTGTTTAAAACAACTACTAAAATAGCTATCCTATTACTTAATGCCTTACATCCAATAATCTACAGAAACAAGCCAGGGCAGTAACTACCCCACACACACTGGTTTCAACCCACCAGCCTCACCAATACTGACATAGCCCTCATCCTAAAACAAAAGATTAGAAGCTGTTGTGACAAATTCATCTTGGCATGGGAGTCTTCCATTCACGTACTGATTTGAGTTCAGAAACTGCTGTATCAGAATTAGCCTTCGAGATGAAATCTAGAAGAGAAACACCCCCAACCACACACACCTCTTCAGCTCTTCCCTTTCCCATCAAGTCTGGCGTTGACATAGAAGATTTTTTGTCCCCTCCTTTTCCTGAGACTCCCTCTGCCTTTTCAGCTGCTGTGTTTTTCTTGACCACTAAAACAATTCAGGTTTTAAACAATTCAAGATTTTTCACATAGCTGTGCAACTCTAAGAGCTAGGTCTTTCCAGAAGAATGACAATTTTACCAAGAACACCCACAGTTTGTGATGCAACACTACACAGCTCGAAGGCAGAAGGTGACCAGGCTCTCATGACGTTCCACTCCTAGTCAGGGTCCCCACTACAAAGCGTTGACTTACCATGATTTGGATTTCTCTTTTGCAGACTTGCAAGTCGTACTCGTTATTGACGTACATCCGCTTCAGGGCACATTTCATCCCATTGTTAGTCCTCACAAGAAAGACTATTGCAAATCCACCTGCAGAAAACACAAAATTATCCCATCCAGTACGAAAGAAACTTCTCAGTTCTTGCTTCCAACCCTTGTCCCTGCCTCCACCTGCCTTCTGAGTACAGTCAGAACAGGGAGGGCATTCGGCAGCTACTACCAGCACCATGGTGGGAGCACCCCTTACATCTCCTTAGCTCCAGAGACTCCAGCTCTGCCTAGACATCTAACATCTCAGTAATAACAAGCAATTACACTGGTTCTTGTCCTGTCAGACAGGACGTCAATTGCTCCATCATTTTCCATTACGACGCAGAAGATGAAGTATAAACAGCAACACCGCCTTGGACAGAAATCGGAGCTACAGAGCATCTACTGAACTAAAGGCCTGAATTTAAATGGCTTCTCAACTTCTGAGTTTGTGCATCTACGTTGCACAAACCAGCTTTCTAATGTAAGAAAGAGAAGAAATCCATCTCCCACACATTGTTTGATGTTAGTGCTTTTAAAAGAAGGACAGAACAAGAAAAAAATACTTCATTTTGTGGTCCACCAAGAAATCACCAAGAGTGCTGATTCTATAAAAACTCAGTCATGTCCCAAAGAGCTCCCATTTACAGGGTTTGAGCCTTTAAATGATTCTTACCATATCCCATTCTTTAAAAGCTGCCAGAAACCACCTGATCAACAATACATCCATGATTATGTTTGACATGTTTGTACATAATTATTACTAATGGTTATTTGGCACTCAGAGAAGCTCCATCCTATCATATAAAATTCATCAAGCAAAACAAACCCCATTTCTGTAAGACTTAGTGTTAAAATATATTGCATTTGACAACACCAGCCTTGCAACAACTGGTGCTTACAAGCTGTTCACAAATCAAATACAGCCAAAAGGCCCACTGAAGCTTTTACTAGAACTGGAATTTGGTTTTACTAAAAAAAAGATTGAAAAGGAACAAATGAACAGACAACACTGCTACGTTCAAAGTACAGCCCTCCTCACCGACCAACAAATGGGTTGGACCCTCCAAAGCCCATCTTCCAAAACAAGCATAGAAGAGTTGTGTGCAGATAATGTACGTCCATGCCAGGGCTGCTAAACAGCGATCTCTTAGCAAAGCACGTCATTTTGCACATCATTATTTGTCATGGGAACCAGACCCGCTGGGTTTTCCAGCAAGCCCCACTGACTTTTAGGAGCAGAGGTAACGCAGAGCTGCCCCAGAAAACTGCAAAAAGATGTCACTGGTGTGTGGGGAGAGGGAAGTGGGAAGATCTCAGTTCAGGTTCTTAAAAAACTGTAACCAGGCTGCAAAATGGATATTCAAATTCAGAAAAATGGGACATGGCCCTGGGACACAGCAAGCCATACACATGCTGCTCAGTCCTGCTAGAGAGGGTTGAAAACCCTTGTAGTTCTGGAGGGCCTCATTTCTTTGCTCAAATTCAGACACAAAAATAACCCTGTCTCTCTCCCTTAAGCTGCTTCAAGTTGAGCATCTCAAATTACATGTCATTTTTAAGAACTCCTAAACCTGCAGCCTTATTGTCCTATCCTGGCTACATTTGTCTCATTCCTGGGAAATGAATCTGCGCATCACACTGTGCTTGCTATCTTTAGCCCAATGGATGTCTATGCTGAAGAAACCAAGACAGCACGCAACTGATTCCACACACACACCCCTTATAGCCAGTAATGGAGCTGTAAGAAATAAGGAACCCATAATCAACATCACTTTCCCACCTTCTTAAAATATCACACTTTTTAAAATCATCAGAGAGGTCAGGATTATTTTTTTCTGTATAATATTTCTATGGACCACAGAAATCCTAGAGAAAACACTTTTTAAAAAAAATTATTATTACAGAGTCTCAGTCATCAGCAAAATGTTTTGGGAATCACAAGACTTGTGTTTATTTTCAAATGAGAAACTCCGAAGTTGTCCACCAGAAGCTTCCCCTCCTCTCCAGGGGCTAATTTCTCTTCTCGCAGCTCCCTGTGCCAGGCCAGGAGGCCAGCAGGACACCCTCTCTGCTCACTGTACCACACTCAGCAGACAGGAACACATGCTGAGCAGCAGCAAAAATAGATCAATTGACACTTTTTTCTTTTTTTTTTTTCTTCTTTTTTTAAAAAACAAAAACCACAGATCCACTAAATTCAAGGACCATCTTGTTCTAAATATTTGCTTCAGCTGAAGTGGGGCTGGTAACTCTTCACACCAACCAAAGATCTCATTAGCAGAGTGCTGTGCAAGGTACCTTTCCTCTACTCTGGATCCTGTACTAATTAACCACTGCCCTCCTAGAGCACCCTTACTAGGATACGTACATCCTCCAGGTTTTCTTACAAGCAACCAGAGCCAGCTGGCAAAGTAAACGACAGCCTCTGCAACAAAGATAAACCACCCCAACGGCTCAAAGCAAAGAGAAATTAAGGATTAAAAAATGCTTTCTGATACAGGCCTGCAACACTAGCATGTTGGGACCTGACAGAAATACGACCTGCAGCATCTGCCAAGTGGAGCAGCAAGAGCTGCGCACATCAGGTGGAACTGCCCCAAGGAGGATGGCTGCAAAGTTTGCCAAGAAGTTGGCAAACACATCTGATGTTCCTACACAAGTCAAAGGAAAATTACCTTCTTGTGTCCTTCTCTTCCTTATCTTCCACTCCTGCAAACTTCAGCTGACACCATCACAAACGGAAGCTGTGCAAAATCATTTAACTTATTTTGCCTGCAAACACACCTACCAATTTGGTTACTTTATTATTAAACTCCCACTGACACTGATTAAAGCATGACAATTTTGCTACTAGTAAAAGCAGCATGCTTCTCTCCAGAGAAAACAAGTATAGGTTTAATCAGGCTACATATGGCAATTTTTATACAGGAAGCTACAGTAAGTGTCTGTGCTATCTGAGATGCAAGACTTGATGATCCACATCCATTCAAGAGAGGATGCCTAAGTTTTACTTTCTAAGCAGCTATTACGTCCTCTGCTCCAATTGCCTTAGTTAAAACAGGCCATAATATTCCCTCCGAATAACAGTTAACAGCCCAGTTTTTTGCTGTACCCAGGATGTAGTCCAGAAAGGCACAGCAACATCAAGAACATCTGACTACCCTCAGGTAGCCACTGCACGTTTTAAGATCTGAGAAGGTGTGAAAAATGCCACCTCAATTTGAATTCCTCAGCATTTATTACACCTTCTGCTGCTAATTGGCTTCAGCACCGTCAGCCTTGCATGCAGAGAGCAGGACTGCAAAGCACTCAGTAAAACAGCAGGAGGATGAAGGAAGCAGAAAGAGAGAGAGAAGTTCAAACAACAGCAGCTGCTTGCTGCATTGCTCATACACAAACAGCTTCAAGGAGAACAAGACTGAAGGCCATTTGCAGGACATAATTTTGTGAAGGTCGAGCACCTCCAAACTGGCTTCTGTATTCCCACAGCAACAACTTCCTTGGTAAGCAGCAGGCACAAGAAGCAGCTCACCTCTCAGCACGGTGTGACAAGAGAGCAGGAGGACCCAGCAGATGGCTGAAATCTTCACCTGGCAGTGTCAGAGAGCCCCAGGCAGCGCGGCTGCTCAGCACAGCCCAGGAAGGCACCAAGCGATCAAGCACCCGGACCGCAGCCCACACCGCCTTGGGAAGACTTTGAATGGACTTAATAGCTTTCTCTCACCTACCACACAGCATTACTCTGTAGAGGAGGGATTTGTTCGCAGAAGCTGATGGGCATCCTCTCCTGCAGGTTGCAGCGGAGAGGCCAGGTGCTGCCCAGCTCCTGCTGGCTGCCTGAGAGACCTGCTCACTGCTACGCTGCACACGCACGTTTTGCTTACACCGCTCACACAGCGCTTAACTGAACTCTGATGTTTTTTCAGAACAACATTAAAACCAGTACATTTTAGCTACTACCTTGTGAACTCCCCACTGTTTATCCCTTCCCCTTGCACACTACCTATCTGTACCACCACCACCCCAGCTGCCTCAGCTCCCAAAGTCTCAGACCACAACCGGCTTCTTCCTGGTTTATCCCAGTCCAACCCCCAATTTTGCTAAATCTGGACAAAGATAAAAAGAAATAGACCAGAGGCAAATTGACAAGCACTTATTATGAAGCACCACGAGACGCACATTACAGGAACGATAAGCTTCTATTCTCAGTGACCAGCAAGCAAGACAACCCCTTCAACAGCCAGAAATTGCCAGCTGTAATGCAACGCGCCAGCTCCAGTACAACACGCAGACACGCCAGGATTTGTGTCCAAGCCAGCCAAGGTCAGCTCAAGAGCCTCTGCTGCCTCAGGTGAAGTCAGAGAGCTCTGCTGCACATGGCCACGGTCACACAACAGCACAGCTTGGAGGCAAAGTAAGCCAGACACTAGGAACACCCTTGTGTCTTCCCAGGTAGAGCCTTTTTCCAGTACAGGTATGGAAAGGGAAAGGCAAGGGACTAATTTGCACTTCGGATGCAATACAGCAAATAAATCCAGAGAGAAAAACAAAAAAGTAAGCCAGTTCAGAGAGTCAGTTCAGAGGACAGTTTTCAATGACATTCCCAAACAAGTGCCTGTGCCTAAGAGTTATAAAGGAAATGAAACTTTTCCTGCACAAGGCAGCAGAAGCTTAAATAAAGTGCTCATTCTAAGAGACAAAAAGTTATTTATAAGCCCCTCTTAAGGCATACTAACACCGTTGAGCAGGCAGTACATAGTCAGTAGTGCAACCACCATCAGCTCAGAGCTGGCAACAGCCACAAGTACCTTGGGAAACATCGCTGCCGGCCGCACTTCAGCCTGCACCTTCCACCACAGCAGCACGGGAATACAGCTATGTCACCACGCACTCCTCGCCTGACTATTGTTACTAACTGGTTCTAGGATAAGCTGAAAAAAAAAAAAAAGGGGAAGCTCCAATTATCCCCAGTCAAAAGAGATGCCAGAGCATTTTTGCATGCAGGCTTGTGTCAGCGTACTGGCTGGTTTCCAGCACTGGCTGTTATATTTTCTGCCCTTCTGTAATTCCAGTAGGATGCAGAACTCTTCACAGCTACGCAAGCACTTCTGAACTAGGTAAAACCAGCTGCAAAAGCTGCACGTGATCCCCTCTTTTAGCTCCTCACAGGAGTGGAGCGAGGTAACAAGATAGCACTGCTGCATTTAAGTCATTCAAGCATACTGGACTAAAAGCTCCCGCAACCAGCAAGCCACAGCAGCCAGCAATGCCCATCCGAAAACAAGCGCAAGATGTTACTGTGCAGCTTGCTTGGAAAACTAAACCTACAGTGAGGAAATTCAGAGAAATTTGTTGCTCTCTCCATCACCCTTTTGTGATAGGCTCTTCCAGAGCTGCCTTTCACTGGTGAACACAAATCAGTCGAGCTCAGTGAGTGCTGCTGGAGCGGACAGCTGTGCAGCACTGCACACTGCCCCCCCTACCCTGATGAACACGGCTGCCCTCTGGCACAGCCTGCATCTGCCAGACAGACTCACCTTGTCCTCGTCCGCCTGGTACAACACTGCTGGTGATGGTGGGGAAAGCCATCAGAAATGGTTTGTCCTGAGGGCCCCTCCTACTAACACCGCTACTTGTATCTCCACACACAATTGCTCACCCAGCTGTTCGAGCTCCATTAAGTTCTGCTGCTTCACCTTCTCTCGCACCCTTTCAGGTAACTACCTCAACAGCAGAGATGGAAACAAGGCAGAACCGCTGCTAGAAGGTGTGCCTGACAGACAACAGGCCCCCACAATAAGCCTCATCGCATTCACGCTGAGCCAAAGCAAGCACATGTAACCCAGAGGAACCCTCTGCAGCTAACAGTGTTGGAAGCACCTATTCAACAGATCTCTTTACCGGGGTTAATCAGAGCCCAGAAGACTGGTTGGACTCTGCCCTGGACACATGAACTGAAAGCAGGTGAGATTTCACAGAGCACACAGGACCAAAGCCCCTTCCACTAGTCACTGGTGAAGCACACGGCATTTTCCACGTTGCCCTAGAATGCTGATCCACCACCAGGAGCCATCAGACAAGCTGCAAAAACAGAAATAGCTTCACCCAAACACAATCAGGCAGGATACCTTTTTACAATCCACGCTGAATTTGCCTCCCAAAGATACGAAGACAGCAACAAGACATGTAGCATGATGATCTCCTACATGCACGTTTGAGCACTGCAATAACAGCTAAAAACACCTCCACGGCACAGATAAGCATTCCCCACACAAACAGTTTGAAGTTTTGTCTTAGATCACAGCTTTTATCTCTTTCCAAGGCCATGCTTGCTCATCCCAAAGAAAGGTTTGAGAAGGAAGAATCACCCGTTTTCAGTTAAGGCAGACAATCAGCAGGCCTGAAGGAGCCAACTATCACACCATTAATTCCACCTCTAAAAATCACTGCTACATTTTGAATTTTCTCCACTGCCCTTCTACAAACAAATTCACAATATCAGGAACTGTGGGAGTACCAGATAAACGTCCTGGTTGCCACTAAAAACTTTATTCTTCAAGGGTGAAATTCTTTTCTGAGCAGGACAAACAACGCATGTGGTTTTCCACCAAACTGTTTCCAGCCTTCTGTGTTTTAGCTCTATCTCATCCACCTCAAAGCTCTGTGTTCAGGACAGCCCACAGTGCTTTAGTATTGAAGATAAAGGGACAGCCAAGTGCTTTGCAGATGTCCCCAACAACTGTCCCAGGAAAATTTCATCTCCAGGGACAGCCAGCAAGGCACTTTAAGCCCTGATTATGCTAGCAGACACTTCATTTTAAGTGCTTTGCCGAACCAGGCACAAAGTCACTCCTTATTTGCACGATCCAAATACTTACCGATTCTAGCCAATCAGGAATTATGTCGTATTTTGCCTTATCTCACAAGCCAGAAGAACTTCCTTGCCATTTACTTTTCTAAGTACAAGAGGCAGGCTCAATATCCCCCTGCCCCCCAGTCAGGATGCTGTGATCCGGCTACAGGAAAACCGTATCAACTCCCTTTGATTAGGGTATTTCCAACCTCACCACTCCCAAAGAATTACTAAAATATAGTTCCCAGCACTTCTTTTTCCCTGGTTGCAGCCACAACACACAGATACAGCATTACTGGACATCATCATGTGGCAACCCCAGAGCCATTTCTCTTTGCTGCTGTACTGAGAAAGCTACCCTGCACGCCTCCAACACCTCTCTTCACCTGGGATAGCATGCTGCTGTTTAACACGTTTTTCTCCATTTGTGTATATACAACAGTCACTCTTGACCAGAAAGCACCAAAATATCAGGGCATCATTTCCATGGAAAAGATAGATTCAGCAAACCTTCACTTTGGAATCACTTATCCTTCACTATAAACAAAAAAGGCCAAGAAAAATAGTTTGGACAAAGTTAGGCAACACTACCATCTGTAATTATTTTAGACGACAGCCAAGTTCAGCCAACATTATCACCAAGCTCTGTAAGCACATCAGGGAAAAGCACTCCGATGTACCAGTACTTCTCTCCTGCAGCTCTCAGTGCTAGTGTTCAAGAACGAAAGGTCTCGGTTCTCCCCACCTATAAAGCAAGGATGAAGACAAACAAGTGACTCATTTGTATGACAAGACAAAAAAAAAAAACACACAAGGTCCCCTAGAATACTCTCCTGAGACACACATCAGGGGTGCTGAGCTGCAGAGACAGTCAGAGAAACCTCCCATTACTTCTAGAAAGCATCAAATGTGCGTGATGAGTTCTGCTGTCAAAAGGAGACTCACCCAGCACCGCCTGTAGAAGGCACCACACTCGATCCCAAGAACACAGCGATAACGGGGAGGAAAGCCCAGGAAACAGTCCCTTACTGATCATGTCTTGTGTGCTGATCTTGCGTTACCCCCACACAAGAAAACATTTGCAAATTTATCTTTATATAGGCTTTTAATTTTAGTTCTAATACTCAGCTGTGTTAGGCACTACTTTTGTCAGTATTAATCTGCACTGCTACATGTTCTGCTATCTTTTATTCCACTCTTTCATTGCCCAGCAGAAGGGTATTAAAATAGGTATCATCTCAAATACCATTTTTCCCCTTCTGATGCAACCTCTCCATCAGTTCTGAGCTCTTTGTTTCCAAAGACAGGATATGTCACTCCAAAATAAAATAAGCTTTGTGTTCCAATATTACCTGCTTTTATTTTAAAATCCTCCCATGAACTGGGATCGGTATTGTGAAGTGTTCTGCCCTTGATACATAACAGGGAATTGGAACAGTCGGGGTACACTGCACATTATTCTCCTGCTTTATCAATCATTTATCAATTAACAATGCCTTTAGAGTTACAGAGAGATGCCAGCATTAACACCTTTAAAGAAAAAAACAAAACAAAACAAAACAAAACAAAACAAAAACACAACCACCCCCTCAGGGCTTGTTTTTGAAGTCTTTCAAGGTTTAGTTAAGAAGCCACCCTTTGTGCCGGGGCAGTAATACTAAAGATCACTGCTGTATCATTGGGCAAAGAAAGTCCAGAAAACACTCGTAAATCCCAGATTCGCTGACTTCAACCTGGAACGTTCACTCTGCTCCAGCTTCCCTGAGATGAAGGCTGTCAGAAACACAAGCAATTTGCAAATAAGTCTTCTTTGCCTTACGTCGTGGTCTTTTACACTAGTGCAGGAGAGCCCAGGATTAACAAAAAAAGGAAAAAAAAAAAAAAAAAAAAAAAAAAGTACCTGGGCAAAGAACGCATAAATCAGTATAAGAACATAGGGGTTATGGCAGCAGTAGAAAGCAAAGGCCTGTTTACAGAGCTCACATCACACATCTGCCTTGCACACAAGAGCTCTGGGGGCCACCTCCAGAAAGCAGATTTGTGCTGTAAGATTTGTTTGGGCACCTCCAGGTGTCCAACCAGAGAAAGGCCAGAAAAGACCCCTCAGGCTGCAGCCCCTCGTGGTAAGGCAGTGACACCGGCCTGCTCAGCATCTCCTCCCAGCTGCTGCTGGGAAACCACTGCCGGCTCATGCAGCAGTGGCGCAGGTGTGGGCAGCACAGTCTGGGACTCACTGCTGTCCCCAGGGCACTCCTTTGGTTTTTCTTCCTTGGACAGCTGAGGACTTTGACCTCGCCTGGCTTCTAGCAACAGATTCGGGTACCAGCAGAGTTGGCAACATCAATCCTTTCAGATACAGGCCTTCCAGGGCCCACCCTCAAAGCTAAGCTCCCTTCTCTGCATACAATGCACTTCAGCAGGGTTTTTGCAAGAGAGCTGCATACCTGCTAAACAGACCTCCACTGGCTACAAGACAGAACAACCCCCTGATATCCAATACACAGTTCAAGTCAATTGGATCAGCAGGTCCTATAAAACCCCTAGTGTTGTTCTGTCATGCTAGTGGGACTGGACTGAAGCTCACCCAGAAATCCCTGTCGATACCCCCTGGGCATGGCACAACATACTACTAACAGGAAGACACATTTGCAGAGCTTTCCTGGTTCTGTCACACACCACAAAGGGCCCTGACTCTAGACAAGAATCCAGTCTTAGAAGTGAACTTTGAATCTGTTACTCACAAGCTTTCTTCAGTCTGGTTTAAGATAAACTGCTGATACAGTCCAAGAGTGTTTCCTACACCCTCTGCTTTTCCAGGAGACAGAAGGAGTTAATTTGCTACTATAAGTCTGCAGGCAAAAGGCATTTCCGTTTTCCCTGCGCAAGGACTTCAGACTTGTTGCAGTTAAGCAGATAACTGCAGGATCACTACGGTGGCCCCAAATACTCTGTTTTTTAATGGCCATCTCCACCTAGAGCAGCATCCAAAGCAGTGAGCACTTGAGGCTGTCAAACTTTCTAGCGGTTTCACGGCTTTATGACTAACATAAGTTTGCATAAAACAGAGGATTTTATTCTTGCCCCAGTGAGAACCAGAGAAGTTGAAGGCAGCTAGGCCAACAATTACAAGATTAATGGACAAGGTAGGCTGTCAACAACATTCATTTCACCATCTCCAAATTGCAATAGGATCAGAGTATGGTTGGAAGGGACCTCAAAGATCACTTAACTGCAACCCCACTGCCATGGGCAGGGACACCTCCCACTAGATCAGGTTGCCCAAAGCCCCATCCAGCCTGACCTTGAGCAATTCCAGGGATGGGGCAGCTACAGCTTCTCTGTTACAGCACCACAACCCTCATAGGAAATAATTTCTTCCTTATATCTAATCTAAACCTACTCTCTTTTAGTTTAAAGCCATTACTCCTTCTCCTATCACCACACCTCCTGACAGAGTCCCTCCCCAGCCTTCCTGCAGCCCTCTTTAGGCACTGGCAGGCTGCTCTAAGGTGTCCCCAGAGCCTTCTCTTCTCCAGGCTGAACAACCCCATCTCCCTCCGCCTGTCTCCATAGGAGAGGTGCTGCAGCCCCTTGATCACCCTCGTGGCCTCCTCTGGCCTCCTTCTAATACTTCCAGGTCCTTCTTGTGCTGGGGGCCCCAGAGCTGAGTGCAGGGCTCCAAGGGGGGTCTCATGAGAGCAACGCAGAAGGGGACAATCCCCTTCGTCCCTCCCCTGCTGGCCACACTGCTTTTGGTGCAGCCCAGGACACGGGTAGCTTTCTGGGCTGCAAGCACACATTTCTGGTTCATGTAAAGCTTCTCGTCAACCAACACCCCCAGGCCCTTCTCAGGGCTGCTCTCAATCCATTCTCCACCCAGACTGTGCTTGTACTTGGGAATGTCCAGGCTGTGGTGGTTTTACTGTGCTAGGCAGCTGAACACCACAACCACTCTCTCACTCCCCCTCCTCAGATGAGGAGGGGAAGAAGTAAAGGAAAGAACAACTCACGGGTTGAGATAAGGATAATTTAATTAAAGGGAAAAATATATATATATATTAAGGAAATATTATTAATTAACAATTTAACTAAAGGGAAAAAAGGGAAAGGGGAAAGGGAGGGGGAAAGGGAACAGCAAAAACAAAACAAGTAAAGGCTATGTGGAAGTGCAGAGGAAATAAATAATTCTCTACTTCCCGCAAATGAGCGATGCCTGACCACGTCCTTGAAGCAGGGCCTCAACGCACGTAGCCAGTGTTCGCGAGGACAGAAGTTTTTGCAACGAAAGCCCACCCCTCCCCTCTTCCTCCTTCTTCCACCTTTTATTGCTGAGTGTGACATCATATGGCATGGAATATCTCTTTGGTTGGTTTAGGTCAGCTGCCCTCGTGATGTTTCTTTCTCACTTTATGCCCACCCCCCAGGAGGGTTGGAGAAAGTCCTGATGCTGTGCCAGCACTTCTCAACACCGGTGTGATACCACTGCTGTTCTAGCTACAAGTGCAGAGCACAGCACTGTATGGGCTGCTGCAGGGAAAGTTAACATCCCAGCCAGACCCAGTACACAGGCCCAGATGCAGGACCTTGCACTTGGCCTTTGTGGACCTTATGAGGTTCACACAGGCCCACCTCAAGGCCAGTCCAGATCCCTCTGGATGGCAACCTTTCCCTCCAGCGTGCCAACCGCACCATCCAGCTTGGTGTCATTGGCAAACGTGCTGAGGGTGCACTTAATTTCACTGTTCACATAACTGACAAAGATGTTAAACAGCACCGGTCCCAGTACTGACCCCTAGGAAGAACACCACTCGTTACTGATCTCCACCTGGACATTGAGCTGTCGACCACAACTCTTGGAGTGTGACTCTCCAGCCAACTCCTTCACCATGGCTCTCCAATTTAGAAACAAGGATATCATGGGGGACAGCGTCAAATGCTTTGCCCAAGTCCAGGTAGATGATGGCAGTTATTCTTCCTCTACCAATGCTGTAACCCCATCATGGAAGACCACTGGATTTGTCAGGCACAATGTGCCTTTAGTGAAGCCATGCTGGCTGTCACCCATCACCTCCTTATTTTCCATGTGCCTTAGCAGAGTTTCCAGGAGAATCTGCTCCATGATCTCGCCTGTAGTTCCTTGGCCTTCCTTTCCTCCCTTTTTAAAATGGGCATTATGTTTCCCCTTGAAAGTCATCAGGAACTTCACCAGACTCCCATGACTTCTCAAATATGATGGACAGTGGCTTAGCAACTACATCCACCAGTTCCCTCAGGACCCACGGATGTATCTCATCAGGCCCCATTGGTTTCTGCACCTTCAGGTTGCTTGGATGGTCTCGATCCTGATATTCTCCTGCACCGCACAGTTCATCATTCTCCCAGTCCCTGCCCTGGCCTTCTGGGGCCTGAGCCATGTGGCTGGAGCTCCTGATGGTAAAGACTGAGGCAAAAAAGTCAGTCTTCAGGGACTTGTAATTTTTTCCACTTACCAAGATGCTGGTAAGCAACACAGGCCTGCCCCAGCAGAACAAGAAGGCCCTAGGTCACTGCACCACAGCAGCACGGGACTGCACCTGACTCAGTCTCCTGCTTGGAGGTAGGGCTGGCAAGGTCAACAGCCACTCCTGACCACCCGTTTAACCCCCTCTTTAACTACTCTATTCACACATTCTCCGCATGCTTCTGAGCAATTTATTCCTGGGGTGCTGTTACCATCACCACCAGGAAGTCTCACGAAGCTCTCCACTGATTTGATTTCAACCCCAGCTTCTTACCTGATGCTCCACAGACATTAACCACCTACTGCCAGCCTTTTCTCCAGGACACCTGCAAAGCTGGAGGTATGGTACCCAGCGGGTCTCTTCTGGATTACCTAGCATGAAGACTGAAGATACGAAGCAGTGCTGTTTGTATTAATGCTCTCCTTTGTGTTTGCATTTTGATGGTTTATTACTACACGTTAAAGTGCCATGCATCCCAACACTTGGGGTTTGGGATTTAATTAATACCCATGACTCACTCTCCCACCCAATTCCATAATCCTTTGGTTGCATTAGCGTGTTTACATGCTATTTTACATCCGTATAAGTGAAGATACTTCACCCTCAGGTTGCACACACAGAAAACACATAGCCTATCCTAGAGTCACAGGCTTGCATCATGTCTCAGGAGTATGTGAATGTAATTGGTGTTTGTTTCCCATGATCCAGGCTACAAAATTAGGATTCTCTTTACCTAGGCTAAGCTGCATCAACCAATTGCAAGCTCAAGCACAAAACAGTGATAGGGTGTGCTCAGTTACCAGCTGAAACAGAACAGGCTGACAGAGAAAAATCCACAACCCTACATTTGACTTGAACAATTTTCTTAAGGTGGCTGTGAAAACAGGGGTGAAACACAGGACATCGCACAGAAAAGAGAACAAGCAGTAAGCAGTCTCTGTAGAACCAGGAAGGCCGGGGTCCTTTAACTCCAAGCTGCATGTATGTGCCTGTGTTTCAAACACAAGAGTTCAGCTCTGAACAAAAACAAAACAAAAACCCTTATCCACCGCCAACACACTCTCCAGCTGAGAAAAGCAGATAATGCTAAACTAAACAGGTCTATTCTCAGCTGAGATTTTCTACCTCAAAGGAAATAACAAGCTTTAGGGTTTTTTAGTTTGTTTGTTTGTTTATTAAAACAAAACAAAACAAAGAAAGTCACTTGACTTCTGCAAAAGCACCACGATGCTAAGTTTAAGGGACTACTTCAACCTAAAAGGCCTGCCCCTGCATCTCCTAGTTGCTTTTGGCTGCTGAGAACAGCACTTGGAACAAGCTATTAAGATGAACTCTATGTACTGGGAATCTGGACCACTGGTCTCTGCATACTACTGTAGGGGTTTTCCTTCATCTCAGGGCCTCTAAAACACAGAGAACTAAGGTCCATCATCTGTGTAGGCCTCGTAGCTATGAGATAAATGAGATGGTGGAAAAGGTAATGCAGTACCTTTCGCACACAGGAGCAGAGCCTGCAAAGCTCCCCATGCTCCTTTCGAAGAGGAAAGAAACAGCTCTGGGAGTTTAACCTTAGTTTATTCATCTACACAGGAAAGCAGTGCTGGGACATCAAGGTTAATTCCCAATTCACCTGGCTCATATTTATATCAACACCAGTTCTGAGCAGAGCAGGTCCTAAGCTCACATTCAGCCTTGTGTTTCACACAACCTGTGGCAGGCAGAAGAATTGCAAACGCAGGGCTGGAGCTCCAGCTCTCAAGGCTCAGGCGTCAGACTCTGCACTCTTCCACCACTGAGAAGCATTTCAAGCAGCAAGAAATACTCCACAAAGCTCACATTCGAGCTAGAAACAATTTGGTCTCTGCAAAGTAATGTTGTGCATATGAGCAATACAATCTGCATGTTTTATTCAAACATTCAAAACAAGAGGAGCTTCCGCTGCTGGCCAGAGAGAATCTCTTCAGCAGCTTCATGCTAAGCAAGCTCACCGGACTCGGAGAGCCCAGCACCTGCATCAGCTTTGTGTCAGGTACAAAATGGAACTGCTGCACGGCTGATGCAGCAGGTGGGGGAAAGGGGGAAAAAAAAGCAGCAACGATCCCTCCAGCATCATGCACATCCATTAGGCAACAGGCACCAGCAAGGCAAAGAATGGCAAAGCCCGAAGTGTGCAGCCAGAGCCCTGTAATTTAAAGACTCCTCTCACTGCCCAGGACAGCAGTAGCTCTCTCAGCTCCAGCTGCAGCGTTACTTAACATCTAGTCTTTAAATACCACCAGACAAACTTTAATAGAGCATCTAACATATTTAACGTAGCAAAGGACTTCTCCCAAGGTAAAACAAAGGCTTAAGCTCACGTAGAGCTGATGGGCTGGATTCTCAGCAAGAGTAAAGCAGAGACTTAGTTAGCCCTACATAGACTTACCATAGCTGAGAATCCTAATGTGATTATCCAATATTACCAACATAATTATAGGGCTCTCGCTTAGTGTCATTGCTGCAATAACTAGGCCATGACAAGACAGATTTAGATTTACAGGCTCCACCCTCTTTCTGGGTGCTTTTTACGTAGAGCATCACAGTTAATGTTAGCGTGGCAGTCAGGCCAGCAGTGTCTACACTAAATTGTGCAGAACGACACAACCAGAAACGTTACCAGTGCAGAACAGAAACACGGTCTTTACCTCTCCTAAGTTTAGGAAAACATGACTCCAGGGTTTGTTAGGAATTTTAGGATGAACAATTATTATCTTTAACACAAATGCAAACAGCCACAAAATATTTAAATTGCACGCATTTTCAGTGCATTGATGACATGGAAAAAGCTTAAGTGCCTCTCCCTCACTTCTCTGGGGTTTATTTTGATGGGCCTGCTTTAAAACAGTTGAACTTAATTTCTCCACATTTTCAGGGCCATATCTCATGACAGGTCTTCAAGATCCACCCCTCTCCCAAGATGACTCCCTCGGCTCCTTGCAGCTCTATGGACAAAGTGAGAAAAGGAACCTGTAAGTCACAAGGCAGCAGAGAAAGGAGGAAAGGAAATTAATCTTTGTCAAGCCTGAAATAATCACTGGGCAAGAATCATCCTGTACATTAATTGCATTCCCTTTTAAAAAGTTCTAGTCCAAGGGCTACAATAGCTTCTCACACTACCCGTCCTCCAAGAATATAGCTCTCAGCCTGAACACCTTGATTTAGGGGTATTAAATCTTATGAAATTGCTATTACAAATTTTGTAACAAATAGCCCACTAAAGGAATTAGAATTGCATTAAGCTTCAAAACAGGAAGCAAGTTTAGATATTCATATGGATAGATTTGCTAGGCATGTGCTCTGCTTTACAGTCTCGTGCATTCGCTTGATTCCTCCCTGACGGGCAGACTTGGAAGCTCGAAGCTGATGGAGCAGCGTTTTAGTACTGTGCAGCAAGGTACGCTGCCTCCAAGCAGGTTACTCAGCAGGACAGATTCAGCTCCCAGTATTGCAACAACTTCAGTTGGTGAACCTCCACTGTAAGACTTAAAATAAGTAAATAAAAATTAACAGGTCTTGGATAACTCACAGCTTAAAAAAAAACAACAACATTTGTTATCAGTCAGCTCTCTAAAAAGCACGTTTCAGCTGCTGTTATTCCAAGCAGCTGCTAACAACATCTGAGACCTCGTTCACCTCCAAGTGAAATTAGCAATGGCATAAACATGCAGCAGAGCATGACTTTTCGAGTAAACACGACCGGAACCACAAAACCAGCAAGAGGCTGCTGCAACTGCATGCAACTGAAAAACTGCACTGGAAGAGGCAAGGAAGTAGAGAATTGCACTGACAGGGCGGGAGAGAAGAACAGCGCTAGCTGAGCAGAGAGCAGGTCTGTAGCCGGAGAGGATCGTGAAAACAAGAAAGGGCAGGGGCGGGGACTTTTTTTTTTTTTTTTTTTTAAACTGAGTTTTTTTGCAGGGGCCAACCAGATTGGGCTTACTGGAGCCCTTAAGTGCTATGGAAACAGCAAGTGCCATTTGAGAAGCAATTATGCAAGGATCCAAAGAGAGCTCATGGCAACAGACAAGTTAGACATTTAGGAATTTTGATTACTATGGTAGCACCCAGACATCCCTACCGAGCGAAGCAGCATTCACAGACAAGAGATACCCTAACGCGTACATTCTAGGAAATGCTCAAGCTTACAGCCCACGTGATACTATAAGGCCTCCACAACAGCATACGCAGGTTTGCTTTAAACAAGTTTCTTCCACTTAAACCCAGGAATCCAGACTTCAACATTTTAGTTCTCCAGTATGACTACAGTTATACTCACCAGCCACAGAAGCGCCACCTCACTGCGTAACACAAAACCACCAGTTAAGGACTACGTAACATTCCTCTGCAAGAGAATATGCTAATCAAACCCTGAAGACAGCAATGAACTTTTCAACTCCTTAGTACATGCCAAGGATGGAGAGAGGTATCTACTGTCAGGCCAGACAGCTCTCAGGGAATTCAAACCACCAGTTAGTCAGGAGCATACCGTACTTATCATTCAGCCCAGGGAGAGGAAGAAAAAACAAACAAATAAAAAAAAAAAACACACTTAAAAATCACCCCTACGTGCAGCAGGGCTTTGAGGTTTTCCACATATACATAGGTGAGGAAGGAAAGATATGAACAGGCATATGCCATTTGTCAGATGTCCAGAACAGGAAAGGGTTGCAGGGGTCCAAAACTGCAGTCTTGTGACTGTTACTCATAAATCCCATAATATTAGGGATTCAATTCATCAGCTTTAATGAAATTATATAACTGCTTGAGAAGCCCATCTTACCTATTATATACTGACACAGACATTACTAGCCTGCTCAGTGACAAAAAAGCTTCAAAGGTACAAAGTACGTGCTTCTTATGTTGTTAAATTTTAAAACAAAAGCAAAAGGTAGAAAATCACCATCTGTCCCACTCCAAAAATAGCATCATTTTAATTTAAAAAAATCCAATACATGTTTAATCCTGTCACATGTTCTGTTGAATGCTATGTGAGCAAGGTTGAGTTTGTGCACTTCATGTGATCTCTGAAAAACAGATCATTAGAAGATACTGTGCATTAATTATCACGTCATGATCTGCTGTAAGATTACTGCTGCTGGCACCTAGAGATGCCGCTTTCTGAATATGACTCCTAAAAGGTGGCAACACAAGCTTGTGTCTGTACCAAACAAAAACGCTGAGCCTCAGCAGGCACAAGCGAGGGCAGCCAGGCACCTCCCAGGAGCACGGCCAGTCTTTGTTCTGTGTCTGCAGTATGTGCCACCGGCCCCAGTCCGTGATAAAAATTCCTCAATTCTATGCAGTCATGAATATTAACGACACTGTGGTTAAAGCACCAGACAAGGAGTTACATTTGCATTTAATACACGGCTTTGTCGCTGCTTGCCTGTGTAGCCCTTATCAAATCAGTATGTCTTCATGGGCTTCAGTTTTTCATTTGTAAAATAATTTGTTACACCTTTCTTCTATCGTCTGTTTGCCTACTTTGCAGAGAAGAGAAGGGGAACAACGACGTGCAGAACCACAGGTTGAATGATACCCAGTACGCGGGGTACATTCTCTGAAGAGCAGAGAGAGCACAACAGTTCAAACCACAACTGGTAATCAGGTAGAGATATGGAAAGGTAAACTCATGTATTAATCATCTACTTGTAAGAACATCTGCTATGGTAAAAGCCGCAGGTAAAGGCCAAAAGAAAGGCTCTGACTTTCTTGAAAATGCACTCAAGGCACCCCAGTACCAAGTATGACCCAAGTCTGTACTGTCCCTTCCCCTCCTCTCTGTCGTGCTGCCCCTCCTTTATCCTTTGCCATTCCACACCCCGCACACCAGTGCTCTGTGATGCATTTTTATTCCCCTCACAAGCACAACCAATGAAGAGAGCAAGATCACACCAGCTGACAGCTGGGTCTGGCTTCTTGTGTTATCCTACACGTGTCTGAATTCACTTACTCGTAAAAGGGCTGTCATGAATACGCAGCCACTAATGAGCGCGGGTCAGAACACCCCACTTTGCAAGAAGAGCTTGCTGAAATTCCTGGCAGTATTCAGTGCACATCAGCCGGTGTCTGCATCGCCTGCTCCCCAACACGGTTAGGAGCATCCCGCTGACACTACCTGCACCACAAGGTGGGAACTAAGTCACACAGGCATCAGATGAGCTTAGCAGACACCTCTCAAGCATGTAAGTTACCGAATGGGACATTTGCAGAACTCTAGTCAAAGCAACAGGGATCCTACATGGAAAGAATCTTTCTCTCCCAGCCACCTGTATCCTTTATCACCCATCCTGTATCTCTGTCCTTAATCCAAATCTCTTCCCAGAGACATCCCACTGCCTCTTCCCTCCACCCAACAGGTCTTGCCTATTTGTGCTGAATCTCACAGAGCTGGTTGTTATTCACTCTCTGCATGCCACGTGTATGCCTGCCTAACAAGATGTTCTACAATATCCAGCTGAAAAAGAAAGGCAGAGGTGTCAGTGTGCAAGCCGCAAGTGTATCCACATGTACTGGGTTTCCATGGACAGCTTCTGGTAGCAGGGGCTGCAGGGGTGTCCTCTGCGAGGAGAATGCAGCAGCTGCCCCATGTTAGGTAAGGGCCGGTTCCTGGAGGCTCCAGAGGGACCCGCTGCTGCCCAGAACTGAGACAAAAGGTGACGGTGGTGGCGCCTGTGTGAGAGCCCATTTAAGAAAGGAAAAAAACCTGCTGCACAACAGCGTCTGGGTCAGGGAGGGGTGAGAAAGCTCTCTGCAGCCACCAAGGTGAGTGCAGAAGGAGGCAGGAGGTGCTCCGGGCACCAGAGCTGAAGTTCCCCTGCGGCATATGGAGAGGCCCCTGGTGGAGCAGGCTGTCCCCCTGCAGCCCATGGGTCCTACGTGGAGCAGATCTCCATGCTGCAGCCCATGGAGGAGCCCCCGGTGGAGCAGGTGGACCTGCCCTGAAGGATGCTGCAGCCCATGGAAAGCCCCCACAGGAGCAGGCTGTGGGCTGGTGGGCTGGAGCTGCAGCCCATGGAGAGCCCATGCAGGAGCTGCTGCCCGTGGGGGACCCAGGTTGGAGCAGTTTGCTCCTCATGGATGGACCCTTGGCACAGACCCATACCTGGAGCAGTTCTTGAAGAGCTGCTGCCTGTGGGAAGCCCACACAGGATCAGTTTGGCAAGGACTGTAACCTGTGGGAGGGACCCCAGTTTGGAGCAGGGGACGAGAGCGACCAAGAAGGAGAGGCAGAGATGAAGCGTTAGGGACTGACCACAGACCCCAGTCCCTGTTCCCCTGCACTGCTCATGGGGAGGACACAGAAGATAGTGGATGGGGAGGAAGGTGTTTTCAGTTTGCTTTTAGTTTCTCACTGCTGTAGCTTGTTGGTAATAAGTAAAGAATTTTATTCGTCTTTCTATGCTGAGTTTGTTTTGCCCTTGACGATAACTCTGGAGTGATCTCCCCGTCCTTATCTCAACCCTTGAGCCCTCTCCAACATATTTTCTCCCCCTGTCTGGAGGGGGATTGAGAGAGGTTGTGGAGGAAAGCAGGTAAAACTGCCACAGCACACACACATGCTTTCACATAGGCTTCTCATAACTTAAAAGGATATTGAATTCTTAAAAATGTAACTGTGTGAAAGATATGGTGACTTACACATTCCCCAGTATTAAATACTTCTTGCCAAAGATCATGAGGAAAGTTATCAGGCCACAGCCCAATGGTCAACAGCAGCCACAGAAGCCTTCACATGAAGGCAGTGCAGTCACAATGCAGGGATTTCCTATCCATTCTCCCTTCAAAGCAGCAACGAAACAGTGTATAAGGTCTTTATTACTGAAATACTTTACAAGTCAGAGGCAATCAATCCTTCAGAGGCTCATGACAGGTAACTAAAGCATCACTGACTTTGCAGGTCGGCCACGTAGAGAAGGCACATGAAGCAACAGGCCTGTACCTTCGTGCTCTTCTCAGAATCACAGAACAGCCGAGGTTGGAAGGGACCTCTGAAGATCACCTAGTCCAGCCCCCTGCTGAGCAAGATCACCTAGAGCACATTGCGCAGGATGGCATCCAGGCGGGTTTTGAACGGCTCCAGAGAAGGAGACTGCACAACCTCTCTGGGCAGCCTGTCCCAGTAAAGAAGTGCCCCTCATACTGAGCTGGAACCTCCTGTGCTTCAGTTTGTGCCCGTTGCCTCTCGTCCTGTCACTGGGCACAACTGAAAAGCGACCAGCTCCATCCTCTTGACACCTTCCCCTCAGATATTTGTATACGTTGATGAGGTCTCCCCTCAGCCTTCTCTTTTCCAGGCTAAACAGGCCCAGTTTCCTCAGCCTGTCCTCTACGACAAGTGCTCCAGGCCTCTCATCATCTTAGTAGCCCTCCTCTGGACAAGCCCTTATTCTCACAAGCCCTCGTTACTTCTGTTCATTTTTAAGTATTACACTTTGAAAGTCTGAGTTTTATATCTCTCTCATTCCCACGTCTTAACAGCTTCCGTGTGCAAGCCAGGATGGCAATAAAGCCACCAAAATATGTATACCACATCAAACCAACGGTTCATTTTGCTCATCTTGATGCTTTGAACATCAACTGGCCTTCAGGGAACACCTGCACACGCCATACCACGTCACACTTCGCATGGGGCATTCTGCACTTCTTTAAGGGACAAGCTTTGACTTTATTTTACTGCCATCATTTGAGTTGTGCAGCAAAGCACACGTCAAGTTTGCAAGCATCACTTACCTCACAGAAGTAAAGCAGACAGCTAAAGTGTCAGGGTCTGAGTAACAGCTGTGCATTTATATACCTTCGTAAGACCATGCATTTTACTATCACACCTTCCAGAGTAGCATGCTAGATGGCATTTTTAAATGCACACAGGCAGATTTTGGTGTCTCTTCCTTTTTGCAGCCCTATGAGTGTCAAATAGATGAGATCTGCATGTACCTGACAGCAAACAGATCAAAATCAGATCTACCTGTCCTCTTCATAGCACCAGCTTCTGGCTCAACGCTGGGGTGGATATACAGGCATGCAAAGTCTCTGCTCAGGGAACCCAGCTGTTGATGGCTTTTTTTGTTTTCATCTATGAGATCACCCATCACCGGTACGTAATTTGTTTCTGCAAAGTCATGAAGCAAACCAGATGCTACAGGACTGTTCCAAAAAAGTCTTTAATCGAATCCTGTGACACATGGCCTGGGGTCCTGATGTCAGCATGGGTTCTGCCACAGAGCAAGCATAAATTTATGCCCAAATCACGTGTGCCAAGAGCACACCCATTTAAAACACACAGAGGCAGCACTTGAGAGAAAACACAGACTGCAATTAAAGCACTATCTGGAAGGCCAGAGATCAGTTCCTGACTTGGCCACACATGCTCTGCATTGCTTCACCTTCATATCTCAGTGTAATACTTGCCAGCAGCCCTGAAAGGAATGGAAGGACATTTCTGTAGGCTGTGCCAGAGCTCAAATACTTTGGCAACAGGGTGGCAAGAGATCCTAATATTAAAGGAGCTGTAGCAGCTCTCCTCTGCTTTCATTTTTGCTTCGGCAGACATTGACAGGACAACGGGGAATGGATTTAAACTAAAAGAGGGGAGATCTTGATCAGACATTAGGAAGGAACTCTTCACTCAGAAGGCGGTGAAGCACTGACACAGGTTGCCCAGAGGAGCTGTGAATGCCCCATCCCTGGAGGTGCTGGAGGCCAGGCTGCACAAGGCCTTGGGCAACCTGATCTACTGGGTGGCGACCCTGCCCATGGCCGGGGGGTTGGAACTGGATGGTTTTCAAGGTCCCTTCCAATCCAAGTCGTTCTATGTGATTCTACGATTCATTCTACTGCATCGTACTAGAGACAGCTATCAATAACCTTCACTTCACTAAGCAGCAATTCCTGTACCTCCCACAAGAGGAAAAAAGGAAAGTTGCCATAATGACAGAAATCCACAAATGAGAGAAGACACCTTGCAACTGTGTTGCAGTTAGGCCTTTCCGCCTCTTTTCCTTGTGCTTGTGAATTGCTGGCAGCACTGTTCCTGCCATCAAGAAGTACAGCAGCCAGGATTTGATTTAGTATCTTATTGCCACAGAGACATCCCTCTCTCACCCCCATCCAAGAATGGAGGCATCCTTTCCCAGGAAACTTATTTATTCAGTCACCTCTCACTATCAAAAGAGAATTCTTCTATAAACCCAGCTTGCTTATGGCACGTTTCTCCTCGGAGACTTCCTGTTCCCTTCCACATGGGAAACACAAGTAAACAGTATAAACCCAGCCAAATCAGTTGTGGCTTTCCAGGAGAGCAGCAGCAAGTCCTGCAGCTGGCAAGCTGCTGTTCCAATGGGTACAATTTCTCTGATTCCCCATTTTCACTGAAAAATAAATCTTCAAAGGAAGCAGCTTCCATTCTTAACACAAGCGCGCAGCACCTAATCAGTTCTGCCCCCTATTAGCTATGATTAATGCAGGTGTGTGAGCTTGAAAGGCAGCGAGTGCTAAACCCAAAGTGGATTCCAACTTGTCTTCAGCACATTTATGACCTACCACTTGCTCTCTTCAACTACTGACAGCTCCAGGACAAAGGGGAGAAGGTCTCTATGCAATAAAAACATTATGGGAGTGACTATTGTTGCTGGGGTTGCAAGCAGAGGTTAGTAGCCTCTTCAGATACAGCTACTAGAACTCTTCTGCAAGATCCCAGTTGCATAGTTTAAGCTTTTATTTTCACCCCACCAGAATCCCAAATCTAGGCTGTCTTGTATTTGACAATCTCATAAGGCTGTTGCAGGAAACCTTCAATTAGAAACTCTTGTGTTTTTCCATGGAAGACATTCCAGAGAAGACTGAAGGCAACTTGCACTCCCATAACTGTGCTGGGCTAACACAGCCAGTATACGTGATTTTAGCTAACAGAGCTGCTACCTAAGACACTAGCCATCCCTGTGTATAATCCCAGACCCTTTCACAGGTGTGTAGCATAAAACCTAGGAATGAACACAGACAATACAAGTTTCTGGGCTGTACTACTTTTTGCACAGTTAAATCCACTCACACTTTCATTTTCTTCCTGATTAAAGCTAAGGACATAGCACACAGTCTGCCCCTAGCAAAAGCTGTGCTGATAAAGCACCAAAGCTTTTGGGATACCTTGATATTTACCCAGCAACTCACTTTGGATTCTTCATCAGTTTGCCTGGCTTGTTCTCTCTCAAAAAAAAACAACAACAAACCAAAACAAACAAAAACATTACTAGGAGACAGCAGGATCAACACCGTACCTACCAGTGCAGAGCACAGCATACGTGCCCCGCTTCATAAGGTATGCAGGAAGAGCAAGGGAAAGCAAATCACGTCCCATTCCAAGAGAATAATATGAATAGAATGGTTAATTCCTGATCCAAATGTCAGTGGTCAGCTGACGAGTAGTTGGCACTTGGCAGAAAACAGAAGGCAGTAACTGACAAAATACACTTTGCAAGTGATGCCTTGAACCCAACCACAGAGGAACTGGGCCGAAGCTCACATAAATTTGCAAGATTTATCTTGGATGGAGCTTGTTTGAAAGTCGGAGTTATTTCAGAAGAAGCTCACATGTAGTTTTAAAGGATGACAGTGACTCCACGTTATGCACGCCAAAGGGTGTACCGGGTGTAAGGCAGGCAGCAGCCGGCAGAAGCCCTCTGCAGCCAGCCCAAGCACACAACATAGGCAGCTCAGGGGGTCACCTTCCCCCATCCAACAGCTCAGCATTCACAGCCTTACCAAGCTCTTCCTACACACTTCGGTCTCCAGACCTGCTAAATGACACCACAATGAAACCTTCAGTTACTTTAAAACAAAGTAAAAAAAATACAGCTGACAAATTTATTTTACATTGGTCTGTAGTATCTGCCACTGAATGCTTTGAAACATACATTAGCTAGCAGCACACACTTGCAAATATCTGGAAAAAAATGTATCTGCCAATGCTTACACACCTTGGATCAATTCAGCACTCTGCTACAGTCTGACAGGTATGCAAAGTAATACAAAAACACAGACCCCCAGAACAGGACACTCAGTCAATCTCCGCTGTACTTGTTTTAGCTCAGAGAAGCATGCATGGCTTGTGGTACTCCTGCCACACATGCACATCCCACAAACTCCTAAATTTCTGATTTCTGACATCCTTTTACATGTTTCCACTGCCCTGGTCCCCACTCATCAGAGACACCCTCCTCCTCCTAGCTTCAGTGTGCTGCTTTTTGCTTTGTTTGTTGTTTTTTTGTTTGTTTGTTTTAAACACAGGCAGAAACCGATGTGATCACACTGCTTCAGATTCTTTTCATAAAGAAAACAACAAAATAGTAGCCTGATGAACCCACATACTCAAATGCCTCCTGGGCATTCACCTCAGGGCTGGGTGAAACACAAGTCACATTAAAATCAGTAATAACCCCTTCAGCTCCTCTGCAGCACCATGCTTATGTCATCTGTCGCCTTTAACCGCGGCCTTGCAGATCTCCAAGGCCAGCAGTACTGACCTCCCACAGCAGTTAATCCTCATAAAAACTTTGGCAGTAATTTTTCAAGAGATTATTCGTACTATTATGTGGATTAAAGGAAGACAGCTACAGAGACTCAACCAAGAATCACCTACTGCAATACATTCCAAGAGAATTTATGTGTATATATATATATATATATATAGTATTACAGCACAACAAACAATTACTTAAGTTCCTTCTATATTATTCCCATCCAATTCCTTCCAGAAGGAAGATCCTTAACTGCAAGAGACTACGGACACGTGGAGACATCTGTCATCTGGCACACATCACAGTGCCTGCATTAAGAACTCCCATCCTGGGCCTGGGAGCAGTCATCTTCAGCAGGGTTGCTCAGCAGAATTGAGGGTGACCGGTCACAGCTTTGACATACCGAGGTAAATCCCAGCACTTCAGTTCCAAAAGTTCTGGTTCAACCAGTTCCTCAGCTTGTTACTTGCTCTCCCCCTTACCATCCATCGTTATTTCATAGAATCCTTCTTTTAATCCACTTCTACATCTCATTTACTCTGTATACTTCACACGCTGCACCAGAACACAGGCCCATCCTCTCCCTTTTAAAGCACCAGTGATGAGAGATGCGTCTTTCCCAGGTAGGTGCTCCTTGGAATTGCTTCCCAGGAGACTCTTCCTTCTAATAGAAATAGCCAAGACTTCACAAGTTGCCTTTTCAGTACTGCTGAACCACCAGAATTCACTGCACATACAGAACAGTTTTCCAACCAAGGATACAGGCCTCAACAGTCTAGGGGCCTGGTTGCCAAGGAGCTCCCCAGATCTCTAGCTCAGTCAATGAAAGATTTTTTTTTTTCCTTTTCTAACAAGCACTTGGGGAACACAGACAGCTACACCATAAGGCAAGAGGTATGCAAAGCTACAGCACTTACGACCCATGTTGGCTCCTGACATGACCTATGAAGGAAATGGAACTTGCCCCTCCATTTCCTTCAAAAGGCGACAACCTGCAAACCTGCTAGCCACCTTGCTCTTGTCTCCTTGGAGACTTCATTCACCACTCAGAGGGATTTTGGACTGCCTGTACCAGGAGCCTCACTGCGAGCAAAATAACCGCTTAGCACATTTCACAAAGTCTTTGCCTTATAGCATGGTCAGGAAAGGAGAACCTAACGTCCATTTTACAGGACTGCTGCTCCTCGTTCGGTGTGCACAAGCAGATCTAGGCGCTGTAGCCAACGCTAGGCCATGCTCTGTCCCAGAGGCCAGGCAGGGTCACAGGGAGAAGCCTTCACGGGCACGGAGGGCAGGCACGTCTCCACCGCAGCCCTTTGCCCACACAATCTGTGCCGCCCCCCCACACCTCTGCTGGCTGTGGCTTGGGCGTGCCAGGCAGGAGAGAGCCCAGTGACACACAGGCGCACCTCCTGGTGCCGTCAGCACCGGGGCAGAACCTGCCAAGATTACTCATCAGCAAGAAAAAAAGTCTCTGCTTTCCCACGTTACCAGGATGAGGCCAGACTACATTAAAAACAAACAAAAAACCACACAGACTGAGAGCATCTCAGGTTTAGCTTGTCTAGCTCCTAAACTCCTAGGGCCAAAAAGGCCTTACAATTATCAGCCAAGGTAAAGCCATATTGCAAATTTCAAGTCAGGAAGAAAAAAAAAATAAAAAAAAAATCACTATAATTATTCGCTGAAGGGCTGGTTTTGGTGCTCCCCTCAGCTCAGCATGCACCAAAACCTATCTGAAAGACTGTTACAGATCTATTTTCTTTTACACTGAGGTGACTTTTTCACAAACCTGAACGCATACAGCATACATAGAGTTCCTTTTCCATTTTAGGGTTCTTTCTGTATAAGCCAACGCAGGTCCTCCCACTCAGCTCTCATAGAGCAGCCACCCTCTCTTTCACAATTACAAGATCAAAACAAAACACTGGTTTTGACTGAAATTGCAAAGGATGCTGTGTAATAGATGGACCAGGAGCAGATCTACGAAGGCCAACATTTTTCTGAAGGTCGAGGCTAAGGTTACCAGCCAGAGCCATTAATAAGATTCTCTGTAGTCCAAACAAATTAAATGTAAAATGACAGTTAAAGCAGTAGTGCTGATTTCAAATAAACAAATATTACTAATACCACCAGCTTGTTGCACAGCAAGGATTGTACACGTAAGAGTTTTATAATCCATACTGTTCGTTCTTAGTTCTGCATTTATTTATTTTTTTAATGCAGTTGGGATTACCATTTCCCCCCCAGAAACCCCACGCAAACAGCCATCTCTCATCCCTGATCATGGCTAGCTCTACTCAACGTATGTGCTTGCCAAATATATACCAGGAATTTACTCCAGTGTATTCTTCTTATCTGCTTAATGAAGGAATGAAGGGCCTTGGTCGAAGAAAGTTAGAGGGAAGACCACCGCTTTATTTACAGTACCTTGTTCTCCACCAAAGCATATGACTTGGGAAAAAAAAAAAAAAAAAAGCCTCACAGTTTCAAGGTGGAAAACCATTAACTCCTTAAGTCCCTGCAGCTCCTAAAGCATTAAAAAAATTAATAATAATAAAATAAGACAACTAAACCGAATCCAGCAACCGCACACAAGACTCATACATGGGAAGACCAGAAACGTCAGTTGCAAACGCCACCGGCCCGCACGCCTGTCAAGGACAATGAAATGCGAGGGGAGACGGGGACAGAGAGGGAGGTGGGGTGCCGGGAAAGGCCGAAGCCTTCCCGGGTCGCGAGGCACAGGGCCGAGAAGCCGCGGCAGGGCGCTCTGCAGGGGGCAACGGGCTCCTACCTTCGGCCAGCACCTCGTCCACCGTCACCTGGTGGCGGCCGATGCTGAACACCCTGCCGATATACCCGCTGCCGGGGCCTCCGCTGCCGCCGCCGCCGCCGCTGGTGCCCGACCCGGGGCCAGAGCCACCCTGCTCCCGGCGCGAGTCGAAAAACTTCTTCATCTCTCAGGAGGCGGCAGCCGCCTGGGAAGGGGGCGATGCTCTCGTCAGGGTCCCGCGCCCCCTCTTTTTTTTTCCTTTTGCTCCTGGAGCCCGGCCGAGGGGCTCCGAGGGCCGCCGGCCTTGCGGGGCCGAGCGCCGTCCTCCGGAGGAGTCACACCTGCAAAACAGGGGGTGGGGGGGCCGGACACGGGCGTTATCCCCGCGGCACGGCACGGCCCGGCCCGGCCCGGCTCCCCCGGCTGCCAGGGCCCCCCCGCGGTACCTCTCTGCGGGCGGGGGGCGCCCCCATGCACCCCGCAGCGCCTGCCGGCCGGCCTGCCGCAGCCCCAGCGGCTCCCCGCGGGGCGGCTCACGGCGGGGGCCGCCTGCCGGCAGGGCCCGGGACCCGCATCGCTGCCTGGCGGAGCTCCCGGCGGCCACCGAGCCCGTCAGGGGCCGACCCCGCCGCCACCGCCCCCCGCCGGCCCCATCCGCGCAGGAAATGGGCCGTCACAGGAAGTCCCGGCTGCCGGCGGGAGCACCGCCCCCGCCAGCGCGGCGAGCCCGGCCCGACCCGACCCGACCCGACCCGACCCGACCCGGCCCGGCCCGGCCCCGCCGCCCTCCCGCACGGCCTCCGCCCCCGCCCCGCAGCGCGGCGGAGGGCGAGGGGCCCTTCGGCTGGGGAGGGGGGAGCCGTAATGGCCGCGGCCCGCGCCGCCGCGCGGCATCCTGGGAGTCGTAGTTCCGGCGGGAGCCTCCTCGTCCTTCCCCGCCGCGGCGGGGACTACAACTCCCGACAGGCTCTGGCGGGGGGGGGGGAGGTTGTCATGGTGTGGTGGGTCCGTGAGGAAGCCGCCAAGGGTTTGGCGGGTCTGCCGGTTACTCACCACTCTTTACATTTATTTTCGAAATACCGCGCTTAAACTTGACATCTTAATGTCAGAATAACAAAAGCTTCCTGCTGGCAGGTCTCCTAAAGTGCAAAGCTGGTCTTCGTGCAGGCCCTGCTAGCACCTAACTGGCAAACCTTAAATAGAATATTAAAGTAAAAAACATATCCCTAGCCCCGGACTGTAACCTGCCTGGGAACAAAGATTTTCGAAAGGAAGAAAGAAAAGAAGAGAGAAAGGAAGGAAGGAAGAAAAGGGATGCTTCATCTGTACACAAAAAGCTCAAAGCTTAGCCAATGTTTTAAACTCAGTGGTTGATTCTGTGAAGCCTGACTTGAAGCTGCTTCTGCACTTTGCCCATACCAGGTGTTGGCCAGTCCCCCCTTTCCTCTCAGTCTGGAAATTTGGCAGAGAGCCTGTTCCTCGCAGGGCTGCTTTGAGGGTTCTGGGTTCCCTTCAGGACACAGTGTGCAAAATACCCTGCATGCACCCAAAACTCGCTGGCTTTAGCTGGTCAACGTGCATGCTTTTAGGACTTGGCTTTGGATTTAGTATTAGATTACACCTTTTTCCCCCTTCCTGCTCCAGTACCTTGAACAGTTTACAGGCTTGCAGCAAAATGTTTATAAGCAGCAAAGCGGCTGTTCTGAAGACCCCAAAACCTTGAGTAAGGCTTCAGAGAACGGCGAGTTTAGCTTGAATTTTGTGAAGCTTTCTGTAAGCACAGTTTGGGTTCTTTCTCTCAGCAATCAAGAGAGATGTAGGTTTTGCGGCCCATGGCATCTGCAGCAGCCATCTCCTCTGCTTTTCCTGTGTTAGCTAGAAAGGCCAGAGCTGGGATTTCAAACATCCAAGGGAAATACGAAAATAGCAAAAATTGGTTTTACCAGCCTGCAACATAGAATACAAAAACCTGAGGAATGCGTGGCTGTGAAAGCAAGTGTTTTTGTGAAAGCAAGACTCTCATTCCTCCCCTCTGACTGGGGCAAAAGGTGTGGGACAGAAAAGGAAACCAAACTGCATTTGCATTTTCCTAATGATACTTATTTCCTGTATTATGGTAATAACTACAGCCATCCTGCTGACAAGCTCCTGTCCCAAGGGGATATAGGCTAGGCAGGGGCTGGTTACTGTGGGAGGGCAAAAATGTTTACCCTGTATTTTGTTTTAAATAAGAGATCTTAATGAAAACAACTGCGTAACTGAAAGACCCTGGAGAATATGTTGGGAAGCAATATGCATGTGAGAATAATTACAGGCTTTGCACAGTCCTTTTTCCTGCATCGCTACCTTGCACGAATGAGCAGACCTTTGGGCACAAGCCTCCAGAAGCAGTGACAAGACTGGATCTACATGTTGTAAATGGACCAAATTTTTTTCCCCACAGTGTATGAAGATTTTTAACATGCTATTATTGTGCAAGTGGTCATCAGAATAAGCAAGGAAAATTGCTGGTGATAGTATTTAGCATGTCTGATGCACAGATCTAAAAATGCATCACTATACAGTTGCTTCTCTGCTGAGCCAACATGCCTCTTCATTGTGGTTAACTCGACACCTCTGCTGTCATCTTTACTTTCAGGTATTCTTGTATGTAATGCTCTACAAGCTGACAACAGACCCCAAAGGTTTCCTTGACTATTGTCATTCATCCATAGTTTGTAGAGTGCTGTCTAGTGCCTCCTATCTATACATGATTCCCAGGTGTCATTTAAAAGATGCTCTAGGCCTACATGGTTGAAACTGCAGTCATTTCAGCCAATCAGCTAACAAATAAAAAAGGAGTATTTTCATACTTAATAGGCTTTAATCTTCATTAAACTATGTTCAGCTGTGATTTGAGGCTATATGATGAGTTGCCAGTGATCAATACAGAAGATTCATTGCCCTTTCCTTCAAATGAAATATAATATATATATATGTTTTTTAATTACTCTAACCTGTGAAACATCCCCAGACATCTGTTAAGATTGAAGTAAAATATCCAATGCAAAATGACTGCTATAATTAGTGATTTCTGGAAAATCTGCAGAACTAACCCCCCCCCCCCCCCGGACATTTCTGAATAGCATAGGGAAATAAGTCATTTCAAGATAAAACATACTGCCATGAAAAAAGCCTGCAGATGCACTGCTGACTATGGGGCCTTGGTATTCTTCTCACAGGCACACAAACCTTGCTGACCATTTGGAGAGCAAGAGTACAGCAGAAGGCAGCCCTCAGTTGCCAATGCTGATAACATTTTTACTCCAGAAATCACGAGGCTCAGCTGCACTGCTGCAATTCCAGTGACCTTCATAGGGATCAGAGAGAGCTGTGCTCGAAAGCTTTAAGTTGAAAAGCTAATCACTGATTGCCAGCAGAGATGTGGTCTAGCACTTCTCCTGTGTATGCCTGGAACTACTCCAGTGTCCTCACAGCTTTGCTCTACTGTCTGCAGAAAACAATCTCAGCCTAATACTGTCAAATCTAAAACCAAAAATTAGCTAAAATCCCATAAAGTTGGTTTAAAAATATTTGAATCCTGATGATGTGGTCATCAGAGTTATTTGCCTACATATTGTCTCTCTGATCCCTGGTTCCCTTATACTGCTAACAAAATGCATTCAAATCCCCAGGAAGAAAGAAGCACATTAATACTGCTGCTTCCTTTCTGATGAAACTTTCCAGGCAGCTCAGCATTTTCTAAATAAAAACATGCGTTTGAAAATGTTTCATGTGAGTAACCTGAAAGCTAGGGAACATTGACCTCTTCTGGATATCTCTAGAAATGACAACAAGGCATGAAAGCATGCTCAGCTTTATGTGCTTAGTTACATACAACAATCCCCACCAGAGCTGTAAACCTCACTGAAATCTACATTATATTGGTTTACAGCAGTGGCATATGACAAAAAGACAAATAGCAATTTACAGAAGGTAATGAGTTTTAATAATTTCACCTTTCTTCTTGCATTAATGCTTAAGTTATGGGGTTCTCCTATGTTATATGCTCATGTAATGCCTCTGAGTGGCAATTTTGCTGCATACAGCAAACCTGACAGCAAGAGTCTTTTGGCAAACTCAGGTCTGCATGAAGAGAGGCAGAAAGAAAAGATTTGTAAGGTAATGGCCTTTTTTTTTTTTTTCTTCTTCTAATTACACAGAATCACAAAACTGTAGGGGTTGGAAGGGATCTTGAAAGATCATCGGGTTCAACCCCCCTGCCAAAGCAGGTTCCTCAGAGCAGGCTGCCCAGGTAGGCGTCCAGACGGGCCTCGAATATCTCCAGAGAAGGAGACTCCACAACCTCCCTGGGCAGCCTGTTCCAGCGCTCCATCACCCTCACCGTGAAGTTCTTATGCATGTCGGCACAGAACTTCCTGTGCTCTATCTTGCAGCCATTGCCCCTTGTCCTATCCCCACAAACCACTGTGAAGAGGTTGGCTACATCCTTCTGTCTCCCACCTCTCAGATATTTGTACACATTGATGAGATACCCTCCCAGTCTTCTCTTCTCCAGGCTGAACGACCCAGGTCTCTCAGCCTTTCCTCATAGGAAAGATGCTTCAGGCCCCGTATCATCTTTGTGGCCCTCCCCTGGACTCTTTCCAGGAGATCCCTGTCTTTTTTGTGCCGGGGAGCCCAGAACTGGACACAGTACTCCAGGTGAGGCCTGACCAGGGCAGAGTAGAGGGGGAGGATCACCTCCCTTGACCTGCTGGCCATGGTCCTTTTAATGCACGCCAGGATCCCATTGGCCCCCTTGGCCATGAGGGCACACTGCTGGCTCATGGTCAACCTGTCGTCCACCGGGACCCCCAGGTCCTCCTCCTCAGAGCTCCTCTCCAGCAGGTCATCCCCCAGCCTGTACTGATACTTCCATTGTTCCTTCCCAGGTGCAGGACTCTACACTTCCTCTTATTAAACCACATTTGGTTTCTTCCTGCCCATCTCTCCAGCTGGTCCAGGTCTCGCTGAATGGCAGCACAGCCTTCTGGCATGTCAGCCACTCCTCCCAGCTTTGTGTCATCGGTGTACTTGCTGAGGGCAGACACTATTCCCTCATCGAGGTCGTCGCTGAAGATGTTGAACAAGAGCGGACCCAGCACCGACCCCTGGGGAACGCCACTAGTCACAGGCCTCCAGCCAGACTCTGCACTGCTGATCACCACCTTCTGAGCTCGGCCAGTCAGCCAGTTCTCAACCCACCTTGCCGTCCACTCATCTATCCCACACTTTCTCAGCTTTTCTAGCAGGATATCATGGGAGACAGTATCAAAAGCCTTGCTACAGTCAAAGTAGATGACATCCACCACTCTCCCCCCATCTACCCAGCTGGTGATGCCATCATAGAAGGCAAAGAGGTTGGTCAAGCACGACTTCCCCTTGGTGAATCCATGCTGAGTACTCCTCATAACATTCTTCTCTTCCAGTTGCTTGGAGATGGCATCCAGAACAAGCTGTTCAACACCTTTCCAGGGACAGAGGTGAGGCTGACTGGCCTGTAGTTTCCCGGATCCTCCTTCCTGCCCTTCTTGAAGACTGGAGTGACATTGGCTATCCTCCAGTCTTCAGGCACCTCACCCGTTCTCCAGGACCTTTCAAAGATGACAGAGAGCGGTTCGGTGATCACCTCTGCCAGCTCCCTTAGCACACGGGGATGCATCCCATCGGGACTCATGGATTTGTGTGCGTTGAGCCCACTCAGATGCTCCCGAACCACTCTCATGTCCACCAGGGGGGAGCCCTCCATTTTCCAGACCCTTTGTCCTATTGCCAGGGGCGAGGAGTCCCGGGGGAGTGTACTTGAAGCAAAGACTGAAGCAAAGAAAGCATTCAGTATCTCCTCCTTCTCAGCATCTTCCATGACCAGGACACCCCCCTCATTCAGCAAGGGGCCCACATTATCCCTAGTCTTCCTTTGCTGTTTACATACTTGAAAAAACCCTTCTTATTATCCTTTATCTCTGTAGCAAGCCTTATCTCTAGGTGGGCTTTAGCCTTCCTCGTCGCATCCCTGCAGGCCCTGACAACACGTCTATACTCCTCCCAAGAGGACAGGCCCTTTTTCCACATTTCATAGACCTTCCTCTTCCTTTTGATCTTATCGATGAGCTCTTTGCTTATCCACGTGGGTTTCCTGCCCCCCTTCCCCAATTTCCTATTCTTCGGGATGCACTGATCCTGAGCATGGAAGAAGTGCTGCTTAAATGTAGCCCAGCTCTCACAAGCACCCTTGCCTTCTAGCAGCATATCCCATGAGATACTCCCAAGCAGGTCCTGGAAGAGGTTGAAGTTGGCTCTTTGAAAGTCCAGGGTAGCAATCCTGCTTTTAGCCTTACTTCCTTTGCCTAGTTCCATCTGGAACTCCACCATCTCATGGTCACGATTAATTAATGCATAATAACTAAATTTTCCCATTCTATGACTTTTATCTTGATAGGGATGTTCCCTTAACCTCTCACATTTACTACAAAACATTTCTGTTGGGATTCCCACCAGTTAAAAAGTATCAGACCCACTCTTCTATCTGTCTCTTTCTGTCTTTTTGTCTGTGTTTTCTAGAATCCAAAGGTTTCCTTTACTAGTCCACAAACACTGCCAGGATGACCAAACATTGGATACCACTTTTATTTACCATCCCCAGGAAAAGGTCAACTCTCAAGAATCATCTAGATAGTTGGCTAAGTTCAGAGTTCTCTAGAACAAAAAAGGTGAGAAGGAAGACTTTGGAGATTACAACTATACGTTACCTCTTTGAGAATTATGTTTGTTTGTTCTTTATGCTCCTGCTTACTCCTGCAAGATATATTCACCAAGGCTAGTGACAGTTATACTTCTTACCAAACATCGACATCTTCCACCACTGTTAATAGCAGTAATGACCTATATAAAGTAGAAACACATGGAAATAATTAAACTAATTGACATCTCAAGGCTCATGCATGTTTGGTGCAATATTATACACAGTGTGGAGTGGTACTGCTTACATCAATCAATACAATTGACCACCAGGTCAAAAAAGAGCTATGTTTCTCAAGGAGTATGACTTTGCACTACAAATAAATGCTATTGATTAGCACAGGTATCATTACATCAAGACAAAGTTGCAGATTAAGCTCTCACTGAGAAGGGATTTACCTGCTGGGTTTCACAGAATCACAGAATCACAGAATGTCTAGGTTGGAAGAGACCTACAAGATCGCCGAGTCCAACCTCTGACCTAACACTAACAAATCATCACCTAAACCATATCCCTATCCATTTATTTACTTCCCTTAATGTATTCTGCCCTGTACTTCTGTGACCTTTATTTTTAATTGTCCTTTGTAGATATGGGAGGACAGCAGGATGGAGTGGATACAGAGCAGATATGAAACCAAGATATTTGGAGAGCTTTATAATGTGAAGATTTCAAATAATGGATGGGATAAACAGGAAGAATCTGTGAAGAGAAAACCAGTATACTTTGACTGTTGGTTACTACATTGTGATGGGACTTGTGGGGTTGCCCATTCCTCTCCCTCTTTTGATATCCCAGTGACAGAAGTTTCAGTCCGGTCAGTGAGGAAAGTGAAACCATGCTAGACAATGCTTCAGGCTGGAGGTATTTAAGGACAGCTGTAGCCTTTCCGCCCTGTTAGAGATGAAGAAAATGAAAGCTGATCAGGCCTTAGGCAAAAGGCTCTTGAAGTGTGTACGAGACAAAGCTTTCAATCTTCTGAACCTTCTATAGGAACATTTTCCTACAGCAAGGAAAGGTCCTGAGGCTACCACATCCAAACTTTCCTTGAACACCCCCAGGAACGGTAACTCCACCACCTCCCTGGGCAACCCGTTCCAATGCCTGACCACCCTTTCTGAGAAGAAATGTCTCCTCATTTCCAACCTGAACCTTCCCTGCTGCAATTTGAGGCCATTCCCCATTGTCCTACCAAGAGTTATCTGTGAGAAGAGGCTGACCCTCAGCTCCCCACACCTTCCTTTCAGGTAGTTGGAGAGAGCAATGAGGTCTGCCCTGAGCCTCCTCTTCTCCAGACCAAATAACCCCAGTTCCCTCAGCTGCTCCTCAGAGGACTCGTGTTCCAGGCCCTTCACCAGCTTCGTAGCCCTTCTCTGGACAAGCTACATGGCCTCGATGTCCTTCTTGCAGTGAGGGGCCCAAAACTGAACACAGCACTCAAGGTGTGACCTCATCAGAGTACAGGGGGACAATCACCTTCCTGGTCCTGCTGGCTGTGCTATTCCTGATACAAGCCAGGATGCCATTGGCCTTCTTGGCCACCTGAGCACACTGCCGGCTCATTTTGAAGCAAGCGTCGACCAACATCCCCAGAGCCTTTTCCTCTGCACAGCATTCCAGCCACTCTGTCCCAAGCCTGTAGTGCCGCTTGGGGTTGTTGTGGCCAAAGTGCAGGACCCGGCACTTAGCCATGTTGAACCTCATCCCATTCACCTCAGCCCATCAACCCATCCTATCCAGGTCCCTCTGCAGGGCCACCCTATTCTCCAGCAGATTGACACTACCCCCCACCTTGGTGTCATCTGCAAACTTACTGAGGGCGCACTCAACTCCCTCGTCCATATCATCAGTAAAGATATTAAAGAGGATGGGCCCCAACACTGACCCCTGGGGAACACCACTTATGACCAGTCACCAGCTGGATTTCACTCCATTCACCACCACTCTCTGGGCCAGGCTGTCCAGCCAGTTTTTAACCCAGAAAAGAGTGTACCTGTCCAAGCCATGGGCTTCCAAGTCAAAGGCCCTGTTGAAGTCTAGGTAGACTACTGTGATGGTTTTACTCGAGTGGGCGGCCGAGTTCCACCACAACCGCTCTCTCACTCCCTCTCCTAAAAGAGGAGTGAGGAGAAAATACGATGAAAGGGGCTCAAGGGTTGAGATAAGGACTAGGAGATCACGCAATAATTGTTGTGACGGGCAAAACAGACTCAGCATAGAGAGATAGTAAGATTTATTGCCTATTACTAACAAGCTAAAGAAGTGAGAAACAAAGGAAAGAAACCAAAAGCACCTTCTGCCCCCGTCCATCCTCTTCCACCTCCTCCCCCCGAGTGGTGCAGGGGAGCGGGGGAATGGGGGTTATGGTCAGTCTATAGCACTTCTTCTCTGCTGCTCCTTCTCGGTCACTCTCATCCCCTGTGCTGTGGGGTCCCACCCACGGGATGCAGTCCTTGCCGAACTGATCCAGTGTGGGCTGTCCACAGGCAGCAGCTCTTCAAGAACTGCTCCAGATACGGGTCCGTACCACAGGGTCCATCCCTCGGAAGCAAACTGCTCCAAACCAGGTCCCCCACGGGCAGCAGCTCCTGCCGGGTCACCTGCTCCTGCGTGGGCTCCTCTCCATGGCCTACAGGTCCGGCCCGGAATCTGCTCCGGCAGGGGTCTTCCACAGGCCGCAGTCTCCGTCGGTGCAGGTCCACCTGCTCCACTGTGGTCTCCTCCACGGGCTGAAGCGTGGAACCCTGCTCCACCGTGGTACTCCATGGGCTGCAGGGGGACATCCTGCTTCACCATGGTCCTCACCACAGGCCGCAGGGGACTTCTGCTCCGGCTCCTGGAGCACCTCTCCCCCTCCTTCTTCACTGACCTTGGCACCTGCAAGGCTGTTTCTCACTCCTCTCAACCTCCCAGCTGCTGAGTGGTGCAGCGTTTTTTCTTCCCGGTCTTAAATATGCTCTCACAAAGGTGCAAAACAACGTCACTTATTGGCTCAGCTCTGGTCAGCAGTGGGGCCCTTACCAAACATGGGGCAGCTTCTAGATCCTTCTCACAGAAGCCACCCCTATGGCCCCACCTACCAAAACCTTGCCGCGTAAAACCACTACAACTACATCAACAGGCTTTCCCTCATCCACCAGGCAGGTCACTCAGTCATAGAAGGAGATGATGTTGGTCAGGCAGGACTTGCCTTTCATGAACCCACGCTGACTGGGCCTGATCCCCAGGCAGTCCTGCATATGCTGCATGATTGCATTCAAGATGACCTGTTCCATCACCTTTCTTGGCACCGAGGTCAGGCTGACAGGCCTGTAGTCCTCCTTATGACCCTTCTTATAGATGGACATCACATTAGCTAGTCTCCAGTCACCCGGGACCTCTCTGCATGACCATGGCTGCTGACAGATGATGGCAAGTGACCTAGCAATCACATCCAGCAACTCCCTCAGCACCCTCGAGTGGATCCCATCTGGCCCCATGGATTTGTGACAGTCCAGGTGGAGCAGCAGGTCTCTAACTGTTTCCAGCTGAACTGTGGGGGGGGTTCTTCTGCTCCCCATCACAGACTTCCAGGCTGGGAGGCTGAGTACCCCAAGAATAAGTGGTCTGGCTAGTAAAGACAGATGTAAAGAAGGCATTAAAAAACTCAGCCTTTTCCTTATCCTCAGTAGTCACGTTCCCCCCTGTGTCCAGTAAAGGACGGAGATTCTCCTTGGCCCTCCTTTGAATGGATTGCACTTACATGACTGATTCTGGATGGCCAAAACCACCCATACAAATACTTTGCATCTTCAATTATTCCTGCCTACTTAGAGCTTCTTCCAGAGAGAAAGTAAAGGTTAAATGGTGCAAAGCATGAATGGCAGCATTGGTGCAATATATAAAGGGTAAATAACTACCAGAGAGAATGAATAATTTATGATCTAGAATAATTACTGTTGCATATACTACTGTCCTTGAGCCAACCAGTCCTCAGGGCTGAAGCAGCTGGAAAGCAAACAGAAGAATGAAGCTCTTGAAAATAGACAGACAAAAAGTCAAAGGCAACATAAGATGAAGAAACACAGGAGTTCTCTTACCAGTGGATTAAAATTAGCACTTAAAGACCCAGAGCAAGAGACAGATTATTTGAGAGGACAGACAGATGCAGTAGAGATAAGTTTTTCCTTTGTAACTGTAGATAGTATGCTCTAGTCCAGGATGTGAATCCTGGTCAGGGCACAGTGCTGCATTCTTCAAGGCAGGAAATATGGCTACTGGCTACTGCTGTTAAAGACTATAATACATATATATATATAAATATATAAACAAGAAAAGGAGTACTAAAGAGAATCCTCATCCTTTATTGGATTGATGGGGTTGGGGAGGAGGTGTAGTGACAAGAGATGAGGAAAAGGCTGAGGTACTTAATGCCTTCTTTGCCTCAGTCTTTAATAGTAAGACCAGTTGTTCTCTGGGTACCCAACCCCCTGAGCTGGTATATAGGGATAGGGAGCAGAATAAAGCCCTCATAATCCAAGAGGACATGCTTAGTGTCCTGCTACACCATTTAGACATACTCAAGTCTACGGGGCCAGATGGGATCCACCCAAGGGTACTGAGGGAGCTGGTGGAAGTGCTTGCCAAGCCGCTTTCCATCATTTATCAGCAGCTGTGGCTGTCAGGGGAGCTCCCAGTCAGCTGGCAGCTGGCAAATGTGATACCCATCTACAGGAAGGGCCAGAGGGAGGACCTGGGGAACTACAGCCCTGTCAGTGTGTCCTCAGTGCTGGGGAAGCTCATGGAGTAGATTATCTTGAGTGCCATCACATAACACATACAGGACAACCAGGTGATCAGGCCCAGTGAGCATGGGTTTATGAAAGGCAGGTCCTGTTTTACGAACCTGATCTTCTGTGACAAGGGGATGTACTTAGTGGATGAGGGAAAGGCTGTGGATGTGGTCTACCTTCAGTAAGGCTTTTAACACTGTTTCCCACAGCATTCTCCTGGAGAAAATGGCTGCTCAAGGCTTGGGTAGGTGTATGCTTTACTGGATTAAAAACTGTTTGGGTGGCTGGGCCCAAAGAGTCATGGTGTTAAATGCAGTGGTGTCCCCCAGGGCTCAGTACTGGGGCGAGTTCTCTTTAATATCTTCATCAATGGTCAGTGAGGGGATCGAGTACACTCCCAGTAAGTTTGCAGGTGATACCAAGTTGGGCAGGAGCGTTGATCTGCTTGAGGGTAGGACAGCTCTACACAGAGATCTGGATAGGCTGGATCGATGAGCCAAGGCCCATCGGTCAAACTGTATGAGGTTCAACAAGGCTAAGTGCCAAGTCCGGCACTTGGGCACAAATACACCATGCAAGACTATTGGCTGGAGATTACTAATGACTGGAAAGCTGCATGGTGAAAAGCAGACTGGGAGTATTTGTCAACAGACAGCTGAATATGAGCCAGTACTGTGTTCAGGTAGCAAAGAGGCCAACAGAATCCTGGCTTATAACAGAAAGAGTGTGGCCAGCAGGACTAGGGAAGCGATTGCCCCCTGTATTTGGCTCTTCTGAGGCTGCACCTCGAATACTGTGTTCAGTTTTGGGTCCCTGACTACAAGAAGGATATGGAGGTGCTGGAACTTGTACAAAGAAAGGCAATGAAACTGGTGAAGGGTCTAGAGAACAAGTCTTATGAGGAGCAGTTGAAGGAACTAGGATTATTTAGCCTAGAGAAAAGGAGGGTCAGGGAGACCTTATTGATTTCTATGACTACCTCAAAGGAGGCTGTAGTGGGGTAGGGGCTGGTCTCTTCTCCCAAGCAACAAGCAACAGGACAAGAGGAAACTGTCTCAAGTTGCTCCAGGGGAGGTTTAGGTTAGATATTAGGAAAAAAAAAATGTCACTGAAGGAGTTGTGAAGCATTGGAACAGGCTGCCCTGGAGGTATTCAAAAGATGTGCAGGTGTGATGCTTAGGGACATTGTTTAGTGGTAGACATGTCAGTGCTACGTTAAAGGTTGGCCTAGATGATTTTAGAGGTCTCTTCCAATATAAATGATTATATGATTCTATGACTGGGACTTGAACTCTGTTTTTCCATTACCCTTATTTCAATATCCCCCCATGTAAGCAGTAGGTACTGGCAGCCTGTCCTCTGTAGGGTTGTTTTTGGGAGACTGAGGTGCAGTGGGAGCTATAATGAACCAGCTGCACAGACATGTGCAACTGAACACAGCCTGCATTCATCTGAACTCCTAAATTTAGATCGTGTGTGAAGAGGCACAGGAATGAGGTGTAACTCTTATGTGAGCTGGAAAAAACACCGTAAGAGGGTTAATTTACCTGTCCTAATAATCGGTGCTTTTAGCATCAGAGAAGACAGAGTCCCTGGAAATAAACACAGTGAAGACAAAATTGCAGTTGTTGATTTCCTTCTGTCAACATTATGATCCTGTCCAAGGCTGACCTTGACAGTGTAACACTGGGATGAAATGTCCCTTGTCTCAAGTGTTTTCATTTTAGAATGGTGTCATTTATTAGGGGTAAAAATAATAATCCTTATGAAACTAATTGTTCTTTCAAAAATCATGTCTGTCTTAGCAGTGATTCAGAGTCCTTAACCAACATTGGGGGTGGAATGAGGTTTTATGCTCTAGACTGCTGCAGC
>CM021786.1:251550-272255 GCA_011076525.1 Nettapus auritus | reverse complement strand
AGGTACCTGTAGAGAGCGATAAGGTCACCCCTGAGCCTCCTTTTCTCCAGGCTGAACAATCCCAGCTCCCTCAGCCGCTCCTCGTAGGACTTGTTCTCCAGGCCCCTCACCAGCTTCGTCGCTCTTCTCTGAACTCGCTCAAGCACCTCAATGTCCTTCTTGTAGCGAGGGGCCCAAAACTGAACACACTTTATTGCGTGATTCAGTCTTGGAGCCAAGATTTCCCCTTGGAAAACACGTCACAATCGATGAAAGCTTGTTTCAACTTACACATAACAAAACCAAACAACAACAACAATCTAACTAATGACATTTTGTTGTTGGCAGCGTAAAAGCCTTTAAAAGCCTGTACAAAGTGTTGCCAGTGAAAATACGGTGAGGCAGTGGAACAGGTTGTGGATTCCCTGTCCCTGAAAGTGCCCGAGGCCAGGCTGGATGGGGCCCTGGTCAACCTGGTCTGGTGGGAGGTGTCCCTGCCCATGGCAGGAATTGGGCGGGAGGATCTCGAAGGTCTGACCCGAGCCATTCTCTGAGTCGGGGCTCTCTGAGTTCCTAGGCACGTGCCAGAATTCGTGGTGGGTCTTGGGGCTTCCTAGGCTCAGGGAGGAGAGGGAGACCCTGCCCTGGCCCATCTCAGTCCTCTTCCCACTTAATCTGGACAGCACTCAGCAGCTCGTGTCAGTGCCATGCTGCTGGGGATAGCTTTGTTTTTGTTTTGGTTTTGGTTTTGGTTTTTCAATATAATTTTCAATGGATCCTTATCTTCTTCATTCCTGGCAAATTTTACATGAGAATGATGTGATATGGATTATGTAGGGTAATAATTAATGTTTTATATAACCTTTTAAAAACCTGAGCTGTGAAATGGCTCCCCTGGTCTGAATTGATCTATTCTGGATCTCCAAACTTGGTCACCATGACTTTTAATAAGAAGTTTGCTACACTGCTTGCATCAGCATTCCTAGTGGGGACAGTCTTTGGTGTGTGCTGCCTGCCTGATGCATAACACTAATATTTTCTGGGAGACTAATAGCTTCTAACAAATTCTTGATCTGTTCAGCATCTGCTCTCTGGCCGCTGCTGGAGCTGTCCTTAGTGCGGTACACACCAAAAGCATATTTCAAGTCTGTATAGATGTTCACTTCCTTCCCTCGTCCTTCACTGTAGGCCTCTGTCAGTGCTATCAACTCAGGTGCTGAAACACCTCCTCCATTAGGGAAATGATAGGGAGAGAGCCCTCCACCAAAATTTGTAGTAGCTTTTATGCAATTTCCAACAAAAAGGCTTGCAAACACCTCCAATCACATCACTACATGCATCCTAACTCCACAATTCATATTCCCTCAGGCACAGTGGAGCTTCTGGTGCAGTACAGGTGCAGGCGTTAGGTTGGCTCCAGTCCTCTGTTTGTTTCCCCTGAGACATTGCTTTTTTCCAGGGCTGAAGTTTTCTCAAAACAGAACTTTTGGTGTTGTCACATAATGGGTTATTGCTCTAGTACATCCTGCCAGTGTTTACAGCTAGTGTTTACAGTTCTTGGCAGAGACAAAGTGATTAGTTCCTAACTTCTAAGCAGAGCAGTTAACTATTCCCTTGCAGAGCAGGTAATGCAGAGCGGGACAGAGCAATTAACTGTTTCACAGAATCATTGCCCCTCCCCAGCTTTCCTGTAGGCCCCTTCTAAGTACTGGAAAACTTCTATAAGGTCTCCCCAGAGCCTTCTCTTCTTCAGGCTGGACAACCTCATCTTCCTCAGCCTGTCTTTGTACGAGAGGTGCTCCAGCCCCTTGATCATCTTCATGGCCCTCCTCTGGAATCATTCTAATACTTCCAGGTCCTCCTTGTGCTGGGGGCCCCAGAGCTGAACACAGGGCTCCAGGTAGGGTCTAATGAGAGCAGAGTAGAGGGGGAGAATCACCTCCCTTGACCTGCTGGCCACACTGCTTTTGATGTAGCCCAGGGCATGGTTGGCTTTCTGGGCTGCAAGTGCATATTGCTGGCTCATGTCAAACCTCTCGTCAACCAACACCCCCAGGTCCTTCTCATCAGGGCTGCTCTCAATCCATTCTCCACCCAGCCTGTGCTTGGCATTGGGATTGTCCTGGCCCAGATGCAGGACCTTGCACTTGTCCTTGTTGAGCCTCATGAGGTTCACACAGGCCCATCTCCCAGGCCAGTCCAGGTCCCTCCAGATGACATCCCTTCCCTCCAGTGTGTCAACCGCACCACATAGCTTGGTGTCATTGGCAAACTTGCTGAAAGTGCACTCAACCTCAATGTCTATGTTGCTGACAAAGACGTTAAACAGTGCTGGTCCCAATACTGAACCCTGAGGAACACCACTCATCACCAGCCTCCACCTGGACATAGAGCTGTTGACCACAACACTTTGTGTGCCACCATCGAGCCACTTCCTTATCCACTGAGTGGTCCATCCATCAAATCCACGTCACTAATTTGGAGACAAGGATATTGTGCAGGACAGTGCTTATCCACCAACCCTTATCCACCTGTGCTATAACCCTGTTGAAGAAAGCCACCAAATTTGTCAGGCACAATCTGCTCTTAGTGAATCTATGTTGGCTGTCACCAATCACCACCTTATTTTCCATGTGCCTTAGCATAATTTCCAAGAGGATTTGCTTCATGATCTTGCTGGACATAGAAATGAGACTGATCTTTTTTCCCTTTTTAAAAATGGGGGTTATGTTTTACCTTTTCCAGTCTCTGAGAACTTCACTGGACTGCCACAACGTGTTAATATGATGGACAGTGGCTTACTACTTCACTGACCAGGCCCCACAGATCCATCTTATCAGGCCCCATGGACTTGTGTACCTTTAGGTTCCTTAGATGGTCTTGCACTGGATCCCTCTCCTACTGGGCAGCTCATCATTTTCCCAGTTCCTGCCTTTGTGTTCTGTGACTTGGGCTATGTGACTGGAGCTCTTCCCAGTGAAGACTGAGGCAAAAAAAGTTGAGTACCTCAGCCTTCTCCCTGTCAGCTGTAGCCAAGTCTCCTGTTTTGCTCATCAAGGGAGTGCAGTCACTGTTATCACCTTTTTTTTGACCTATGTATTTGCATAAACCCTTCCTGTTATCTTCAGCCAAGCTCAGCTCCAACTGTGCTTTGGCTTTCCTGATCCCCTCCCTGCACTCCCTGGTCATATCCCTGTAATCTTCCCAGTGGGAATATCCCTGCATCCACTGCCTATGAATTTTGGTTTTGTGCCTTAGTTTGGCTAAGAGGTCTTGACTTAGCCAAGCTGGTCTCCTGCCTCTCCTGCCTCTCCTGCCTGACTTCCTGAATGTCACAATTGATAGCTCTGATGCCCTCAGAAAAATGTCTTTAAATGTCTTACAACTCTTCTTTGTGCCTTTATATCTGAGGGCAGTTTCCCAAGCATCCTCATACACTAGTGCCCTAAACACACAAAAGTTTGCTTTTCTGAAGTTTAGGATCTTGATTCTACCTTTTACCAATCCTGTACCCTTCAAGATTGAGAATCGTACCAGGGCATGATTGCTACAGCCTGGGTGACGGTCCAGTCTTGATCTCTACAAAAAAATCTTCCGTATTGGTAAGCAACAGATAGAGCAACAGATACAGCAACAGCCTCTAGTCAGACTCTTTACCACCTGTACTAGGAAGCTATCCTCTACACACTCCAGCAATGTCCTGGACTGCTTGCAGTTTACTGTGCTGCTTTTCCAGTGAATGTTTGGGTAGTTGAAGTCAGCTAGAAGGACCAGAAGCCTGCAAGTGTGTTGTTTCCTGCAGTTGAAGAAAAAACCCTTCATCGACATCCTCTCCTTGATTGTGTGGCCTGTAGTAGACTCCAACCACGAAGTTTCCTTTATCAGCTTGGTCTCTAATTTTCATCCATAAGCCTTCAGTGTATTAATTGCTGTTCTTCAAAGACAGATATATACAATCAATCCCATTTTCTGTGTGTAAGTGTAGTGGGTTTACATGGCAAGGTTCTGATAGCGGCACCCCGATAGGGGTGGCTTCTGCGAGAAGAATCCAGAAGCTGCCCCATGTTAGATAATGGCCAGAGCTGGGCCAATAAGTGATGTTGTTTGCCCCTGTGTGAGAGCATATTTAACAAAGGAAAAACAAAAACAAACAAACAAAAACCTGCTGAAGAACAGCAGCCAGGGGAGAGAGGGGAGTGAGAAACAGCCTTGCAGATGCCAAGGTTGGTGAAGAAGGAGCAGGAAGAGGTGCTCCGGGTGCCGGAGCTGAAGTTCCGGTGTGGTGTGTGGAGAGGCCCATGGTGGAGCAGGCTGTCCCCCTGCAGCCTATGGGTCCCACAGCAGAGCAGATTTCCACGCTGCAGCCCATGGAGGGGCCCAGAGCAGAGCAGGTGGATGTGGCCTGAAGGAGGCTATGGCCCGTGGAGGACCCCCGCTGGAGCAGACTCTGGGCTGAAGCTGCAGCCCATGGAGAGGAGCCCACACAGGAGCAGGGGACCTGGCAGGAGCTGTTGCCCATTGGGGACCCAGGTTGGAGCAGTGTGCTTCTGATGGATGGACCCCATGGCACACACCCCTGTTTGGAGCAGTTCTTGAAGAGCTGCTGCCTGTAGGAAGTCCACGCAGGATCTGTTTGGGAAGAACTGTATCCCGAGGGAGGGACCCCAGTTTGGAGCAGGGAAGAGAGGTGACCAAGAAGGAACAGCGGAGACAAAGTGCTATAGACTGACCGCAGCCCCCACTCCCCCACTCCCCCATTCCTCTGCATCACTCGAGGGGAGGAGGTGAATGGGGGGAAGGTGTTTTTTTGTTTGTTTTTGTTTTTGTTTTGTTTTGTTTTGTTTTATTTCCTTTGTTTCTCATTTCTCTATCTTGTTAGTAATAGGCAATAAATCTTACCATCTCCCTACTCTGAGTCTGTTTGTTTTGCCCATCACAATAATTGTTGAGTGTTCTCCCCATCCATATCTCAGCCCTTGAACCCTCTGCATTGTATTTTCTGCCCCTTCCCCTTTGAGGAGGGGGCGTGAGAGAGCGGCTGTGGTAGACCTCGACTACCCATCTGAGTAAAACCACCACAAGAGGACAACTCTCCTGCCTTTCCCTCCTCACCTGTCACCTGTATATAGTTTACATACATTGATTACAGCACTCCAATCATTTTGATTCATGTCACCAAGTTTCTGTGATGGTGTTGTGTTTTAACCAGGCTGGCAGCTAAACACCACACAGCCATTTGCTCACCCTCCCCCCTCCCTCTCTGGGATCAGGGAGAGAAATGAGAAAACTGAAGCCTGTGGGTTGAGATAGAGACAGTTTATTAGGACAGAAAATAAATAATAATAATAATAATAATAATAATAATAATATGTACAAAACAAGTGATGCACAGTACAACTTCTCACCACCCGCTGAGCGATGCCCAGCCTATCCCCGAGCAGCCGCCCCCCCATCCCGGCTAGCCACCCCTATATATTGTTTAGCATGACATCAGATGGTATGGAATACTCCTTTGACCAGTTTGGGTCAGCTGTCCTGGGTTTCTCATTTTGCCATTTTGGGGCTTTTTTGACCTTTTTTTTTTTTTTTTTTTTTTGGGGCGATTTTACCCCTTTTTTGGCCATTTTGCACTTTTTTGGTGATTTTGCCATTTTGGGGCTTTTTTGACCTTTTTTTGGACATTTTACCCCTTTTTTGGTGATGTTGTGGTTTAACCTGGCCGGCAGCTAAACACCACACAGCTGTTTGCTCACCCTCCCCCCTCCCTCTCTGGGATGGGGGAGAGAAACAGAAAAGTGAAACGAGAGTTGAGACAGAGACAGTTTATTAAGATAGAAAACAATAATAATAATAATAATAATAGTGTGTATGAAACAAGTGATGCACAATGCAATTGCTCACCTCCCGCTGACCAATGCCCAGTCTATCCCGAGCAGCCGGCGCCCCCACCCCAGCTAGCCACCCCTAGCTGTTGTTTAGCATGCCGTCAGATGGTATGGAATACTCCTTTGGCCAGTTTGGGTCAGCTGTCCTGGCTCTGTCCCCTCCCAGCTCTTGCTGCACCCCCAGCCTGCCCACTGGCAGGACAGAGCGAGGAGCTGAAAAGTCCTTGGCTTGGTGTATGCACTACTCTGCAACAATTAAAACATCAGTGCATTATCAACATTATTCTCATCCTAAATCCAGAACATAGCACCCTACCAGCTACTAGGAGGAAAATTAACTCTATCCTAGCTAAAACCAGGACAGATGGTAATCAAATCATGGTTTTCCAGCTGGGCAGTGGCTACCAGTTCTTCCTGTTTGTTTACCTATGTTGTGTTTGTTTAGAGGCACTTCATTTGGGCCAACTGTCTGTTCTTTCCTCACAAGCCCTCCCTCCTGACCAATACGGTGCTGTCTCCCCCAGTCTGGCCCAAAGAGGATGGTAGCTCATGTTTTTGCTGCAGTGCTGGAGGCAGAGGGACTGGTAAGTGAAGAACAGGGTTTCCTTAAGTTCCTGCTCCTGGTGTTACCCAAGGCAGCCCGTGCTTCTGTGCAGGACCCTATGAAGGCAGGAAGGCTCCCTGCAACATCACCACAGCTAATCACCTGTCTACCCACTTCTCAGCAACTGAGGCTGTGTTGTTTGCATTGCTTTGGTTTCCCTACACTTACTTGCAGTGAATTTTCCAGGGAAAGCTGTTGCACCTTAAATTTCCCTTTCCCAGCAGAGCTAGGGCCTGGTAAGGCGGTGCTTTCAGCAAAATCAAACTGCTGGCTGACACCTTTCAGCTTCAGAGGCCTCATGCACCTGATCATAGTGGTTGGGCAAAGGAATCGTGCTCCTCATTTTGGTACAGAGAGCAGGATTGAGGGATGTGCTGTGTGCCTGAGGAAAGGCTGAGCAATGGCGGATGTAAAGCTGAGTGTTTTGTTTTTGTAGCATGTCCTGTGCTATAGAAGTATTAGCAGAAAGCCAGTTAGATGGCCTGGATCTGCTCCTGCCTCCCACCATCATCCTGACCCTGTAGCTGTTGGAAAGAGCAGCCTCTCTCTAGTGCCACCGTTTGGACAAGAAACTTTTTCGGCCCTACCTGTCATCATTCCCTGACACGGGAAAAGCAGCAGCTGGGCGATTCCTCTTGGGCGATTGAGGTACCAGTAACTGCAACGTTGCTAATGTTTAATGCCTGAGTTCTTACTGATATGAAAGTGGAGTTCCAGCCTCAACCACTGGATGGAGCAGGAGGAAAAGATGTGGTTTGATTTGTACTGCATTCTTCAGAAGCAACTTTGGGGTAGGACCCTGCTGAGCCAACCGTGGCAGCCGTCCCCTGCTCCCCAGACAGAGCAGCTGTAGAACTGCCATGCCATCAGCTGTTTTCTGCACTGACTCCAACCACCCCAAAAATGGCAAAAGAATAAACTTCTGGAGACTGGCGTCTATTCATAAGCACAGCTGTAGTACCCTGGAGGCCCAGGGCACTTGTAAAAGCAACAATCTTGAGGGAGTAAGTGACTTTTGCAGGCGGTAAAAACCCTGTAGGGCTTTTTTGTCCCAAAATAACTCAAGGTCTGGAGCAAAAGAGTCTTACCCTCTTCTTCGTTGGCTCCAGCTGGGCCAGACTAAAATGGAGAGGCTGTAAAAGTTGAGTCATGCTTCATGATGTGTATTCCTAGCAGCAAAAGCCTCATAACAAAGCTTTAATGACTGCTGTAAACAAATCAGTACTTCCAGCTATATGTCCAAAACAAAGGAGGCAGAAGGAACCATGCAGATTTTTAACATCCAAATGAATTATTACTGCTATGGCAATAGCAATGTGTGGAGCATTTGATTATCCTCAGCTATTAGTGATGTTGGCAAGGACAGATCTTCATGCTTTGTATTTAACTGGAAATTAAGAGAATGCATCATTTGGTGACAGGAACTTTTACAAATGGCTGTTCCCCATTCGATCAACTCCCAAACTACTAAATCACTGACAAGACATTGGGAAACTTGATTTATGACTGCTGGTGGGCATTTTCCAGAGGATGCATTCCCAAAATGTTCCCTGGTAGATGAAGGTGTGCTGGGATTCTTCTTCTCCTGGAAGAATACCAGACAATCTTATTAGAGAGAGAGGAAAAATGACTTACAAAAGAAAGCTGGTCGTCCACCCACATGCCAGCAGCTGCCTGCTGCACTGCCAGTGCTTTTCCTCCTGCCTGTGTGCGCAGCACCAGGGCTGTGGGAAGCTTTGACGTGAAGCTTCCAAACATGGGGGATGTCTCTGAGCTGCAAGCAAGTGCCAGAGATGGGTGGAAAGTTGAGAAGAGTAGAAAGGGAAGCATTCCTATCTGAGTGCTGCAGCTGCCATGATGGACTTGAAACCTCATTGGTCATGTCCATAGGACTGCTGAGCTGCTCTGCAGGTTTCTGGGTGGGACGTGCTGACTGTTCTGGACCTACAACACGGGTGGCATAGCAACAGGGATCTTCCCTGGTTGCAAAGTTAAAAATAGAGCTGGGGAGTACTGAGCTCACAGCTTTCTGGGGTTGCTGGTACTGCTGCTCCCTGAACGCTGGCTGGCCGCAAGACTCACACCTAGGCTCGACTTTGTGGGCTCACCCATGGCAATGGGTTTGCCAGGTTTCCATGTGGGCTTTTCTGCATGCATGCACAGTCTCCAAGTGTCTGGGGACCCTGCTGCAGTGGCTAAGATGGTTGATGCAGCACAGTCAGGGTCTCTACTCGATGGACAAATGACCCTTAAATTAAAAATTATCTGGTAGTTTCTGCATGCCACTGCAGATACTACAGGAACATTTATTAGCTCACTGGTACTATTCTTATGCAAACAAGTATAGTTTTTCTTAGTAATAAAAAGTGATTTAATACCTGCTTAGCTTCTGACAGTAACTAGGAAGGTGCTTGGTTTGGGTTTTCATTACAGATTCTTTTTGGAGACAGGCAAGGCTCAGCCTCTCTGCTTTTTCCTTCCAGAATATGCTGTCTGCCTTTAACCTGGTTTGTTATTGCTGCAGAGCTACTTTTGTTTGGTCTTTCTCATATCTGGGGGCAAAAGGAAGAGATTTAAACATTGGAAGAGGTAAATGGTTTGATTTCTCTATGGTCTTGTTGGGAAGGCCTGTTCCTGAGCAGCCTTCCTGGGCCCCAGCTCAGCAATCTGTCTGGAAAGGCTGTAACAGATTGCACTAACACAGGTTGGATATCTTTTCTCCCCTTGGGCCCTGGTTAGCAAGTGCAGCTCTGAGCAGGGGGGACAGAGGGCAAAGGATCATCCAGCAGGGTTTCAGAGCTCGGGATGGCTCTGCTGACATCTCCCCTTGCAGACACCTGTCTCATTTGCTATGAGCAGTAATGATCTGACCTTTCATACTCTCCTCTCTCATGTTTTATCACCAGGTATAGAGTTTGCACTATAAAATCCAGGATTTCATGGACCCTGTAATGACAGTAAAATGAAATATAAAAATAACTCCTCAAATGCAGTGATGTGTAAATCACTTATAGCACAGCCACAGCATGGATTCATGCTTCCAGCTGTGGAAAAGTCCTCAAGGTCCCAACAGCAATCAAGTTAAGATTGCAGGGTTGGAAGGATTTGAGGGATGTGATGGGCTGTAAATCCTCTGAGACTGTTGAAGACAGCAGCAGCCGTGTTAGCAAGGCATAGTGGTGGTGGCTGACTGTGCCCACATGCGCCTCGTGTTGTTCTTGGCAGCTTTCTCTTACAATCAAAGAGAAAGAAATGTGCAGGCTGGTCCAGATACAACTACCAGCTATAGCCCTCAGGAGTTGCAGCAGTGATTGTTTCTGACCAGAGGAACCTGCTATGGAGATGCTAGTGCCCATGATGGACTGGCTGGGATGGAGGCTTGTTAATTCACCTCAATTTATTTTGTAATGTAAGAGTCTCAGCAGCTTCAAACAATCATTTCAAACTAGGTTGCTGGTTGTAAATGAGGGGTAACAGCTGTGTTGAGCTCCCACAGCTTTGTTTGCATGGGGAAGAACAGGATAGGCCTGGTGTATACACATGATCTGAATCTGAGTGGGCAAACTCAGTGATTTGCCACAGCCCAGGCAAAAACAGTGAGTCCTTGCATAGGTTGCCAGCTGTACTGGTGTTTTCAGAGGCAGTAATGCCCTGGAAGGTGCTATGGGTGGCCTGTGCCTTTACAGAGCAGGGAAGAAAAGAAGATAGTTTGAAGAGCAGGAGAGCTCACTTTGACACACTTTTTGGCATGCACAGAGCATGGTGCAGTCCTCAGGGAGGACTTTGTTGACAGGTCTCTGACCAGAGCTGCTCTGGAGAGCCTTACCTCTCTGTATTCCATCCCCTGAGCATGCTGTGTGACGCAGATGTCCCTGGAGATGTGCCCAGTGTGCCTCTGCTGCCTTTTTTTGTGTTGCTGATGAAATCCTCATGTGGATAGTGTCTGCCACCACTGTCTGGGTGTCGAACAATGCTTTATCTGGGGGATTTGGAGGGAGAGGTGGTAACACTGATAATGTTAGTGCTGCAAGACAAAGTCTTAACACAACCCCATCTAACAGGGACTTGTCTCTGGAGGTGAGGCTGAAAAGTTAAAGCTATGGTACGATTTAGACATGGGCATCAGTTCCAGCCCTTTCAGATTTGTGTGTCTTGCTGGAAGGCAGTAGGACACGTTTGGCTTTTTTTTTTTTTTTTTTTTTTAATATCACGCACAATTTTTGTTTTCTTCTGAAGGCTGAGATAGCAGAAATGTCATCCAAGGAGACCGACTCCTCTTTGGGTTATGGTTAAATTCCTCAATTTAAATGCAAATTTGCAGGCATTTGATTAAGCCGTGCATCAGAGAAGCTTTTGTACTGTCAACAGCTTGTGATAATCAACTGTGCATCCCTCAATACAGATATTATCTACTGTTGTGATATCATGGCTGCATGCTTCCACAGAAAGAAGAGTGGTTCAGAACAAGGCATCTTTTCCCTCTTTCTCCTTTCACCTCTGTTTAAAATTGCTCTCATTTCCTTCCTGAAACCTTTTTAATCAGTCTGGACAGCACAACAATAAACAGGAATAATGTTTTTGGAAGTGCTTTGTATGGTAATGCTCTTAAGAGCCTGAAATGATGCTATTCAGAACGACTGTGCCTTCAGGAAGGGCTTGACACTTCAGTCTTCTGTAACCAGAGTATTTTTTTGTTGTTGGAAAGCAGTTTATAGGAAAAGCTTATAGGAAAAGGAAGATGGGGAAGTAGGATCAGCATACCCTGTTCCTGTGGGTACACTAGTTGTGGCATGGGAAGCTGTTCCTAGTGGGAATCTTGACCCTGGGAAATCTCCCAGGATGAAGCCCTCAGCAACCTGATCTCACACAGTGAGACCAGAGGTCCCACCAGGACATCCTAGACCCTTCTGTGACACTTCCCTGCCTATCAAATTGCTCAAAGTAATAATATTTGACTTTTAATCAAATACATTAGAGTCATCACCACACTTGAACATCCCATTTAGCAATAATTGCTCTCACCCACTCCCATCCCTTCTCAGGTGTTTGTATCTTGCTGATGCAAAGTCCTTTTGATGTGTTTACTTGGCTGCCCCAAATGCACCAAGAATATGAAAACTGCTGTTAATCCTCATTTCACACTTGCAATTGGATTGGGTTGATTTTTGAATTACCACTGCAGGTTCTTAAATTTTTCATTAGCTAGTGCTTGATTCATTTAGTTCAGTAATAAAAAGTAATTGCTTGTCTCAACAACCAGGCCACATTGAGGCAGTGTCTGTAATTCTGCACCAAGTAGCCCCATTTGTGGCAGAGAAACCAAAATTCACTGCAGTCTGCACAGATATTGATCATGAAGTCAGATGAAAAACACAAAGAACACGCTTTCCTCCATGTACTTGAAACTTAACTTGCTTCTCATTAAGCCCTAACTTTGTCATAATGATGGTAGATCTGTTAGACTGATTCTATCAAAACCCTAGTTTACATATTAGTTCATAGCTGCAAGCAATTAAGTATCCTTAATTTTCATTTTCTGGGAATATTTTTGACTCATGTATTAAGCAAACATTTATGCAAAGCACTGTGGAATGCATAAATGTTAATTAAGTTTATCTTGTGTCTTTGCCATAGCAAATAATCAGATTGATGGTTTCACTGAAGTCTGCAAAACCCATCGTGGTGGCTGTCAACAGCTATAAAAAGACACAAGCACAGAGGTGAAAACAATATGGGTATCCACTTCGGTGTGCTCTTGCTTGGTCCTGCTTTCACTGATGTATCTTGGCTTGACCTGTCCTGTCTCAGCTGCAGATCTGGGTTTTGCCCTGACAGAGAGACAAGAAGGTTTTGCAGACGTAGCATTGACTCTGCCAATGTGTTTTGCTTGCTGTGTGAGAATGTGATGGCATGCAACAAGTGGCAGAAGCCTCAGCTGGGGAAGCAGAATACTGATAGAGAAGAGCTCTTCAGTATTTTGCCAGGCTTCAAATGCAGATAACAATCCCTTTATCTGTCTCCTCTCCTTTGTAAAATAGCTATCTCAAATTCTCCCCAGAGAGACCCTGACACAAACCCACTAGGTAACTTTTGATAATTATTTATTTATTTGTTTGTTTCATATCTGATTGCAGGGGGAAGAAATGAGCAAAATGGGACAGACCAGGGCACAAGAAATTTGGATTTGCCCATATGATTTCTGCAGCACATCACTGTTAAAATGAGTATATTTTATAACCAAGCACATTCCCATATAGTCTGTGCAAGTGCGTTTATGTACTGGCATGAGGCTTTCTGGGAAAGGTGATGCATTGATGTTGACCTTTTGTTTGAATCAAACAAATTGAATCTCACTGAAAATTGGGATTTGCTCTCAGGTTCCTGCTATGGGGAAGCTTGGCTGAGAGCAGATGCCTGCACAAAGCACAGCACAGCAGCAGCACATCACACTGTTTGTTCTTTCTCTTCCTTTTTCATGATAAAATAATCCATGAAAATAAACAGGGCTTAAAAGGCATATGGGGCAGGGCCTTTGGTAGCAATGTCACTCAGCTGTGCCTTGACAGTTCTTAAAGATTAAGAACTGCAGATTTCAGCCAACTAGAGCTGATAGCAAAGGTTAGCTGGTTTGGGGGTTTTGCTCTGGGAGGTGAAGCATGGTTGTTTTTTTCTTACATTCACACTTTCTCTCCCACCAGGGTGGTGAGGCCTTGGGAAGTTGAGAACTGTGCTACCCCTGTGGGTTTGGGAAATCAAAATTAGAAAGTTGAGCCAAGCATGTTAGCTGCTTTGTCAAGGGAATTGCTCTGTGTCACAGCCAGCTGAATAGGTAGAAGTGCTCGTGCACCATGCTTATGTCACATGCCTGCTTAAGCCCCACACAGAGCAGTGAGCAGCCAGTGAGTCCTTGCTTCAAGGAGCAAATTAAACCTTTTCCCAGCTTTGGATATCAGTGACATATGGCTGGTCCTGGCTTTCTGGATGACTGGTATTTGAATGCTGTCCTTTTTCTTGCTGTAGTTTAGAAATTTCTGAGCACACCCCTAACAATGAAGCTCCTTCTACACCTACTGGCTGGCTTTCACCTTTTTTTTTTTTTGGCTTTGATACACTTTGCCCTTTCTCCTTCTGCTCCCACAATGTTAATCGCTGCCTTCCATAACTGTGGATGCATTAACCAGTTTCAAGTCTCCCAAAAGAAACATGTATTTATGAAAATCCATTTGGACTTAAACCCAATGATCAGAGAGAGACCATTTGGTACAGCAGGACTGGACTTTTCTTTATAGAGATGCTATTATAGGAAGAACCTCACACAAAGCTCCAATTAGTTACACCACACACCAAATACTGAAAACCCTATGCACATTGCAGTCCAGCTTGTCCCTTCACTCCTTTCCTGGGCCCAGACATATCGTATTGCACTGAAACCAGAGGCGTATTTTCTGCAATGGAAAGTTTAAGAGCAAGAGACACCCGAGAGACATCTGTTACCCTCAGCAGCTGTTGGAATTCACTGTCCCTTCTCTGGGGTGCCACAACGATCACAATTAACTGATAAGTATGATTTAGCCTTCAACAGAGATGTTATTTTGAATGGATAAGCGTGAGAAAAGGCGCTATATGGGTGTTAAGCATTTCACTAAAACTGCTGTGTTAATTATGCAGCTGGAGACACATTTGAGGGGCAGGACGGTATGACTAGAATAACAGAATCATAGAATATCCCGAGTTTGAAGGGACACGTAAGGATCATCGAGTCCAGCTCCTGGCACCACACAGGCCTACCCAAAAATTCAGACTATATGACTAAGAGCACAGTCCAAACACTTCTTAAACTCCAGCAGGCTTGGTGCCATCACTACATCACTGAGGAGCCTGTTTGAGTGTGCGACAGCCCTCTCAGAGAAGAACCTCTTCCCGATATCCAGCCTGAACCTCCCCTGTTGTAGCTTGACACCATTCCCTCGAGTCCTATTGCTGGTCACTGAAGAGAATAGATGGGCACCTGTCCCTCCACTCCCCCTCGCGAGGAAGCTGTAGACCACAATGAGGCCTCCCTTCAGCCTCCTCTTTTCCAGGCTGAACAGGCCTAGTGCCCTCAGCCGCTTCTTGTACGTTTTCCCCTCTAGGCCCTTCACCATCTTAGTAGCCCTTCTCTGGACACTCTCCAATAGTTTCACATCCTTGTTGTACTGTGGTGCCCAGAACTGCACACAGTACTCGAGGTGAGGCCGCACCAGCGCAGAGTAGAGCGGGACAATCACTTCCCTCGACCGACTAGCAATGATGTGCTTGATGCACCCCAGGTTACAGTTGGCCCTCCTGGCTGCCAGGGCACACTGCTGGCTCATGTTCAGCTTGCTATCAACCAAAATCCCCAGGTCCCTTGCCGTGGGGCTGCTCTCCAGTGTCTCGTACCCAGTCTGTACGTATAGCTAGGGTTGCCCCGTCCCAGGTGCAGAATCCAGCACTTACTCTTGTTAAACTTCATGTAGTTGGTGATTGCCCAGTTAGCAGATTATTAACAGATTCCTGTAGCCTGAGAGGTGTGTTTTGTTGTTGTTGTTGTTTGTTTTGTTGTTGTTTGTTTGTTTTATTTTTATTTGGGGGGGGTAATTATTATTTTTAATAGCAGGCAAAAGGTAGGAGCTCTTGTGGTTGGTACTTTGGTTGTGTGATCTTTCAGAGGTGCTCTGGCTAGGACACAGGAAGCTTAAAAAATTACATAGCACCCTACATAAATACACAAATAGCAGACACTGTGCTTCCATCCCAGTCGCTACCCATTGGCAGATGTGGTGTAGTCGGATAGGTCAAGCAGTGACTGCATCCCTTGAGGGATGGCAAAATAAAACTACTAAGAAAGATAAGCAGTGGATGGGCAGCCTTTTGGTTGTCTGCTGTGTATCCACTACAAACAACAACGGATTTATATCAGCTGCTTTGCTTTGACTTCCACGTTTCAAAAGCTGTCTAATTTTTCTGGCAAGCAGAATCTAGCATGGCTTTTGCTGCTTTTTATTTCAGGCTGGTGGGAAAGAAATGGTTACACAGGGAACAGTGTGTTAGTGATGTATTTTGGAGCAATTGAGTAGACATAAAGGTATGTAAGGAGGCAAGAAAGGAAACCCGAGTTTATTTCAATCCTGGGGGATGAGGAGGAAGGGGAAGCAGGGAGGGGGAAGGTAATGGCTTTCAGAACTCTCTTCTGCAATGCTTTTGGCTTGGAGTGCACTGTAACTGGGTTTTTGCAGTTCCCTTTAATGATGGCAGGAATTATCTGTATGCCTCCAAGTAGGAGATAGCAGAGGATGTGTACAGACCTGGTGAGTGATTCTCTCCAGATGCTGTTGTTTTGCATTTCAGAGAGTCAGGAAAGAGGCAAAGAAACTCTCTGGCTTTGCAATTGAATTTCTAATCAAAGATCTGAAAGCAAAACAGAAAAACAAGCTTAATAAAATTGCAAAAGTCTCTATATTATAGCTGGCCTTTTTGAAGGGAAAGCTGGAAATATTGCAGAGATTTGGCTCATTATATGGGTAGATGTCCCACTCCCAAGTCCAGGCAGGGCTGTCTCTTTCTGGGCTTTTCAATATTCGTAAGATTTTTCTGTGACTTTTGCGCAGAGAGAACATCCCAAGGTTGGTATAACCAGCATGTCATAAGCATGTTCCTGATGCATGTCATAAGCATGGACACAGACCAGGCCCAAACATCCCATCTCACAGGTTGGACTAGATCCTCGATATGAAAATACTCATCACTGTTCCTGCCCTCACCAATAAAACAACTTGGCATTTGAAGGGGGGAAAAACTCTTGGCTTGGACATGTTGTACCCATTCACCCAGAGCATTTTTATTTTCCTGTGTTGGCCTCCATCTGGTAAAAGCATCCCCTGGACACGTTCCCACCAGGCTGGCTCCACTGTAGTCAATGCTACTGTTTATTATTACAGGTGGGAATTTTGCCCACTTTTTTCAAGAGATAGTTTACAGGATGCACAAGAAGCATTTCAGACTGTGTACTGTCAACTTGAATTGAAGTCTACACACACACTCTTGTGTTTTGTTTTGTTTTGTTTTTTTCCCCATGTTTCAAGCTGTGCATTGCTTGTGAGAGACAGTTGTCATTTCTCTGCACATTTCATTATCACTACATCCTTTGGACAATAGACATGGAAGAGAAAAGGGCGAAATGGTTATTCTTCTACATATTATATTTGAATGATGACTTCTGTAGGCTCACAGACTGATATAAACTCATGTGTGCATGAATGGCATGTATAGACCAGATCTCTGCTTGCCTTACTTGGCTCTCTAGTGCACTTCAAGACATTTGGTTTTGCCTTGACTTTGAGTTTGGGTTAGCAGCTGGGAGAAAATCAGAGTTTGGCTCAGGTTTGTAGCACCTACTCATGTATTGGCAGTACAGCTCCTGTGGTGTTTGTGGAAAAAGTTTTATAGTCTAACCCTTGAGTTAAAACCCTTGGCATCACCCATACCTCTGATCATTGCTACCTGGGGCTTGTGTTCTTTGTAAAACCAAATCCTCAGGCAGTCCTGTGCCTTTCCCCTGTTCTAAGTCACAGTGTTACAGGAGGCAGTGGCAAGGGAATGTGTCTTAAGGCGACAAGAACAGCCAGAAGTGGAAGTTGTGGAAGTTTAAGCTGGGAAAAAAAAAAAAAAAAACCACAAAGCATATTCCAGCACGTGCACAAAACACACAGCAGTTTGTAATGCTGCATATTTGCAGTGGTCGGGAAGAGCATGGAAGTGGCTGGAAGAGCTGTTCCTCACAGGTGGCCCTTTGGAGGATTTAGGGTAAAGGTGAAGATGGTGATTCCTGTCAATCCTTTGCAGCTCCATTCATTTAATTTCTGGTGGTGACATTGCTTGACTATGTGTATTTTATCTCCAAAAACTACTCAAGGTGGGGATTTATTAATAACTGTATCTTCCAAGAGACAGATTGGAGGCTGAATTGTTGAAAAGCTCCAAATCTCTACTTTACTCTCCATATCTCTGCTTTACTTCCAAAAATTGCTGTGTTCTCAGCAGGGTCTGATGTTTGGCTGCTTTAAAATGAATGAGCCATTTCCTTGCGCTGTGCAAATCAGTAATGCATTTTTGCATCATTTCTGTGTTGCAGTTAATCCACCTTAGGAGTCTGATTTCTGCACCAAAAAGTGCGAGATGATACCAGCAGCTCCTGAGCAGGAAGGAGCAGTCAATATAACAGCCCCCAAACTTGTGGGTTAGTTCCCAACAAACCAAGTTTGCCAACTTCTCATTTGATTTAATTCCACCCACCCCAACCCCCCTTGAGTGTATCTTCATACATTTACTGACCAAAGGAACCCTTGGTGTGAACAACTCCAGTGAAATATTGCACCATCTTAACAGGACTAAAATATAAAATATGTCCTAGTACACATCATAAACTTACTGTTTTATGCACAAGGTAGGGGGAGGAAAAAATAAAATTTTCCCTGATTAAAAAAGAAAAAAAATCCAAGGAAGTGAATCATTTCAACCCTCCTCTGAGTAAAAAAAAATGATGTCACTCTTCAAACTTTTTATGTTGTGCCCCTTTCTGGTTGGCTCTAGATATTTCCAAGCTGTGAAAAACTTTTCAGTACATTCAGTCAATTCTTCTCTAGACCTCCACAGGCTTCCGAAATCAATGCAAGGTACACCTCCTTGGGCCTTTTAGGAAATCACAGTGATTGATTTTGGCACATATGGTTGATTAGTGGCAACCAAAGTCTGGCTTAGTTCTGAATCCCTTTCAAGTGCCCTGTTTTGATGCAAAGCTGTGTAGTGGAGTGGCATTCTGCAGAATAGCATCATGCAGAGGAATGCAGGTACTGGAGATGATCTGAGACTGGTGCAAAAACACCAGGCTCTGACACAAAGCACTGAGTGGCTGAGGGTACACCTTGGATATACAAACTCGTGAAGCTGAAAACAGCATTTTTGCTGGATTTTTGTATTGAATACCCCTATGGATACTCAACCAGGAATGACAGAATTAAATTAATGGTGGGAACAGGAAATACTGGTTCATTTTTCTGTGGAGGTTGAATGCACTGGGAGACACCTGCTGCCTTGCACAGAGCAAGGGTGCCTGCCAGCACTGTACTTATGGTTTAGGAGAAACCCTCAGCTATGTTCCATTTCTGCATCCTACCCACCCACCCAGCACATGGCAGGCTGGACAGGCAGTAATCAAGGCGGAGGCCGGAAAACCCTTCTTTACATTTGGACATGAGCCATAACGGAGCACATGCCCTCAGGTTCACCCGAGGACAGCAGGTGAGTGAACAGCACAGCAAGAGGTGATAAAACAACACAGAAAAGCCGACACACTGCAAAACAGGGTGATGATGCTGGTTGGATCAAGTGCTGGAGCATCCCAGTGAGAGAAAGTGTATGGCAGGACTCTCATGGGTGCCTGATGGAGCCTGGGAGCTGATTAGGTGAGTGTGTTGGAGTAGAAGCTGAAGCTTTCGGAGACAGTTTTGGAGTCACTGCGGGAGGAGCCATTGGAGGTCATGTCTACAGAGAGACGTTTGGCCTTGTTGCTCTCCTCCAGCTCCTCCTCAGCTGCACCAACCGCTAAGGATACGGTGGTCTCTATCCGGCTGACCTTGTACATGCTGCTCTGTGTCTGCAGGTACCTGGCTGACTTCATTTCCAGGCCCTCGTACTCACCAGCGCTGACAAATGGGCACCATCGAAATGCATGCTTGAAGCCTACACGAAACCTGCCAGGGCAGAAGAGATGGGGAAAGACAGAGGTGAGGAATGTGCGGATGGGGAAAGGACACCATCATATGTGTGAGGCCAGAGCTAAGCACTGCAAAACAATGAAAAAAATGCTACTTTCCACTAAGTGGTGAAAAAAACACACTGATAAATCCCAGTTAAAAGTGTGAGGGCTGTCTTGATACATGCCTCATATCCTGCAGAGGCTTTAGGAAAGACTTACTAAGGTAAGTCTTGTATTATCCCCACAATACAAGCAGCCCCTAGCAGAGTATGGAACAGAGCCATCCTGGAAAATCTCTCCATTCAAAGTCTCCTCCAGCAGACTCCTCTGTGTTTCCATCCTCTCCACACCCTGCTGTGCTGAGATGCTGCTCAAAGTCACTCAGACCTACCTGTCATTGAGGCAGCAGTAGATGATGGGGTTGTACATGGTGGAGCTCATGGCCAGCCACATGATAGCCAGGTAGACCTGTTGAATGAACTTCTGAAGGTACCATTCACGGTTGAAATACTGCAGGGTGAAGTAGATGTGGTAGGGTAGCCAGCAAAGTGCGAATGTGCACACCACGATAATCATCATCTTCACCACCTGTGAGGAGAAGAGAGGGCAGGGAAGCAAAGTCATTTGTTGATACCTCAGAGGTGGAGTGTCACACTCCAAGAGGCCACTTTGTCTTGCCTTGGAGACCTTTCCAATGAGGAGCACATGGCCAACACCTTGACTAAACCATGCATGGTCATAGAGGGCACAAATATGCAGGACACGTCCTGCACCATTAGCAAAAACAATGAAACAAATTGTGACCTGTTTCCACTTTTATAAACTCTTTTTGGCTGTAGTTACTTGGGACTGATCTCCTACTGTGCCTGAAGCTCCTTACCTTCCGCTTAGCCGAGACCTGCTCATGGTAGCGGTCTGAGGAGTCACCAGGTATCTCACTTGCCCAGAGGGTGATGCTGACCACAGTGTAGGCACACCCTATCACCAGGAGCGGCAAAAAGTAGATCAGGACGGTCATGCAGAAGTGATACCTAGAAAAAGTGATGGATGTTGAGTATGTCCTCTACCTATTCAGTTTTTTTCTTGCAAACTGATCTTGGAAGCAGAGTTTCACAGGGGCAGAGGGAATGATTCCTGCAGACAAGTTGACTGCAGATCTTGGGGTTATGAAGAACTCCCTAGTTTCATCCCAGTCTCCTCCAAGCCTCCACTACTGGCTTTTGGCATGCTGGCACCCTCCCGAGATGGGATAGATAGGACTTGTACTACCTTTGTATAGCACGGACACCTTAGCTGATGTGGCTCTACTATCACTTATACTCTACTTATACCCCAATTTATCCTAAAGATGAAAGCTCACTCTTATCAGACCTTTCATCTAGCAGTCCTGTGCAATTTTTGTTTCATTTTTATTTTATTTTATTTTATTTTATTTTATTTTATTTTATTTTATTTTATTTTA
>CM021786.1:184084-251540 GCA_011076525.1 Nettapus auritus | reverse complement strand
TATTTTATTTTATTTTATTTTATTTTATTTTATTTTATTTTATTTTAATTTTATTTTATTTTAACATTTAAAGAATGGTAACATTAAGCTGAAGAGAGATGCAGGATTTCCCTGCATGGCAAATGCTGAGTTTTGGATGCACCTTGCCTGAATCCTGATCCACTGTAGGTTTGGCCAGGCTCAGGCAGCAGAAGGCATAATCCTGGTCCCCTCTTTCAAAAACACAGCTGTGAACAGCTTGAACAGCTGTGTGCAAAAGACACATGACAGTTATCTTGTTTTTTTTTTTCTTTCTTTTTTTTTTTTCTTTCTTTCTTTTTTTTTTTTTCCAGTTTATAATTGCAAAGCCAGAGCTCAGAGCAGGGCTGCACCAGCTGATGCTCTCACCTAGAGAAAGCCACAGCATGAGCTGCGGGAACATCCTGCTAGCAAAAGATCAATGTAAGGTGTATAAAAACAATATGGTAGAAATAGACTTTGCATCCACTGTAGTACTGGTCCAGGCTGTATTTCTTCCCAGTGTCAATCCAACTGGTTCATTTGGACTTGTGAGCCTGGTAGCATCTTGAAGGGAGGATTCACAGGTGCAGTGAGACTAACTGTCAGCACACAGGGAAGGCAGAACTGGGTGACAGAGAAATATTTTCATAAACCTGGTGCATATAGTTGAGAAAGGCAATGTGTTAGGGTCCTTGGATGCCAGGCACTGGGTCACGTACAAATTTTATGTGGTATTATTATACCTAAACCCTTCCCTGTCATAGAGCTTTTTAAAAACTTTCCTGTGAATTCATCAGCTGTGTTAGTTTCCCAGACTCATGGAAAGGGCAGGATCTTTTCATACTTTTTATAACACGGATAAGTAAGCATAAAATCAAATGAGAGTCTGAAGTAGTTAACACAGATTTGGGGTTGTTTTGCTATGAAGTCAGTGGGAACCATGAAGGGTTGCAATAGCCATTGGGATTACAGGGGGGTTCAGGGACGGATTTGTATTAAATAGTAACTGCTAAAAAAAAAAAAAAAAAAAAAAAAATGCTGTTTTTAACAAACAGGAAGGAAATGGCTGGTCTGACCTGACCTTGCAGGTTCCTTCCTGCCATCAATGCTTGCAAAAACCTCTCTTCCCTGCAGAAAGACAAGTGATAGCGCCACAGTTTTCCAACAGCTTTAGGGTACTTGCAAGAATTTTCAGGGAGCTACAGCAGTGCTAAGTGGGGTATGTGCCCATTTCAAATGCAAGGTGCTACATGTGTTCAAGGCAGTTCAGGCCTTGCACTCACTTGTCCTCCTAGGAGCTATGATTAAATAATCCCTCCAAAGTGTAATGAATGGGTCAGGCTTATCATGCCTGATGAAACTCCTGCTGCTCTGGCAGGGATGGGGTTGGCCCCGGACCCATGCTGCCATGCCATCTCCTCCTTGTTTTGTACCTGCAATCTCATTTGGCCTCCTCTCCACCCAGCATTAATTGCATTTCAGTTGGATTTTGTAGGGCTGTTTTCTATTTTGCTAATTAAAGAGGCGTCTCTGTGGCTCCACAATGAGACTTTTGTTCTTCCCGTGCAAAGCAGGGTCTTAAACCAGAAGCAAACTCTTGAGGGTAATGCAGAAAAGCCCCAGAGCAACCAGAAGAGCCATTAAAATAATGCAAGCAAGAGGTACCCTCATTTTCAGAGCTACCTGGGCATGATGGGGAGAGAGATTTCCAAAGCATTTTTCTGTGTTTTTGTTTTGTTTTGGTTTTGGTTTTGTGTGTGTGGGGGGGGTTTTTTTTTGGTTGGTTTTTGAACTTCAGGTGCTGAAAACCATCTATTTGTTATTCTGTCTTCAAGGACTGTAGTATCAAACCACTTAGAAAAGCCTGGATTTTGCAATGTAAAGGTCTTCAGTGTGAAGATTTAGGGTCTCGTACAGGATGGAGGAGCCCAGAGGAGGTAAGGGACAGGGGCATGAGAGGAGAGGGCATCTCCTTTTGCCTTGCAAAGCCCAGATTGTTGCTGCAGGCTGTTATTTCCCAGAGAAGACGGCAAGTGGAGCAGCTTTTCCCCTTCCTTTAACAAACCAAAATGGCAACTAATGAGATCGGAATAGATCAGACATCCATTTCAAAATCAAACGTGGGCGAGGGAATCAGTTGTTAGCAGCAGCCAGCAGCTGCTGAATCCAATGTAGCTGAGTTGCCAGCTCCTGTTGCAGATGCGGCACCTCCTGCTACTGTGTACTTCCTTAAATAACTGCACCGAGGCCATGAAAGCAGGAAGGGTGTTTGACAGTGGCCCAAACACTCATCTGTGCAGAGTTATTTTGGGGCAGTAAAATAACATCTTGTGCTCTGCACTGTGTGAGTTTGTATGGTCTGGAGAGCCTCTGCTATGCTCAGCCTGAGCTGCAAATTATTTTCCATCCCCAACAAATATTCAGACTTTGTCTGTTAAAAAGATTAAGCTTAGCATCTGCTTTTCTGGCTGCCCTCAACTGCCTGCAAAGCCTCCAGCTCACCAAAGAGCATGGGATGCTCAGGCTTTGAAGTGGCACCCAGCTTCCAGCAGCAAATTACTCATGGGTTAATAGTGTTTTTCTCTCAAGTTAGCTCTTGAAAAGGTGATGGTCCTGTCATAGAATCATAAAGGTTGGAAAAGACATTCAAGATCATCTGCTCCAACCATCCCCCTACCACCAATATCACCCACTAAACCATGTCGTATGGCTGAACAGCAAATGATCTGTCAAAGTGTTGCCCTGAGCTTGCACTGGTCACTGCTTCAGTCTGGGGAACCTGGGGGCTCAGCCCCATCCCGGCCACATGGGCTGAGTTTCTTGCACTGGTCCAGAATAATTAAGGATGAATACACCTCTGGACGTCAGCTGGGCCAGCCCTAGCTTATTTTCTGCCTTGCAGAGAGACCTTTGCCAGGCTCAGGTTGGCTTTGAACACCTCTTCGTGCATGTGTGTTCCCTGCTTTGGCTCCAATACAATTTCACAACACTAATTCATTGGTCCATGGAACTGGAGATCACAAATGCCTTTTTTTTTTCTTTTTTTTTTTTTTTCCTTTTTCCTTTACTCATGACATTTAACTCACTGCATGACTCACAGACTTCAAAGAGCAAACCATGAAGGACTGCATGCTGGCAGTCCAGTGGGGTTGCCCAGACCCATTGGAAATGCCAGATTTAATTAGGTGGTACATTATTGTGTAGGAAGGAGGTGCTTGCTGAGCCCTCCTAGCCAAACACTCGCCTTCCAGCCTGAGTTGACACTATGTAGAGCCTCTTTTCAGAGCCTGCTTTTTTAAGCAGCTTAGTGATTTTGGGGGCATTTGGACTAAGCACACCCCAAAACAGGTTTCTCTGATATTGTCTGGCCAAGATACACCTGACAAAACCCTGTTTGCTACTTGCAGGAATAACTTGCACCTCCAGGAAGCCTTTAGAGACATAGGTTGAGGAAAAAGTACTGCAAAAAAAGAAAGCTATGTCTGTGTGTGTGACTAAGCCTCCAGGGGCAATGAAGACCACATCCCACAGCCAAAATATTTCAGCATACCAGTTTTTACATTAGTTTCGCTCAAGGATTAGTATCCCAGAAGTGCTGGAAGTGTGGCAGAGCATGAGGCAATGTTTGGACTACAAGCAGCACCAAACTCATTTTAATTAACCTTAATATATCCCAAGATGTCATGGATAGAGATTTTGCTACTGTCCACCAGGTACCACCAGCCTTACGTAGGGTAGGGAGAGGATTTCTTCATCACAAGGGTCCTTCAGCTCTTCCCACCCTTCCCACTTTTTTTTTTTTTTTTTTTTTTTTTTTTTTTTTAAATATATTTTTATACATTAACTTGTCACTGCTGCTGGGAAAGTCCAACTCACGTTTTTCCATACACATCGGTGCTGTGCTCTGGCCATGCCACCAGACACACCAGCCGGCCTGGCAGCTTCTCCATCACTGAGTAATAACCCTGGGGGAAGGCCAGAAGGAATGCCAGGAGCCAGATGACACCAATGACCACTTTGGTGGCAGTGGCTGAGAGCCGGGGTTGCAGTGGGTGGATGATAGCCATGTACCTGCAAGGCGGGAAAAGAAGAAATCAAGGCTTGAAAGTTCCTACATTGCAGCTGCTGTCTCAACTCTCCCATGTATGGGTTTTACTTTTGACACCCCCTTTGCGCATCCTGGCAGCCCCCCACACCACACAAAAAACATCAAATAATCCCTTCTGGGAGGGGTTCCCAGCCAATTCTCTTTCAGCAACCTCACCTTGAAATTTGAGTCCTATTTGTGACACTCATTGGCTTTAAGCTGAAAAACAGCTTCACTAACAACAACCAGCAACCAGCTGCTTCTGCAAAGACCAATTTGTACAATGCCATGTGTGGTGCTGCCATCTGGCAGCACCTGCTTTGGCAGCACCCGATAGTTTTGCACCCAGGCAAAATCATATCTATATGGTAGATCACAATGCCAAGTATTATAAACAGGAGAACTGAAAATAAGTATACAGGAGTGGCACAGGTGAGGCAATCCAAGCTGTCACCTTTGTCTGCCTGGCCTATGGGATCTTTCACCCTGAACATTAGTTGTCATACATGAGGCAGACTCCAGCAGCGACAGGGCAGATTGAATTTATCCTTCTGCAAATCTGGTTTTACAAAGCTGACAGCAGTGCTGGAAGGATTAAGCGAGCATGTTGAAAATTTATTTCCCTCCCCCATGACAAGCTTCAGAAAGAGCTGCTATCATATAACAAGGGGACACACTGCATGGTTCTGCATGTGTTACCCCCCAGGGCATATGCAGCCTTCTCTATTTCTCTCCTCACCCCAACTCCTTTCAGATGATGGACAGTTTTTTCTTTTAACTTTTTCATAGATGAAAAGTACTCCCTGTGTTGCATTTTTGTGTGGCCATATGCTTACACAAAGGTGCAGGGCTTAATATTGACAAATGCAGGAAGCACTGCCCTCAGCTCTTCCTCTGACCTGGGGTACCAAACCTTATCAGCTTTGTTTAGCTGAAAATTCACCTGATAATTATCCCTCTGTAATCTCCACCAGCTGTTTTGGTACCTGAAATGGAAGCTGGTTAGGAAGAGTGAAGGCAATGGGTATTAGCACTGCTCTCACACAGTGGCCAGCAATGCACTTAAGGGTCTATGAGGCCTCCTGATTTCTGCATCCACATTGCTCATTTTTCCCTCATTGGACCACAGTCAGAGCTGGATGAGGTTTGGTTGGGTTTTAGCACAGGGTTCAAAGTGTTTTATCCTGTTTGTCTACTCCTGAGAAGCAAGGTGTCATTGCACCCAAGTTTGCAGCTGTGCTCAACCCAACAGTTCAAAAGTTCAAAAATGTGAAAGTTGAAAAATGAGGGATTTCTGGGAAAGTTGAGCCATTTCTGTTAAAATATTTGCCTGGAAAAACATCTGAAATTGTGACCTCTGGAAAGCAAACCAGCACCTGATTGCAACCAGCCAGAAATGCTCTTACATCTCTGACCTAAATTCTACCTATGAATTTGGAGGACTTTACTCATCAGTATAAAGCACTTTATGGCTGCAGAAGCACTTATAGGTGATAAAATGTCCAAATATTGGTGAAATGATGAACTAAACTGCAAGCACATTGCATAGAAACCTTTCCTATGGCATTGATTTGTCTGCAATGCTACCTGCTCTTGCATTCTTGATGGTGAGAAGACAGCAAAATTAATAAGACCATCACACAGAAAAGCCAAGGAAGAAAAGAAGTGCACCAGCATTGCAAGGACAGGACCAGGGAGCAGGAGGGAGTGAACTAGTGGTGTTTTGGGTAAAACTGCCCCTAAATCCTATTTTTTTGGCAGCAATTCCCAAATTGCCAGTCCTAAGTGACATCTGAAATAGTCCCTCGGGGATGCTCTGGGCTTCAGCCGTCTATCAGGAATAAAAATGGAAATCATATAAGTTCTCACAGACAGGGGCTTTGACAGGGAATTAAAAATATAATAGGGTCTGGGCTCCTTGGATGAGCTGGTATTATGGACCACAAAAATGCAGGAGATAGATGAAAATGTACAAACATCCTGAAAATAATTAGACCATTATTTCATATTAAGATATAATAGAATTATATGATAATTGTATCACTAATGAGAAAATTGTCCTAACATTTTAAGAACTATTTCGTTTTTATTTTTATCTTTTCCATGACAAGAACATTTAATGCAAAGTGTGGAGAAGGGGGGGACAGAGAATATGGTTTTGTGGCCTCTTTAGCTCAGATGACAATCACTGGCTTGCTTATATTGGGGTGGAAAAGCATCAATATGGGAAGTAAACCAGCTTCTTTTGGTTTCCTCCAGTGCTGGGTCTGTCCATCTCAAATAACTTTCATTTTCTTGCTGGTGAGTTGGACTTTAGACATTTCTCTACCCTGTAAGTTTGTGTGTTCCTGTGTGTGCATTTCTGGGAATGCAGCTGCAACGCCCAGAGTATCTGCAAGATACTAGTGGGCGTTTGGCCCCACGTGCAGTTGTGGGCAGGTGGTTTCCAGCATTGAACTTTAAGGCATCAATCAGAGTTTAAGTGCCAGGGAGCTATGCCCTCCTCAGCTCGGCCCCACAGGTCCCAGCCACGCTAGTGAGAAGCAGGCTCTGAAAAGCAGGCTAATGGGTTTATTAGCTCATATTTCTCCTTGCAAAGTGTCTCTGTGGCCCCGCCTTGTCCATCTCCCTGTATCCTATTAGAGAGATATATTTCTTTCTCCACCATCCAAGAGGGTGATTTTCTTGACTGTAAAGGTATTGGGGGTTGCAGGTTGCTGGGGAGCAATCATTCTCAGGAGGCAAGAAAGAAGGGGGACACGCCTGTATGAGTACCCTGCCCTCGCCACTGCAGCATGCAGCAGGTGAAGAAACACCATGGGCTCTTGAAGTCCCAATTCTTCGTGGGGAATGGGCTCTTAGTTGAGGATTTAAGGGCAGATTTCATACATTAGGGAAAGGTTTATATCCTGCTGTTCCACAGGTGGTGCATGGTCTGGAGCACCAGGAACAGGGGTGTTTGCCTTGTATTAGGCTGCAGAAGATGTTGGGTCAGAAGACTTAATGATACCTGTTCTTCAAGATAAAGTGACCTGCTGTTGCTCACCTTTTGGATGGGAGTCCCCCACATTCAAGTAAAAAACTGCAGGTTTTACAAGCCCAGTGCCGCTCAGCTTATTGCAGGAGAGACCCAATGCTGTGCAGCACCACATCCCTTGCTCCTTTCCCCCAAAATGGCCACCACTCCGCAGTGGCGCTGGTGATGGCTCCATTTTTCAACAGCTTAATAAATCCACCCCATTTAATTGTCCTGGCACTAAAGGACACGACTTTATGCCAGATACTTTCCTTTTTTCTGCTCAATGACATAGGCAATGCCATTTGCTGTTGTTTAAATATTTTATTGCATTTTGGAGGGGGGGGTTGTTACAATGATGATGCAATAGCATTTGAGTACAATGCAGTACCAGGGTAACTCTGAGTGTATCAGTCATTAAATATATAGGGAGCTACACTGCCTCAAAAGTACTATTAATCACATCTGGAAATCTGCAGTATGCCTGGATAACTAACATTACACAATTCTTTCCACCCTCAAGGAGATGTGATTAAATAATAGCAAAAATTTATGAGGCATTTTTCATGCCAGAGTTTCCTTATCTTCTTCATTAAATAATAAGGATACACTAGATAAGAGATGAGTAACCCATGGGATGCAGAATTTATGCTGTGTTTTACTGCCCAGCAGTTTCCCATCCTGAATAAAGAGGGTTTTAGTGCAGTGTCAGTCCAGAGAGGGGCATGCAGCCTGGTCAAAGTAGATGCCCTGGACTGAATTGGGTCAAATACTTGAAAGCAATTGCCTTGAGATCAGATTTTTGCCTGCAGGATGACACTCTGGGCATGGAACAGGTCCTTCTTACCCTAGAAAAACTTCTAAATTAGAAAAAAAAACTGCTTTTACCATAGAATCATTAAGGTTGGAAAAGATGTTTGAGATCATGTGGTCCAACCATCCCCCTACCACCAATACTGCCCACTAAAAGATGCCTCTAAGTACCACCACATCCAACCTTTCCTTAAACATCCCCAGGGATGGTGACTCCACCACCTCCCTGGGCAACCCGCTCCAGTGCCTAACCATGCTTTATGCGAGGACTGCATCACAACAGCATGAATGCAAAAATGTCACTCCTACAGCAGGTTTGGACAGCAAAACCCAGCCCATCTGCCTCGTCTTGTCATTCTAGCCTCAAATGCCACATATCTGGATGATGTCTGAGGATGCTAGCCTGTCCTCAGACCCAAGTGATGCTCAACACTCTGGAAAGTATCTTTATCAAGCAGGAGGCTGCAGGTTTCTCACAGGCATTTCCCTGTGGCACCAATACAGCACAGCAGCTTTGCATTTTGACAGCAGTTCAATGTTTCCTTCAAGCACTATTAACAAGGACAAGTTAGCCACAGGCAAACAGTGACCCAAATTACGCCAGCAGCTTTGTGATCTCCCATGCCTTTCTGAACAGCACTCCTCACATGCCATGGCCATGTTTGGTTTGAAAAGCCAAAAGCAGACAAAACAGGACAAAAGCCCAGTTATTTGCAGAAGGCTAGTAAGGAGGCATAAGGCTCCCTCCTGCATTTATCACATTTGCTCTTAGTGCCAGGGTAGGATGGAAGAGGAGGACCCAAAGCACAACCTGGACCTGTTGGGAGACTTTGTGCAGGTGCTGTTATTTGAAGCATCTGTAGGGCCTCATTAACCACTGCCTAAAGAAAGCAATTAGTCCTGGCACTGGTTTATAGCTGGGGAATGAAGGTGGGAAATACAGGGTTAATGACCCATGAGAACTGTTGCACTTACTGCATGCGTGAGTCTCACTGAACCACTGAAGTGTTAATAATAAATTAAGAAATCTATCAAATAAGTGAAATATCTCACCCAAGGCCCTCAAACTCCTCTGGTAGCTTGTGCCAGTACCCACCCTGCAGATGAGCACTGGGATCACCTCAGAGGCATGTCTAAAACCTGAGTCTGCTACACCTCCAAGCCACCAAACTGTTCTAACTGCTGCTGTTTCGTCATAGTTACACATTTATTGCCACAGGGATTTTAAGCCCCCTCCTCTTTCCAAAGAAGGATGTAATTTATTTTTTGACAGGCTAAATTAATATCTAATGAGCAACGGGGAATTAATTCTGTCAGACCAGAGACTACGTCTGGGAGCAGGGACATAAAGCATCTTTGATGAGTGACCCCTAATCTTGTCCATCCCCAGCCCCCTACTTTCTAGCCCCAGCTGGGAAATCAAGGCTTCAAGCCAGCCCTGTGCTGGGTCTCCAGTGGCTTTGTAGAGTTTTTGTAGTGTTCAACTGTGCTTGATTTTTTGAGAATGCAATAAGCTGTTTCTGTTATTGCTAGCTGGCATGTAGGAAATGGCACAGGGCAGCTGCTGCAGGGCTGACCCCAGCTTGCCCCTTCAGGCTCACTTCACGCCGCCTTGCTCTTCATCTTCCACATTACATCCCAGCAGAGCAAGATTACACATTGTCAGGCACAAATCAAAGTTCTGCCCTGCACCTCCCAGAAGACCATTAAATCAAGATTTAAAAAAAACACATGCTATATTAGGGTGTAAATAACTAATTAATCTGTCTGTGCACTGATGTAATTTGTCCTCTCCAGAGGGTTTCTTTCTGCATTAATCGCCTCTTAGGGAAGGTGCTGGGTCACTGAGCTGGCGAATATATTCCTGGTATTCAGCTGGTTCATCCAACCTGGGAGTTTAAGCTTGCAAGCTGTAAATAATTTTCTGAGCCAATTTTTCTGCTGCAAATAATGTGGGGTTGGGGAGATATTAACAGGTCTCAGCTGCAGGCTAGCAATTTTAGTAGCCACAGAGGTGAATTAAGGTTTGCAGATTTGATACTTATTCTGCAGCTCCTGCTGGCAAATTGATGGATCTTGAGACGCCTAATGTAATTTAAGCCATTTGGAGAAGAAAAAAAAAAAAAGTGGGGGAGAGTGAGGGGAATGTAAATAAGATTCCATTTTGATTGCCTAGCCCTGCTTGCTGGTCTGGCAGCATTAGTGCTGGTGAATGTAGGAGAGTGGGGTATCTTTGTGAGCAAAAGCAGAAACTTGGTTGAGGATCTTGGTCCCACTGTATGTCACTTTTATAGCTGGTTTAGAGTGAAGACACTTTGCAGAAGGGAAATTGCTTTATATTAACCACCTCAACTGCTACCCTGTCCAAACTCTGAGTTCGTGGCATGGCTGTCACCCTTCTCATTGTCCATCCCCAGGCACTGTATGTTCCATCTGCAATGTTTTTGTTTATGCTCACTTAAATCTTTGATTTTTTTTTTTTTTTTTTTCTGATTCTGCAGACAATCCAGGATTCTAACCTTCTGCTGTATTCCTGGTCATCTGTCATCAAGGGAACTCATTCCTCCTTCAGAAGTTTACTAACAGTGCAGGCAAATGATGGTGCTTCGAAATTAATCTGGGTTCCACGGAGAGAGAAAACGTGAACTGTTTGTCTAATGTTGCTCCCTCCTATTCTCCATAGATATTTCAACAGCCTCTTAAGGATGTCCAGAGGTGTTTTTTGGTTTTGTTTTTTTCAATGTGCGGCAGCAAATTAGCTTGGACTCAGCATGGGCACTTTTCCTAGTTTCTCCTGGGACAGAGTTTGTTTTCTTCTCAGTAGCTGGTATGTGGGCTAAAAAGATGGTGAAGGGCCTAGAGGGGAAGACATACAAGGAGCGGCTGAGGTCACTTGGCCTGTTCAGCCTGGTAAAGAGGAGGCTGAGGGGAGACCTCATCACAGTCTACAGCTTCCTCACGAGAGGGCATGGTGGGGAAGGCACCGATCTGTTCTCCCTAGTCACCAGTGATAGGACCCAAGGGAATGGTGTCAAGCTGCAACACGGGAGGTTCAGGCTGGACACCAGGAAGAGGTTCTTCACTGAGAGGGTTGTCGCATATTCAAACAGGCTCCCAGGGAAGTAGTCACTGCACCAAGCTTCTTGGAGTTTACAAAGCATTTGGACTGTGCACTTAGTCACATGGTCTAAAATTCTGGGTAGAGCTGTGTGGTGCCAGGAGTTGGACTCAATGATCCTTACGGGTCCCTTCCAACTTGGGATATTCTATGATTCTATGTGCTGTGTCTTGGATTTAGGAGCAGCATAATGTTGATATAAGGGCAGTGCTTACACTAAGGCAAGGACTTTTCTGCTTCTCCTACCTCCCTGCCAGTGAGGAGAATGGGGGTGCACAAGCTGGAAGAGGACACAGCCAGGACAGCTGGCCCAAACTAGCCAAACAGATATTCCGTACCAGACCATGTCATGCGGGACAATTAATATGGGGTGGCTGGCTGAGGTGGGCAAGACCACTGCCTGAGGATGAGCTAGACATTGGTCAGCAGGTGGTGAGCAATTGTGTTGGGCATCACATGCTTTGTACATTCTACTATTATTATCATTATCATCATTATTATTATTTCTCTTCCTTTTTCTGTCCTATTAAACTGTCTTAATCTCAACCCATGAGCTTTTACTTTTTTCCCCTCCCAGCTCTCTCCCTCATCCCACTGGGGGGGGGGGGTGATGGGGGAGGTGGACAAACAACCATGTGGTGATTACTGGTCATTAAACTAATCTGGTATTGGTACTCAGCACTGCCATCATCTTCGTACTTCAGGAACCATCTTTTGAAAACTGCTAATAATTACACTTTTTCTACTGAGGAAGTCAATCTATGAGGGAGACAGAGAGGACATTTTTCCCCACTTCTTTCCTCTCCCTTTCTCTTTCACCTTCCCCTTTTTCTCCAGGCTAGTTACAGTAGCTCTTCAAAACTCTGAATATCCTTGGGATGTTCAAACCAGCACGTTCGTATTGTTACATCTCCTGAATGTATTTCAGGTTTTGTTTAAGGTTAAACAACCATTTAAGAATGCCATCCAGAGATCTGGCCCAGGGCAGGATGGTTATGAGTGGCAGGGAGTGTGGGAGGATATGGGCAGCAGGCACCTATAACAGCAGGCACCTCTAGTGCTTTGGAACTTCACACCTGACCAAATGCAGTCCTAGAAAACTGGCAAAATGTTTGTAAAAGGTGTGTCATCACCCTGGCAATTCCAAAGAGACACAAATCACTGCAATGTGCTGGGGCTTGGCCTACACTTACCAAGCCATAATCAACACCACTCCAACCTGTGACGTGCCCCATGGCTGGGGCAGAGAACCACCCTGTGCCAGTGTCAGTCACCCCATACGCAAAACAAAACAATGGATGAGGAAGTCAGGTCATTTAGAAAGGAAAGGAACTCCTACTGAAACAGGGGAGGAGGAAGAAGACAACAAAGCAGGCTACTCCAGTGTAGGGCCATCACAGGGAACAGGAGGATGAAGAGAAAGAAAATCAGCAGTAACCACCCAATGCCTATCCCTGGGTGAGCTGTGATATATGCAAAGAGTTTCCAGCCATCGTCCAGGCAAGCACATTGTCCCCTTGCTGCTGCAATGCTGGGATTTTAGGGCTGGTAGCCTGGAATTAGAGGGCACGGAAGCCAAGCAGCTGGGATCCCTCTCTAGGGAAGGGGGCATTGAGAAAGCCATTGGAAATGGGGCACAAGCCCTCAGCCTCTGCAGGTGGCTCCTGTCAGGTGTGAAGGAAAGGGATCCCTTCAAGGAAGACATTGTGGGATTGCTGAGGCTTGAAGAACAGCAGATGCTGACTGCTATCACAATGCTGCACCAGCGGCAATATGGCACCAACTGACACTCCCTGATTCCCATCCATAAGCTGAGTCATTGACTGGAGAGCCAAGGAGTGATCAGCAAGACTCACTCACTCTTTATCCTTCCCATATGGCCAATGCAGAGTGGAGACTAACAGAAGACTATCGTTACTTGAAGTCATGCCACAGCTGAGTGCTGCCATGCCAGACACGCTAGAACTTCCATACAACCAGAGTCAAAGGCAGCCCTGTGGGATGCCACAACCTATATCACTCATGTATTTTTCTCCATCCCTTTGGCAGCAGAGTGCAGGTCCCAGTTTGCTTTCACTTGCAGGGGCATCCAGTCCACCTGGAATCAACTGTTCCAGGGGTGGAAACACAGCCCTACCATTTGCCATGGAGCTATGCAGACTGCACCGAAACACGGGGAAGCTCCTGAACACCTGCAATACATCGATGGCATTATTTTGACGGGCAGCTCAGCAGAGAAAGATTTTTGAAAAGGGAAGTAAGAGAGTCCAAGTCCTTCTGAAAGCTGGTTTTGCCATAAAACAAAGTAAGCTCAAGGGACCTGCATAGGAGATCCAGTTTTTAGGAATAAAATGGATGATGAGCATGGTCAGATCCCATGCATGTGATCAACAAAAGAACAGCTATGTTTCCACCAAAAGCAAAAAGGAAACACAAGCTTTCTTAGGTGTTGTGGGTTTTTGTAATTCCTAATTACTGTCTGATTGTAATCCCTGTCTATGAAGTGACCCAGAAGAAGAATGATTTTAAGCGAGGCCCTAAGCAGTAACAAGCCTTTGAACAAATTAAATGGGAGATTGTTCATGCAGTAGCCCTTGGGCCAGTTCTGGCAGGAGGAGATGCAAACAACATGCTCTACACCACAGCTGCAGAGAATGGCCCCAGCTAGAGCCGCTGGCAGTAAGCCAGAAGGAGACTCGAGGTTGACCCCTAGGGTTTTGGAGTTGGGGATACAGAGGAGCTGAGGCCTGCTATCCTCCAAGTGAAAAAGCAGCATATGAAGGGGTTCAAGCTGCTTTGGAAGTGGCTGGTATTGAAGCACAGCTCCTCTTGGAAACCCACCTGCCAGTGCTGGGCTGGACGTTCAAAGAGAGGGTCCCCTCTACCCATTTAGCAAAAGCCACCTTGTTAGTCAGCAGAAGAGGAGCTGCCAACCCAGCTGGCCCTACCCAGTCCGTCTTACACACTGTAGAAGGAGATAAAGTCCCTGCAGTGCACATAATGGATTTGCTGGGGAACACAGTCTGGGTTATTCAAGCCTCAGGCAAAGGCAAACCCATCCATGGGATTGCTTTTGCTCAAGGACCTGAGTGCACTGATATGCTTGACAGCAAAGTACATAGCATACTGTCTAGTGCCAAATCAAGCTGCCTGGCCTCCAGTTCTGCAGGATGCTGAGACGCAGCATTATGGTTTTTCCTGAGCAGACAATACCAGTTGCCAACCTTGACTTCTGAATTTCCTGCCATTGTTGCAGGGTTCAGAATAGTGCTTGGTACGAAATCAACTTCATATTATTTTTTTTCCCTGAGTGGTTGTGCCCAGTCTGAAACAGGTCCTGGTAAAAGAGCAGTCCTAGGTTCAAGGAAAAGCCTTTTTCTTGCACAAATCCATAGCCCAGGATTAACCCAGGCCTTGCAAAAAAGCCACTGGGAGAATCAAACCCACTTCCCTTCTTGTTCTCTCACAGATGACGTTACAGCTGTGCTGAGTCTTTCAAAGGTGATTTTGTATCTTCTGCTGAGAACATTCTGGAAGCTGCTTGCAGAAAGCAAAAGTGGAGATGATTTAGGTGAGCAATCTGCAGCTGATGCTCCTCTGAGCCTTCAGGTTACGTATTCGGCTGCTGTGATAGATGGCTTAATACACTTTGGGAAACATAAGGCACATTCAGTTCTGCATTTCTATTTTTTGGTGAAAATCAGAACCACAGTCATTTCAGATACTGTGCATAACTCATTGTGCCGTGCCTTCGTGGCTCTGCTGCTCTTACACAGAGTACTGAAGTGAAGCATTTGCTTTCCACATTACTACACCACTTTTGTTGCTTGCCATGTTATTTTTTTTTTTTCTTTTTGGGTTCCTGGAACAAGTTCCTGCATCTAATGCTTTTAATTACTATTGTCAGGTCTCAGGCACAGGAAAACAGGCCATTTTCCAGCACTTAGAGATGCTGCATGCTCCATGCCTAAGGGTCAGAAAACAGACTTTGCTGCCTCCATTCCCAAATTTCCCCCCTCCCTCAAAATTTGGGGCCAAGAAATGCAGGAGGGAGCTCTGTGCAGGCAGATGGGACAGTATTTGCACACCAAGGCTGCAGCTTCTTTTGGCTCCTATTTGGCAGGTGAGCCAGGCCTGCATGCACGAGTTTTGCAGTCCACCCATGGGAAAACCCAGCCTCTGTTAAGGGATTGCACGCGTAAGAAGAAACCTGGAAATGCCAGTTCCCCCAAAATTCAGCCCTGGGCTCCCAGACCTGCCTTTGTTCCCCCTTTCCCTCATTGCCCCCCAGCTTCCCTTGTTATTTTTGCTTTTGTAGTTGTTCAGGGATGCAGACTGAAAGCTAAAGGCAAGCTGAAAATTAAAAAAAAAAAAAAAAATAAAAAAATGAAAAAATCATCTGCTCAATTCATCCTAACCTGAAAGGGAATTTGCCCACTGATCCCCAACATCCTTAAAACAGACAGTCCTGAAACAGAGCGAGCAACACCATCAGGTGGGAACAAAGCCATGCTGGTAGCATTCCTCTTTTTATTTATCACTGCTTTTATTTTCCTCACATCTCCAGTACCAGAGCTTCGCTAAGTCCAACTGATTTTGGGGAGAGGCAGGCTCACAGGCTTATAACCACACCACAGCAAAACAAAACCTGAGCCTTTTTTTAATGGCCATCATCCATCTCAAGCTTCATTTTCCAAGCCGTTAGTGTGTGACTTAAGGCAGCACTGTTTCTTGCTGGGATATATCTGTGCCAGCTTGTGCGGTACTTACACTTCAGCTCAAAATGTACTGGCATATGGTAGTGCAAATCCCCCCCACACTCCAAAGCCAAAATGTGTTTTACTCCCTAGAAAGAAGTACCAAAACGAGGTATTGCAGAGCAGAACTATCTTTGGGGAAATATGCTGCACTGGAAAATGTGTTGTGCTGGTATTCAAGAGGGAATTGCAAAGCTGCTTGGATGTATCAATTTATAGCTAGTGCTAATATGAAAAAGCCACGAAATCAAAGATTGGGAGAGTGGGAGGAGGAAGTGAGGGAGCTGCATACCAGAGATGCTTGGAGGAAGGACCTTGGCATGGCTACTTTGTGTTTGTCAACCTCTGCCCCTGCCCTTTGAGGTAAGAAGTGCAACATCCCTTGTGCCATTGCACCCTACCAAGTGCTGCTGAACTTTCTATCCTGTAAAACCGCAAGTGGGATCTCGCTCTACTAGCAGTCCCCAGCTAGTCAGCAGCACTCAGACAGGTGTCAGTAAAAGAAAAGTGTCAGTAAAAGAAAAAGCAAATAAATACGCTGGCTACAGCCAAATGAAATGAAACTGTGGCATCTCCCTCCCCTTTGACTCCCAGTAACAAAATCAAAGCAGTTTTGCAAGATTCTGCAGCTTGGGGGAACATGCTGACAGGCAATGCAACAACATGCACCTGCCAAGTTGAGACACCTTTCCCGAGCTCAAACATCTCTCAGAGGCTCCTTAGGCAACCAAGATCAAGCAATAGGAAACACCTCCTGCAGTACAGTGGCATAAATTCAACACATGTATTTAGTGTTCCGAGGTGATGTCTTTTTGTGCTAAATATCAAGTTTGAATTTTAAGTGAGAAGGCTGGGGAAAGAATAGACAGATCTGGAGAGAAGCTGGGAAGGGAAAGGACAGAGCGATGCTACAACCGCACACCCAGTTACACACTACCAACATGCTCGGAATTAAAAAGCCTTCTCTTGAGCTCCTTTTGAAGAACAGACAAAGGATTCCCTAAGCCACCAGGGAACAGGGTGAGAAGAGGGTTTTTTTTTTTTTTTTTTTTCAAGCACCCTTACCAAAATGACCTGTATTTTAATTGCAATGTTCTCCTGCAGCCAGAGATCAGCTGGAGCTGAGCACAGCACCCAGGTCAGAGGCAGCTCTGGAGAGCAGCACCCTGCAGGGTGCAGGGAGGGTTTGGGGTTTGATGCTCAGAGCTCACCTGTCCAGGGCAATGGCTGTCATGGAGTAGATGCTGGCAAAGACAGCAGCAATGGGGAAGAAGTTGTGAAACTTGCAGTATAGCAGACCGTAGTACCACTCATTGTGGATGGCGTAGGTGAAATTCACCACTGTGTTGAAGGCAGACATGGAGGCTTCAGCAAAAGCCAGGTTCACCAAGAAGTAGTTGGTGACAGTGCGCATCCTCTTGTGAGCCAGAATGATCCACATCACCACCACGTTCCCCACCACCGACACCACCACGATAAGGGTGTAGGCAACAGCCCACAGAGCCACCTGCCACGGGGGCTGAATGAACTGGTTGGCAAAAGAGTCATTCAGGGTGGTGTTGAACAGCCACTGGTGCTTCAGCTCTGCTTCCAGCGGCACAGCGTTATCCATTGCGGTGTGGTGCGGCCAGACCAGGCACAGGGAAGCTTTGAGTTACAGCACCCTCCTGCTTTAGGATGCAGTAGCTGAGGGTGCAAGTATGCTTCGGGGCACAGGTCTCTCCCGGTTAGGCCTCCGCAGGTCAGGGAACGCAGAACGTTTGGTGTGCAAGCGCCTCCTGGTTCATATCGCAGCCACTTGGGGGTTGAGGACCCTCCCGACTCCGCGCGCGGTTGCTTTGGGGTGCGCACCTGGCTGAGGCTGCGGCTCCCTCCCGCCTCTGGGCGCAGCTGCAGCGGGGCGCCCGGCCACGTCAGGGCGACGCCGCTTTCGGGGCACAGCGGCCATGCGGCCGCTGCCTCCGCAGGCTCCCTGGAGGTCGGCCGGCGACGCGGGGCTCCCCCCGGACCGCGGCTCCCCCAGCCCCGACCGCAGCCGCTGCGCTGAGGCGCGGCCCCGGCTTTTATGGGCGGCGCGGGCGGCGACAGCGAGTGCTGAGCGGAGCCGGAGCCCAGAGCCCTCCCCCGCCCCGCCCAGGCTTCTCGCAGCCTCTCTGCAGCCGCTTTGCCCCCGGAATCCCCCCGCTTTGGGGTTCGTGCTGAGGCGCTGACGGGCGTTTGGGTCGAGCCTGCCTGAAGCAAGCTGCGGTTCGTCTCGAAAAAGTCGCTCGGAGTTTTAAACGTGCCTTGAGGCGTGAAGCTTACATGCAGCCTTTCCCATATTACAGCTGCGGTGTTTGCCCGATCAGCTTTATGCTGTGGTTGGTGAATGCTTTGCAACCCATATGATAAAAGCAAATGCTTGACTTCTATCTAGGAAAAGGCATTAACAGCTTCCTCCCAGTGCAAACGGGATCTTTCATTTTGTGCCCCTTCCCTAATACAGCTGCAAAGCAAGTAAATACAGCTTCTGTCGGGCTGGCGAAGCCTTCTGTGCAAAGGAGTCTATTGTAGTTGGAATCCAATTAAGCTGCAGATTCACACCCTCCTATAGTCCAGGTTTGTGATAGCCACCAGAAGGGTGATTTTAACTTACTCATCCAGTATTGTGTTATTGCCAAGTATGGGAAAAAAAAAAAAAAAAAAAGTGTTGTTGCCTACTAGAAGATCTGTCTTTCCCTCGGCATACACCAATGCAATGAAGAGAAAAATCCCTTACGAAAGCTGAGCACGTCCATCTGATTTGCTAAAGGATCCTCCCAGCTTGCATTTTCAGAATGCAGACTCCAGAATTGGTGGATGAGGAGCGCTGCGTTGGACATGTCCAGTTGAGGAGCCACTCCCAGGTAAAGCTGCAACTCACCAAACACTGGGAAAAATTGGGTTTGAATAGCACAACAGAGCTCTGCACATGTCAAGGGAGGAGCTCTCAAGCAAGGGAGCTTGCTCTCAAGCAAGAGCAAGCACAAAGGACGTGGGGTTGGAACTAGATGATCTTTGAGGTCCTTTCCAACCCAAGCCATTCTGTGATTCTATGATGCTGAAAATCTCTAGTCCTTAACACCAGGTAAGTAGTTTAAGTGGGACTGAGCTTTTTAACTCTAGGATGGGTGAATGGGGAGATAAGTTTCAACCAAGGCTTCTGCATTTCCAGCAGACCTGGGAGCAGGGGCTGCCTGAGAGACCACAGTGGGGTCCAGTGCAGCAAAGCACTCTTCTTATATCTGGATGCTCATGGACCACTCGATGGCAGTATTGCTTAAAACTGCAGCAGAGGAATGGGCGAGCAACCTGTCAGGGCCTGGGAAGGCTGTCTAGCAATGGTATTTCCAACCCTCTCCTTAATTTGCATTCCAACTCTCCCTTTCATCAAAGTGCATTGCTGTGAATATGGCTAAACCCGAGGAGGGGACACCCTGGCAGGAGGGGACAACGTTAGAAGTCACCTCAGCCCACCTTAGCAAACCCATTCCCATTCCAGGAGACCCTTTCCAACACCTTCTAGTCCCCTTACCTGCTCCAAGCATTACACCAAAGACCACTGCAGAACAGAGAGATCACATCCATGTCCCTTCCTCAGCTTTCCCATTAGGAAAAAGAGGGCAATGCCTTTGCACATTCATGTTGGAAAGAACTAGCTATTTTTTCTTGTGCTGCTGCCATGCAAGGAATTGAAATGCAACCTGACATCTTGACTAAATCAGGCTGTGGAAGGGGCATGTGTATATTGAAATGTTCGTGCCACTGGGAGAGATTTTGTTTCTTTCTTCCAGAAGAGATTGCAATGGGGTAAAAAAAAAAATAAAAAAGAAAAAAAAAAAAAAAAAAAAAAAAAAAAGGTGAGCAGATGAATTTATTACTTGGCAAAAACAAGCAGATTATTGCAAACTTGTGACAACTAATTAATGCTTTCAGGTCCCTGTGAAGAAGCCAGTGCTATTCTTGGTGTGAATGTACTGGACTATTCCAACAAGCCCCCTCCTTCCTTTTCCCATGGAAGCATGTATACCTTCACATGTTTCCGGCCCTTTCAGAGCAAAGAAAAGGGCTTTGTAATTGTCTGATGGAGAAAACCTTGACTTTTCCTGTTATGTTTTTCAGGAGGACGGGAACCTCCTTGACTATAGGTTTCCCAGCAGACTCCCCTGGGCCAGCATAACAATGTTGCTCAAATACAAGGCACAGTTATCTGGGAGGAAAAATTACCCTCATAATTAAAGAAACCATCAGAGTTGGTCTTTTCACAGCCTCTACAGTTTGAGCTCCTCCACCCACCCTGGCCAACAGGTTGGACCCTGTCTCCCCATTGTACAAAGCCAGGTGCAAGTGACACCAGTGACAGATTCAAGACTTGCTCTCTCCCAAAACGTGGCTGCTGGTCCTAAGCATCAAACTGGGCAGCAAATTGCAGGCTGCTGACAGAGGTGTTTGCATGGTTTCTTGCTTGGGTAAAAAAAAAAGAAAAAAAAAAAATGCAGGCAGATCAAGCTGTGTTTTAGATTTTGGGTATGGCACCAGCAGGGGATAGCAAGCTTGCACCCAGCAAGGCAATAACATCTTTTCCTGAAACAGCTGGATTTAGAAGGGAACATCTGCCCTGGTTTATCCCTCAAGCAGTGGAAGAATGTGTCTCATCCTTAAGCCAATGTGTACACAGAGGAGACAGCAAGGAGCTGCACAAACCATTTTCCATTGTACCAGCTGGTGCCTGGATACTCAGCTGTCCCTCAGCAGAAATAACTCACTTTGCCAAGCAACTACTCATTATTAGTTTGGAGATCTTACAGTCTAAAAGCCTCACAAACAAGCTGCCTCCTGCAAGTGGTTTGCACGTGTATGTAAGCAAGTGAGCTCTTCTCCAATTTCCCTGCCTTACCCATGATAAAGTTGCCTTGCCTTTAAATTGAGCACAGCTCCCTCTCTATTTTTGAGGCCACATTTTGCAAATGGTTGGTGTTTCCCAGGCTGGGGCTTTTCTTTGTTTTTGTTAATGAGTGCTCTTCTTGCACCTAGATAGCTCTGTACTTAACACCTTGGAGACTAAAGAATAAGGGTGGGTGGCGTTGCTAAATATAAGTTTTATTTTATTATTTCTTTTTTAGTAGGGCTAGTGTGAAGCCTACTTGTTTGGAGTGGCTTTAGCTGGGGGAGAGGGGTTTTATTCCCCTGGAGATGAAACACTGCTTGCGTGAGGCAAACTGGGTGTGAGTCTGTTTAAGGCAGCATTGCAGAAACATGCAATGTTCTAAAAGCTCTTCAGAGCAGTTTTTTACGTTTCCTGACTTTACAGAATTAGTGTGTTAAATGGTATCCTTAGACATGAGGATTCCGGGCATGTTTTTGAATGCTTGCGGGCTAAGGCACCACCTGCCTCTGCTAGAGCTGCATTGCATAGTGGCAATCAGCAATGTAGCTCTTAAGCAGGTGAATACGAAGTGATCTGTGCTTTTTGGGTGCTGCTGGAGCTTCCATAGCCTCCCAGGCCAGTGGAGCTCTTGCTTGTGGATTTAAGCCCCTACTTGGGCTTTAAAAGTGCTTAAAACTTCCGCATTGCATCATTTCCATTGCAATAGAGTCTTTGTGCAAGTGCAATATCTTCAGGTTTCAGAAAGAAGACAAGAAAAGATGGGGTGGTGGTGTATTTGTAGAGCTCTGTGTAAGGTCACGGAGGAGCCCAGAGGCTGTAGCGATGGGCAAAACACACCAATCCATGCTTGAGCTTTGTACAGCCACCAAAATCAGAGCCTTAACAAACACAGGTATGGTGAAATGGCCAGTATAGAAAGTCATGAACTGGGGGAGCAGTGGCCAAGTAAGAAAACATCCTGAGGAGTCAAAGATGTGCCCAGGGCTAAGCAGCAGGGGATGGTTTTAATACCCTACCTTATGATGTAGTCAACCCACCCATACCACTGACTCCAAAGCTGCCTGCAGTAGTCCTCAACTCTGGAGAGGAAGAGGAGAAAATAACTGGAATTATACAAAACAACAAAAGAGAAAACAATAGCAAAATAAATTAAAAGGCTTTATTTGCTGCTATGCAGTATGTGACACTGAGATAAGCAGACAGAGGAGAAGGCTGTGCTGTCTAGGGGGAACTGGTAACAGGTTACTGGAAGAGTGATCCAAAACTGATACTGATGGGGCTTGCTTTATCTGTGAATGCCGTTACTGAAATGCCATCTTCCTGGGGGCTGCTGAGCAGACCTCTCCCAGCTGCTGGCAATTATTTGCTGGCATAATCCAGAATGTCTCATTTTGCTATTTAATTTAAATTCAGGACCTCACCAGAAATACCTAAAGTGTTTCCTGCTGGAACTTCTTTTCAATTAAGCTTTCCACATCCCTAAAAGGTGCTGGGGGTGGTATGCTGTAGGGTTTATTCGTCTCCAGGTCTTCATTTGCCTTTTTTCGTTATTTTCCATGTCAGGTGAAAGAAGGTTCAAACCCAGGCTTAATATTAATTATTATTTCAGGGTTGACACATCCAACCTAAGCAAGCTTTGGATGTGGGTGAATAATCCAGCTTTGTGTTCTTCAAAAAGTCTTTGTGGAAGTTCAAAAGCCTTTTCCTCTGCCCCAGGCAAAATGTCTCTGCTTTGAACTTTGGAGCTGGCAGCAGTAGTGTGGGACTGCAGGACTTTGCCTCCAGGCAGGATTTAGGGTGTGAAGCATTTACCCATGCCTGGGGCTAACTCCTACTAGCCTTGCATCAAAGGAACTGGCTCATTTTGGAGGGACAATTTGCTATGAAAGCTGTAACATTATCTCACTGTATTAGTGAGTTACGGGGAGAAATCCCGAGGGGAAGGAGAGGATGGAAGGCTTGCCCCTCACCCTTCTGTTTGCTGGTGACATTGTTCAAGGGAAAAGTGGGATCAAAAATAGTCAGTGCAGTTTGCGGGGTCAGGAAGGTGGAGCTGGTGCTGCTTTTGCAGATGACCCGGTATGCAAAGCCTGGCCAGCCTGCTTCTGGGTCTTTTGTCTCAGATTGAAAAGGCAATTCCCTGTGGAAAGAAGTGGAACCAGTGTTTGTATGGCCCTGGGTGCTGGGCTCCTCCAGGCAGGTTGTGCCTCTCCCCAGCACCTTGCTTAATTTCTGCCTCTCCTTCTCAGAACCTCCTGCAGCTCTCTGACACATCATCAGCCTGAAATTGCTGAAGCCTGGTACAGGTGTCCTAGCAACGCTCCTCCTCACCTTGCAAGGGGTGGATGCTGATAAGCAAAGCATACAAATCCTGGCTGTGGGCACCCTAGAGTGGACCTGCCCTGGAGGTATGCTTCAACCCTGAGGAGATGCATTTCCTCTTCTTTCTTCCCCAAAATCTTCTGGAAACTGGTAGGTTTGTTTTTTTTCCCACCTCTGTCATGTTGCATTCAAAACATATCTGGCTTTGCTTCTCCACCCTTGGGAAATGGACTGCAGTGATAGTCATAACCCATGTGGGTCTTGAATGTGGGGTTTTGGGCTTTAGAAGAGACCAGCCACCATGGTTGTGAATCAGGGCAGGTGAGGAGTCACAGGTGGCCAATGATAGATGAAACCAAACTCACTGTCTGCTTGCTGTGCTGTCTATGGGCTCTTTGTAATTGTCTTCTCTTGGGTGCTTTCCCATGGCATTGGATCCTGGTTGTTCTGTTTTGCATTCAAAAGCTGGGAACTGTAGGCTTTCTGGATGGTTCAAAACCCTTTGTTTTCTCACCCTCTTCCTTTCCCTGCACCCAGGTTTCTTTCCTGAGGCCAAGCTCAAATGCAGCATGGAGATAGTTCCTCCAGGTTTGCTGCACCAGAAGTGCTCCTCCTTTTCCATGGTAGAACAACTGAAAGTGCCTTGGAGGACCTGTTCAGACATGCATCATTAAGTGGATGAACAACAATGTGAATTATGTAAAAATAGCTCCAGGGAAGCCATTTCCAGTTTTTCCCCTAAGATGATTACTAACTGTTTGGGTGGGAAAGTCCCTGAAGGTCCTGAAGCTGGGCTGTTGGATGGTCAGGTCCTTGCCTTAGTGGCTTTGAGCATCTTCAAGGACAGCAGTTCCCCACTGCACTGGGTCCCTGTTTGAGCACATTCATGCTACCTGGGGGAGGAGTGGAGGGGAGCCATAATACCCCACTGGACTTTTTCCTCTTTGCTGCTTTGCCATTAAGCTACCTGCCAGCATGTCAGCATGTCATGATGCCTGAAGGTTGCTCCTTGGCTGGGGACTTCATGCAGTGGCCCACTGGCAGCCCAAAGCAAAGTGCTTTGTTTTTGCAGGAAACCTGCCTGTGAAGCTTTGAAGTAGGTTGTAGGGATGAAGGCTCATGTTGAGACTGACAGTGTACATGTGGAGAAGAAAGCTGAGGGGGAAAAAAGCTTTTTTTTTTTTTTTTTTTTTTTTTTTTTTTTTCCCTTGCTGATGTGGAAACAGCAACACCTAGCCCAATGTCATGGAGCTGGGGAGGTACAGGAAGGTAAATTGAGAACAGATGCTTGCAATACTGAATGAAAAGAGTTTAATGCAAGTCTTGTGGCTTGCTGCTAGTTTGGCTTTGGTTGATCTTGTAAACTGGGTGAATTTAACTGTAGGGTTGTGAAGTTTATTAATACTTTATGTCCCTGGGGCTGGTGAACCTTGGAAAGCCCAATCTAGATGACAGCTGCAGAGGAGTTTGGTCTGCAAATGCCTCTTGGTTATTGCAATGGTGCTGTCTTTATGATATCTGTGGTTACAGAAGATCATCTCCAGTGAAATCTGCTTTGCTAGCTGCTCTCCCTAGCTGTCAATGAATTAATGATCTGGCCCTAAACCAAACAGTAGCTAATTAAACTATTTTCAGTTCCCAGAACCACTTAATTCATTCTATTTGCAAGGATACGTTATTAAGTGAGATTCAAATTGGCTTTTGCCAGAGCACTTGAGAAATGCTTCCTTGCAGAAGGCTATTTCCATTCAAAACTTCAGCCTTCCAACCCCAGAGGCCAGAGTGAGCTGTGCTAATAAAAGCTGCACGAGATGCTTTTAGCTGAGGAATAATGCTCTTTCTCATGGTCTTTTTTGTATATAAACTGCTGTGTTTTTTTTTAAAGGCTGGGCTTATTGTGATTTAATTGTCTGGTATTGTTCTACCCCAAAACAACTGGAAAGTCTTCTTCCTTGGCCGATCCCTTCCCCACATGTATTTTGTTTCAAACTCACTCGCCTGGATGGGATTTATCTCTGTTATTTTGTGGTGGAAATATTAAAGCTGCTGGAAAACAATCTTCCAGCAGATAAAGTGCATATTCTGTGCAGAGCTGCTAAAAAGGGGATTTTTGGTGTGTTCATCTTCAGTATTGGAGGTAATAGGTGATCTGAGAATGTGTGTCTTAAGGATGCTGTCCAGAAATTAAGGCTAAGCATCTTCAGACACTGGGGCTCAAGGATTTTCAGAGCTTTGGGTGGGTTTGTATTGTGGAGCCTCTAATTGCCCAAGGAGTATTTTGGCACCCAGGTGTATTATTATTTGTGTTCTGTTACTATTCTGCAGGAAAATACTGAGTACACTTTCCCAAAGGATTTTTTTCCCCTCTTGTTTCCTTTTAATGGGGCCTGGTGCTTCTGGTGTGCAAGGAGCACTGAAGCTTTTAGCAAACTGTACGGGGCTGCAGCAGGTCCATACCAGACCAGCTGTGCAAAACATACTTTACAGTGCAGCTGGGAAGCATGGCCTCACCTGGAGCATCTGGGGAATTTTTTATTATTATTATTATTATTATTTTTTTTTTTTTTAAAAGGAGAAACTCAAGGTCGAATTTCTCTGGGGTTCTGGAGCTGGGGCTATCGAGGATCAGAAGCCCATTACACCCCAACTGAAAAGGAGATGCTGACAGCATATGAGGGAGTTCAAGCTGCTTCAGAAGTTGTGGGTACAGAACCACAGCTCCTCTTGGCATCACAGCTATCTGTGTTACACTGGATGTTCAAAGGGAAAATTCTCACTAAACACCATGCAACTGATGCTATGTGGAGTAAGTGGGTAGCGTTAATTACACAGTGGGCTCAGATGGGGAAAACCTAACTGTCCAGGAATCCTGGAAGCGATCATGGACTGAACAGAAGGCAGAGGTTTTGGAGTACCAACAGAAGAGGTAACTCGTGCAAAAGAGGCACCACCATATAATGAGTTGCCAGAAGACAGAAAATAGTATGGGTTGTTCGCTGATGGATCCTGCCATGTAGTAAGCAGCCATTGGTTATTGAAAGCTGCTGTGTGGAGCCCCACATGATGAGTTGTGGAGGCTATGGAAGGGAAGGTGAGTCCAGTCAGTATGCAGAAGTGAAAGCTGTACAACTGGCCCCAGAGATTGCCAAAAGAGAAAAATGGCCAGTATTCTACCTCTACACTGACTCGTGGATGGTGGCAAATGCCCTGTGGGGGTAGCTGCAGCAATGGAAACAGAGCAACTGTCAGCGTAGAGGTAAACCTATCCGGCTACTGAAGAACATGAGAACAACAAAGAGGTGAATTGAGCTTCAAAACTTGAAGTGGTTCAGGTGGACTTGGACTGGGGACGTAAGGGTGAGCTGTTTGTAGCTCAATGGTCGCATGAAATATCAGGACATCTGGGGAGCGATGTCACATACAGATGGGCTTGTGATCGAGGGGTGGACCTGGCCATTGAGGCCATCACACAGGTTACCCATGAGCGTGAAACCTGTGCTGCAATCAAGAGAGCCATGAGGGTAAAATCTCCCTGGAACAGGGGGAGGTAGCTAGAGTTTCAATATGGTGAGGCCTGGCAAATTGACTATATCAGACTATTCCCACAAACCTACCAAGGCAAATGATACATACTATGGTAGAAGCAACTATTGGGTGGCTGGAAACACAACCCGTAAACCATGCCACAGCCCAAAACACTATCTTGGGCCTGGAAAGGCAAGTGCTGTGGCATCATGGTATACCAGAGAGAATTGAGTCCGACAGTGGGAGTAATTTCCGAAACAATCTTGTCACTTCCTGGACCAAGAGGCATGGCATTGAGTGGGTGTATCGCATCCCTTATCACCCACAAGCCTCTGGGAAGGCTGAGAGGTACAATGGTCTGTTAAAGACCATGTTACAAGCATTGGGAGCTGGGACATGGAAACAATGGGATATAAATCTACCAGAACCAACTTGACTAGTTAACAACAGAGGGTCTGATAACCATCCTAGTCCTGCTGAAACAAAACCCCTACACATGGTGGGAGGAGCTAAAATCCCTGTACTGCATGTAGAGGAGTGGATGGGGAAGGCAGTGTGGGTTGCTCCTGCCTCGGGAAAAGGCAAACCCATTTGTGGGATTGTCTTCCCCCAAGGACCAGGGTATACCTGGTGGGTCATGCAAAGGAATGGGGATATCAGGTGCGTGCCTCAATGAGATTTAACCTTGGGAGAAAACTAATATGTAATCTAAGTTGTAGGAAGACACTGCAGGATCAACGACAGGTCAACTTTGCAAGGAACCAGGCAAGTGCAGCAATGACTCAAGCTAAGCTGGTGCTGGCGTCCAGAAATCCAACTCTGCCTGCCCTGAGTGATCACTCTGGCAGATAAAGACTAAATCACCACCAGTTCTTATGAATGTTTTTGAGAAAGACCTGTAGAATGAAAAGATGTACCTACCTATCAATCTGTTAAAGGGCAAGGAACAATGGTGATGAGAATGCTTATATGCTAAAGTATGTGGGACCTGAGAGTGACACAAATGTTATGGAATAAGGTGTGGAGATCATACCGGGTCTGGCTGGGATGGAGTTAAGTTTCTCTGCAGTATCCTATACAGTGCTGTGCTCCGCACTTTTAGCTAGAAAAGCACTGATATCACACTAGTGTGGTGTCTACTGCTGAGCAATACTGGCACAGCATCAGGGCTCCCTCTAACCCCCTGAGAGCCAGCAGGCTGGGGGTAGGCAAAAAGTGAGGAAGGAACATTACCAGGGCAGCTGACCTAAACCAACCAAAGGGATATTCCATACCATCTGATGTCACACTCAGCAATAGAAGGTGGAAAAAGGAAGAATAGGGGAGGGGTGGGCTCTCGTTGTGAAAACATCTGTCCTCCTGAACAATGGCTACATGTGTTGAGGCCCTGCTTCAAGGACGTGGTCAAGCATTGCTCGTTTGTGGGAAGTAGAGAGTAATTTCTTTCCTCTGCACTTCCACACAGCCTTTGCTTGTTGCTCTTTTCCTGTTTCCCCTTTTTCCCCTTTGGTTAAATTGTTTAATTAATAATATTTTTTCCTTAATATTTATTTTTTTCCTTTAATTTAATTATCCTTATCTCAACCCATGAGTTGTTTCTTTCCTTTTCTTCTTCCCCACCTCTTCTGAGGAGGGGGAGTGAGAGAGCGGTTGTGGTGGAGCTGCCTAGCAAGGTAAAACAACTACACAAACCTGCAACATTCTTGGTCTAAAGACAGATGCAGCAGCTGGCAGGGTTGGGAGCAAAGCTCTGTGCTATCATGATTTGGATTGGACTGGTAGTAAAAAGGTACACATACATGGGAAAGCCTTTCTCTACAGCTGAGTGTGAAGTGGATAGAAACTTTTCCATAAAGAAAAGTTACCCAAAAGCATACAATAAACTATCCTCTGCCCTCCTGCTGCTTTCAGAAAGGTGGTTAATCTATTTCAGCTGCAGTTGTTCCTTTCTTTCCTGTGCCCCTTCCTAAAATACAATTCATGTTGATAACTATAAATAGCTCCAGCCTCGAATTTGGTTAAACTTTTTATAAACACATCTAGAGATGTGTTGGCCAAATCGAATGAGAGGTGAGAGATTTGGGTATGAAACCCCTAGTGTTACAGTTCTTCAGTCAGTGAAAGAGGGAAAAAGAATAATTCCTGACAGCAGCTGATGGGGAGAGAGGTATTAGCACTTGAACTGGAAATATGAAAGGTGAGGAGGCAGTACAGGGCAGAAATGTCTCAAGCAGGAAAATCAAGTGGACTTTTGCTACTAGAAATCAAATGGTTTGTTTGTTTGTTTGTTTTCCAAAATCACTTCTTGGAAGAAAGAAAGAAATTGAGATGATGCTTCAAAGGTGGAAAGGTCCGGTGCAGTAAATGAATTAAGGAAAAAACTGTATAGCTCGTATCAGTGTTTACCACTATTTAATTAAAGGTATAAAGCAGTGCTCAGTAGCTGGAGGGAACAGGTCTGCTGCTGATTATTCTACAGCTGCTTGCTTCTGGTGTCCAGAAATGTGTGCTCTGTTGTCTCTGTTCTGCCTGCCCCAATTAATTAAGATTTTATGCTAAGAACTAGAAGAAAATGCTTTCCAAGCATGAAGCTTCATACAATGACCAAATAATTGTATCACGGGTAAGTAGGATTTGGTATGGAAAAGGTCACGGACTGAGCTTGAGAAATGGGGCAGAATGGATTGAGCAAAATGCTGTTGAAGGCTTTACTGTTGTTGCTGTTGCCTGCAGAGAAATGCTTTTTAGTGTTTATGCAAAATCATCATAGAATCATTGAGGTTGGAAAAGACCTCTAAGATCTTCTGGTCCAATGATCCCTCTAACACCAACATCACCCACTAAGCCATGTCCCTAAGCACCACATCCAAGCTTTCCTTGAACGTCCCCAGGGACTCCACCACCTCCCTGAGCAACCTGTTCCAATGCCTGACCATTTCTTCTTTCTGAGAAGAAATGTCTCCTCATTTCCACCCTGAACCTTCCCTGCTGCAACTTGCGGCCGTTCCCTCTTGGTCCATCATTAGTTATCTGCAAAAAGAGGCCATCCCCCAGCTCCCCACACCTTCCTTTCAGGTAGTTGGAGAGAGCAATGAGGTCTGCCCTGAGCCTCCTCTTCTCCAGACTAAACAACACCAGTTCCCTCAGCTGCTCCTCACAGAACTTGTGTTCCAGGCTCTTCACCAGCTTTGTAGCCCTTCTCTGGACAAGCTCCATGGCCTCGATGTCCTTCTTGCAGTGAGGGGCCCAAAACTGAACACAGCACTCGAGGTGCAGCCTCATCAGAGCAGAGTGCAGGGGGATGATCTCCTCACTGCTCCTGCTGGCTGCACTATTCCTGATACAAGCCAGGATGCCATTGGCCTTCTTGGCCGCCTGGGCACACTGCAGGCTCATTTTGAAGCAGGCATCGACCAACACCCCCAGAGCCTTTTCCTCTGCACAGCTTTCCAGCCACTCTGCCCTAAGCCTGTAGCGCTGCTTGGGGTTGTTGTGGCCAAAGTGCAGGACCCGGCACTTAGCCATGTTGAACCTCATCCCATTCACCTCAGCCCATCGACCCATCCTGTCCAGATCCCTCTGCAGGACCACCCTATTCTCCGGCAGACTGACACTACCCCCCACCTTGGTGTCATCTGCAAACTTACTGAGGGTGCACTCAATTCCTTTGTCCAAACCATCAATAAAGATAAAGAGGATGGGCCCCAACACTGACCCCTGGGGAACACCACTTATGACCGGTCACCAGCTGGATTTCACTCCATTCACCACCACTCTCTGGGCCCAGATTTTCAGCCAGTTTTTAACCCAGCAAAGAGTGTACCTGTCCAAACCATGGGCTGCCAGTTTCTCCAGGAGAATGCTATGGGAGACTGTGTCAAAGGCCTTGCTGAAGTCTAGGTAGACTATATCAAAAAGCCTTCCCTTATACACCAGGCAGGTCACCTGGTCATAGAAGGAAATGAGGTTGGTCAGGCAGGACTTGCCTTTCATGAACCCATGCTGACTGAGCCTGATCCCCTGGTTGTCTTGCACATGCCATGTGATTGCATTCAAGATGACCTGTTCCATCACTTTTCCTGGCACCAAGGTCAGGCTGACAGGCCTATAGTTCCACAGATCCTCCTTACAGTCCTTCTTATAGAGGGACATCATGTTAGCCAGTCTCCAGTCATCCATGATCTCTCTGGATGATCATGAGCACTGATTGATGATGAAAAGTGGCTTGACAATCACATCCTCCAGTTCCCTCAACTCCTTCGGGTGGATACCATCTGGCCCCATGGACTTGTGACAGACCAGGTGGAGCAGCAGGTCTCTAACTGTTTCCACATGAATGATGGAGGGTTTCCTCTGCTCCCCATCCCAGACTTCCAGGTCAGGAGGCTGAATACCCCAGGGATAAGTGGTCTTAGAAAAGACCAATGTAAAGAAGGCATTGAGAACTTCAGCCTTTTCCTTATCCTCAATAGTCATGTTCCTCCCTGCAACCAGTAAAGGATGAAGAGTCTCCTTGACCTTCCTCGTACTGTTAATATATTTGTAAAAACATTTTTTGTTACCCTTTACCTTTGTGGCCAGGTTGAGCTCATGCTGGGCTTTGGCCTTCCTGACTTTTTTCTCTGTATATGCTGGTAGCTTCCTTGTACCCTCCCCAAGTTGCCTGTCCCTTCTTCCCACCGAACATAAATTCCCTTTTTCTCCTGAAGACTCAGCAAAAGTTCCCTGTTCAGCCATGCTGGTCTTCTTCCCTGCTGTGTCACCTTATGGGTGACCTTACAAGGGGACAGCCTGCTCCTGCACCTCAAATACTTCCTTCTCCAGGAGTGTCCAGCCTTCCTGGACCCCTCTGTCCTTGAGGACTGACTCCCAAAGGACCCTCCCTACCAGTGTCCTGAACAATTCAAAGTCTGCCCTCTGGAAGTCCAAGGGAGAAGTTTTACTGACCTCCCTCCTGACTTCACCAAGAATAGAGAACTCTACCATTTCATGGTCTCTCTGCCCAAGACAGCTCCCAGCCACCACATCTCCCACCAGTGCTTCTCTGTTCATGAACAGGAAATCTGACCATGCAAAACTTGCAGTATTTCAGGGGTTTAGAACATACCAAGTTTGTCACCTGGCTTTTTTTGAGTTTGGCACCTAGTTCAGCAGCAGAGCAGCGCTTGCTGAAGCCATCCTGGGCTGGGTTAATCCCTCAGGCATTGAGCCCACGGAAGGAACAAATCCAGTTAAAATGGAGTTCACTTAGGTGAGTCTGCCTGCTGGGACAACATTTCTTTGGCAAATTAGCCAGAAGACTTGCAGAATAGTTACTTTGGCTTGGGTGAGAAGAGAAAGAGCTGGTAAAACAAATGAAAGAATATTAAATGCATTTTTACAATTGTATCTTAATCTAAAATTTTACCTTTCTTTTTCCCCCCTGTTGTCCTCCTGCAAGCCATGGGTTTCTTAGCAATGGGACCTTTTAAGACCTGTTATCATGCTTATGGATTTGATAACCGGGGGGGGAGGGGTGGGGGGGAGGGAGGGAAGGGAGGGGAGCGGGATAGAGCCCCTATTCCTGGAAGCAAGCTCTTAATCAAATCTGCAAGATGCAGTGGACCTAAGGTTCAGTTACTCTTGCTTGAGGTGGATATAGCTGTTAAATCTCCGCTTCTGAGAATCTTTTAATATCTGTTTTTATTTCAGGAGGGTATTTCTGATAGGAAAGTGTCACGCCCTTTTGAAAAGCTTGAAGCATTGCTGGTCACAACTTCTGCGCTAGTGGACAGCAGCACTGGAGACTAAAGGGAAGGAGTAATTGAAGAAGATCTTCTTCTTCTTCTTCTTTTTATATTTTATTTTTATTTTTTCTTAAAAAGAAATATTAAGCCATGTCATCTTGGCAATAAAATCCAAGGCTGAGGATGAATTTATTGATGTGCCCTGTACCAAGTGCCCAGGGAATGCTGGAAAGCAAGTGATGGAGAAAGTGATCTGTGGAATTTGGGGAGGATTGTTGCAATTTTAGCAAAGCTGCTTCGAGTTTCTCAGAAACATACTGGCAGGGTCACTCGGCAGCTGTTTTGAACCACCGCCGAGGCAGAAGAGCAGCAACAGACCTGAACGAGACACAGAAAGAAGACTTAAAAGGGTTCAAAAATGGAATGCGCTGCTCATCCTCTCTAATAATGGCATTTTTACCAGGAAGTTACTGCACCTTGCAAACTCCTGTCATTAACAGGAGGAGAAATGCTCTCTGGTTTGTTTTTAGCTTCTTCAGTGCTTTGCCAGCAGCACACAAAGAAATAGCCATACGCTTCTGCTGCTTTTCCTCTCAACATAACTCTTTGTTATGGCAGGAGTGTCATGCATTTCCAAGTGTTGGCCTTTTATTTATTAAATGATGGCTTTATTTCCACCCAGCAATGTCTGCCAAAAGCGCTCTAAATGAAGAGCGGAGATTATACGTAACGCAAACAGTCCCGCTTGTAAGGCTGTGCGCAAATGAAATGAAGTCAGCTAAATTGGATGATTGCTCTAAGCAATTTAAACTCAAATACATCTTGCTCGAGTTGCCTCTCTTCTTTACTCCTCCTGTTTTTTTGGTCCTGACTTGCACGTTAGCAAGCAAATGCGCAAAGATAGAGTATGTTTCAGAGTAATTAAAAGCCTGTTAGAGGATGTGCCTCAACTTGGCTTGGTGATGGGGCAGAAGGGAAATGACAAGGAGCTGGTGGGAGGCTGCAGAGTCTCCTTGCCATGCTGCAAGGGAGGTTCGGGGGTGATGTGGGGAGATTTCAGCATCCTGGCTCCATGAAAATCTTCCCAAACACTTTGCACTTCCATTCCTAGAAATGTAGCAATTGCATCACGTGGTTTAGTAGCAACCATTGTTTATGATGAGTAGAAACATTCTGGAAATTCAGCTGGATGAGATTTGCTTGCAGCTGGCCAATATCCTGTCTGAAGCATGCCAGTGCTGGGTTCCCAAAAAAAACACTTAGGTTAGTTAAGGCTTCCTGCAGCATGGTTGCTTTTTGGGGATGCCAGAAAATGTGGTTATAAATAGTTGACTGGTTCAGCTAAAGCTTGGGATTCCCTCCTTAAAAGCATTTTCTGAGGGCACCTGAGAAATTGCCAAGTTTGAATGTGCTGGGTCTTGTCAGACATGCCTCAATATTTCCTGGAAGATTGTGCTTTAATGTTCCTTGCTCCTAAAAGAAAAGGTATTTGCTTTCTCTGAGAGGCAGAAAAGCAGTGCAGAGATGCTGGCCTTGAAGATCCTGACCCCAGGACTGGGAACAGCAAAGATACCTGTGGGTGAGTTTGTATTTTCAGCCATTTTTCTTCTAGGATGACAAAGAGACTGTCTCTGGAGGAAGCTTGAGGCCAGCACAGATGAAAGAAAAATGGTTTTAATCCACAGACTTGCAAAACCGTTGTGCTCTGGGACCTTTCTGGCTTGCACATGACTTGTATTTGGCTCTGTACCAAAATACTATGGAGGAAAGCGCAAGGTGGCTAGTGTGCTGCTGTTTCAGGGCAGGGTGATGGCAAAGGGAACCCACTGGATTTTTTGTGCCACCCACCCCAGAAATGTGAGTGATTTGCCTCCTCTCCCTCACCACATGCTGCTGGAGGAAGGACTTGATTAGATAATTGTACCATGAGTGGCTCCAACAGCTGTCAGAATGGATAAAACTCCTAAAGGCAAGAGACAGAAAAGACCTTAATTATTTCCCTGGTTTTTGAACATGGGAAAAGGCCACTGGGATGGGTAAGGATCAAAGGAGTGGTAGAAGGGGCTGGAGGGAGGGGTAGGGGTTGATCTGTATACAGATGTGATCATCAGTTTGCTTTGCACTTAATTTTGACTTTCTGAGGAAGCACACGTGGTGCTTATTGCATTGTACTTTGGGATGCCTCTGAGCTGTGCTGGGGTTTCAGGCCAGCAGAGATTCTCTGTCCTTGGTAAAACTGTCTTCAATTCCTTTACTTATATGTGATTTTTTTTTGTGTGTGTGCTGTTGCTTTTTATTATTATTGTTGTTGTTGTTGTTTAATTGGAGATCCTCCCTGTGGATGCTGGTTTTCCTGCAGCAGAGATGAGTCATTCATGCAGTGAGTTCATGTTGAGACTGGTGCTGAAGAAAGTGCATTTAGCGTAAAATATTATGGCAAAGGGAAAGGACTGCCAGACCATCTGATCTAGCACCTGTTTAGAAATAGGGAAGGAAGCTATAGTTGTGCAGTGCTGAACTCAACAGCTCTGTTTTACCCAGTAGGGCTTGGTTAGCACTGACATAGATGACTTGACACTCCAATCTATCCTGGTAGCCAGAGCTTGCATCTGGCTGGCCATTAATGACATTTAATGCTGGCTCTAGGAACTGATTGCATTTCTCAACAGATAAAACTTCACTATTTGACACTGAACAGCATTTCTCCATCTAGAACCATTTTTTCTTCCTGGGGATTCAATCTGTGTCAATATGGCAAAGCATATATTCAGTGTGTTTGTCCAGAGGCTTATTAGAATCTGATGTCTCTTGGCTTATGTAAGCACTAGGGATTTTTAAACCATCAGTGTTTTTACTAACAAAAGCCCAAATAGAGAAAGCAGCTCTTACTACAGGTGCCAGTGATTTGTACCAGATCGCAATGGGGAGCATTGGTGGAAAGGCCACTTGAGCCACTTGCCTGGCACTTGGCGTTACTGTCTTGCATTGCAAATGTTTCTCAAGCTCTACCTGCAAATTACTCTGTCCGTATTTTCCCAGCTGCTCTGAGTTCAGCTGTGTGAGGTCTGTACATGTTGATCCCACATCACCAACCACTGCAAGGACAGAGTGGTGAAGCTATTGCTAAAGCAGTCAGCACAGTTGTTTTAGGAATTTGAGAGGAAAAAAAAAAAAAAAAAAAGTCTTAAAGAAGTGAAATGCAGTTTAGTTTCTCAGAGTTAAAATTCAGGCTTGGGGGATATTCAAGAGCTGTAAGGCATGGAAGGTGGCCTGAGCTCTTGCAGTCCCACCATTTCCATTAGGTATGGAATTTGAAGAGGTTTAAGGGTGAAAGGACTGTTGCCAGTAGGATAAATAGTGGGTGTGGGTGTGTGGTTGTGGGGCGTGTGGGGTCTTGTTACTTCATTTGTATGTTATCCTCTGACAAAAACTCTCTGCAGCCTGTGTGTGAGCCCACCTAAATGTCTCTGCAGAAGGTGGTCAGAGAATGTGTGCTTCTCTCCTGCATGAACTTCAGTCCAAAATAGGAACTGGTGCCCTTTGGAGATTTAGCAAGCAGCTAAATTAAACCTGTTGTTGCATGCAAAATGGCTTTTAAACAGTAAATTTGTAAAATCTGGGGGGCTTTTCCTCCAAGGAGCCTATGCAAGGCAGAGGCAGCAGAAAGATGACTTTCAAGGGAAGGTGACTATTTTTGCAGTAAGTTATTCAATTCTTCTGTCTGCATGCTTGACCTTAAAATAACATGTAGTGTGACTGACACATCGAAGGAAGCAACAACTAAAGGATTAAAATAATTCTATATATTTGCCATAGAGAAATTGGAGTTGGTTGTTAACCTCTACTGAATGTGTAGATGTCAGAGGACTGGATTTGTGTGCTTTCTGCTTTCTTTATTCATGTCCCAAGTACGTATGGTGGCACACACAAAGCAGTTGTTTACTTGGGGCACCAGTATACATAAATGTACCTTACAGTGGCCCCTCAGGGCCCTCCTTTTACTTGCTAGGGCTTCAAAATAGATGTGATCTACACTAGATAGGAGTTGAAGGACACTGAGAAGTGAGGTCATCCTTTACTGCACATCTTTACTGCTCTGCTGTCTCCGAGTTGTAGGTTTTGGTTTATGAGTACCAGCAAAAGCAACATTTTGGAAGTGTAATAAATCAGTTTATTTGGCCAACAGAGAGATTCTCTTATTTACCCTGATATATTTTTTATTTCTGATGTTCCCACAAATCCATATGTTATGTCACATAACTGTAAATATTTTCTCTCCCTGGGATATCCAACAAATGGATCCTGCTAGTGCTTGGTGCAAGCATTAGCTGTTGGGAACTGGTATCACCTGGCTTTGTGCTGTTTTTTAACCAGAGGTATGGAGACAAACTTCAAGTTTGGCACAATGGCACCAAACCAAAATTTGGTCCTGCTTGTGGCCAGGACTATTTTCTACCTTGAAATGTTGGCTTTTCTATCCACAGTGTAGTTGAGGAGGGTGATCAATGCTGCAGCTGCAGAACATTACAGTTGCTTTCAGTGCTGCTCAGATTGATGTTTGGCTTTTCAGTCTTCAGGACAACTTAGTACAGGGACTGCTTTTCCTCCCCATTAATCATATTTGTTTCTGGTGGCTTCAGATGCTCCTCTAAGGTACACTAAAGGATGTAGTGTTGGCTTAAAAGCATAGAAAGGCTTTGTTCTGCGAGGTGTTTTTTTTGTTTGTTTGTTTTTTTGTTTGTTTGTTTTTTTCCACTTAACGATCATATTGTGATGGCATGGGGTATAAAAGCTTTTAAATTCCACATAAAATGCACAATTTTGGGTGAGAATTGTTGGTGATGAGTTGATTTCAGCCATTGTGTGTTTCAGCTTTTGCTCTAGAGGCTCTATAAGGATTGATATATAGTTCATCTCTGTTTTTTTTTTTCTTACTGTCCATCATTGCAGATGAGTTATCATCATCATATCCAAGGCATGAGACTCAGCTCCAGAAGGTAGATAAGACGCAAGAAGCCTGTATCACAGTGGCATTTCTACTTCAGGTCTGAAGTAGTAGAAATGGCTAAGCGTAGGAGACTTCTGGGGTGAGAGAGTGATAAAGCTGAGCTGCATTACTACAAGAACATAAAGGAATTTGTTCTGTAGTTATAGCCTGAAGGGCTATGCATCATACCCATGAAACTATAGGGTCTCAAGGAAACAATATGAGGAAAAGACAACCCTGAAACCCTAGGTGAGTAGAAGACCACTGAATGGGCAAATCACAGGGATCTACTCAACCCAGCCACCTGTTCTGGCATGTGTTTTTCAAGAGGGAGAAGGCCAGTTTCCATGTTCTTCTTCAAGATCTTCAGCAAGCAAGGGCAAGGACGACTGGGCATGCAGAGTAGTAATTTTTTATTTTATTTTTTTTTTACCCCTGTAGATGCTTCCTCTCCTTATATAGTATCCTCCACCATTATTAGTGGCTTTGGGAAGGAAATCCTTGTTTCTGGCGATGGGCACTAACACCAAACTACCTAGACTCTGATGTACCCAGGAGGGTACTGTTCAGGTTTCTACTTTCTTGAAGGCATTGGAATGAGAGCAGGATTGTACAGCTGGACTGGGGAATGCTTATTTTATTGTCAGGGCTCTAATCTGGGCTTGCATGATTGGGGGGTAGGGGGGGGAGGAGGGAACAGAAGCCACTCTGGTGATAACATCTGCAAATTGAATCTTTCGTTGCGTTAGAGGCTTTGGTTTTCTCTATTGCCATAGCAATGGAGTGTGTTGGCCCAGAGTTGCACATTGATGTTGGTGGGAAGGAGTCTAAGAAGAATTCATGCCTCTGCTACACACAGTAAGAGAGTAAGAGAGGCAGCAACATTGTCATCAATGCCCAGGTTATGCATTACTGGTTTAATGGTGCATCAAGCATGTAAGTTGCAAAACAACTTGACAGCACATCACAGCAGATGCTGCAGAAAGCTGCAGCTCTATTTGTTACACTGGCAGACATCAGGTCTTTCTCACCCATCACTTTTCAGTAGTCATGATGGCACATTTGATCCTGCCACCATGGAATAATTCCTTGAAAAAGCCAAGCAAATTTCTAGGGATGAAATTACAGATGCCTGATTGCATTGGCTCCCATTATGGGCAAATCATAACAAGCTTGGGGACTTCCAATAAGGTTTTGATTTTTTAAAAAGAAAATATGCTCAATTAAGAAAAACAAAAAACATGGAAAATACATGTTCAGAAAAATCTATGTATAATTAAATCCATTTGACTTCTTTTGAAAATGGGAGGGAGGGGAATTCCTTCTCCAAATTAGTGCCCAAGATGCTGGATAATTTCTGTAGCCCCATAGTTTTATTATCTAGCACATGTAGGCAGGTATTTCATGGTCATGTATTAAATACCCTTGGAAGAGACTAAATCTCAGCACACGAATGAGAAATAGTAAAGGAAAACTGCACCATCTCCGTCTATGTTTCCCAGGTGGAGACAGGTCTGCACCCCTCAACACATTGTGGGGTTGGGGATGGGAGGGAATGTTTCAGGTATTCCTAGTATTGGTAACCCATGTAATGAGTTTATGATTTGCTGTTGGTTAATTAGTGAAGCATTTTAATGAAGAGAGAGAAGTGCAGTGACTCGGTGCTTTGGAGTTGAGTCTTTCAGACTGTGCAGAAGCACAGAGAGAACATAATTTGCATAAAAAATAGAAAAAAATCATCCTTTCCTGTGGTTTATAAAATAATAAAACATCTTTAAAAAAATAAATTCAAAGCTGCCAGCTATGAGCACTTAGTTTTGCAATTATAGCTTCTCTGTTGGCAAACCCTGATTTTTTTTTTAATTGTTTTGTTTATTTATATATATATATTTGGTGCTATAAGTCTGGCTATCTCTGTATTCTTTGGAGCATACCGCGGTGGTTTTGCCTTGCTAGGCAGCTGAACTCCTCCACAACTGCTTTCTCACTCCCTCTCCTCAGAAGAGGAGGGGAAGAAGAAAAGGAAAGAAACAACTCACGGGTTGAGATGATAATTTAATTAAAGGGAAAATAATTATTAAGGAATAATAGCCCCAAATAACTAGCCCCAAATCATAAGCAATATTTTGACAAGGCAGTATCTCTCAGATGTCCCATCATGTATGTGTTTTTGTTGGTTCTTAACCAGAGCTCTGTGCATCTGCACCTACCCACTCAGCTCCTGCACTGGTACAATGATTCTCAGCAGAGCAAGTTGCCAGAGGGGAACACACCAAAATTTCTAATAGTAAGAGAAAAAAAAGAAGAAAAAAAAAAATGGACCCAGTGAATGGGGCCTGTAGGAGCTACAAGGAAGAAAGCAGAAACTCCTGGCACATACAAGCCTTGCAAACACAGAGCAAAAAGGGGATGCTCTCCTGCCTTCTCTAATAAAATTGCAGGGCTTCAGGCTGTTGAGACTGGAAGCATCAGTTGTTTCCTGAGGGGATAATGCAGATTTATGGAGGACTGCTCCATCCTGTGCAATTAGAAGTGATGCTCTGCAGACCAGTGCTAACCGAGGAGGATGCTTGAGTACAACTGAGCCACAGGAGCCAGAAATGCCTCTGTTCTGCATCGCTTTTGCCACTGGCATGGGCACAGTGTCTGCAGTGTGATGCTGATCCTGGCACCCCCAAGCCCCACTCTTTATCCTCCTCTTGTAATCAAAGTGTTTTACTAATCAGAAAATTGCACATTAATGCTTCAGTTTTATTCCTGCTCTTTATCATACAACGTTGCTTGCTTATTATCTTAACCCCTCAGAGCTATTTCTCTTCCCCCCCAAGGTTCACTTTATTCTTTATAGCTGCTGCACTCATGATTGTATTGAGCCAGCTGTGCCACGGTTTCCAGAGGCAAAATGTTTCCACTTTAATCACTGCCTGCCTGGGAAAATACAGGCTAAGTCATCACTTCAGTAATACTACTGCACCATGGAAGATCTTTTCATTTGTTGATGTGTTTATTAAACAGGTTGGTGCTTTCTTCTGCTGCAGGAGGGTGTAGTGAAGCCAAGGCAGCAGTTCAGGAAGGAGAAGGGCAGTGTGTAATGTGGGAACTTGTGGTTAAATGTAGCTTAGGTTTGAAGAATGCAACACACAGGGTTTCATTTAGAAACATGAAGCTTGGTGTATTCATTGCCCAGTAAAAACAAACAAACAAAAACAACAAACAAACAAACAAAAAAAACCCTGCATGTGACTCAAGAGCATGGGGCATTAAAAAAGGTCAAATAAAGCATTAGTCAAATGCCACAGTTTTAGAAATCCCACATCAAAGTTTGCAAATGGGGTTAAGATCAGCACAAATATTAGTGAATAAAATCACAGGGACAAGTGAAAGTTGCTTTCTGCAGCTCCGGGATGACAGGGAGCAAAATCAAACTCTGAATCAGCAAATGGGGTCTTAGTAGGGTTTGGCAGTTGGGAAAAGAGGAGGTAGATTGCAGTTTAAGCCCGTTATGCTGTTTGGCTTCAAAAATGTTCTCCCTTGCAGGATCAATCTCTAAATACTGCAGGGCATCCAACAACTTTTTTTCCTGCTTCTTGTTCCTTTTTGCAAAGCCCTTCACTGTGGATAACTTGCCCATAATTTGTCCCTTCCTTTGGAGCTTGTAACAAAACTTTCCTTCACCCATGGTTTAGGCAAGATGAAAACCCATCTGTGAAGCAGCAGTGCTATGGGGAGGGTGCTGGGAGCCTTCCCATCTTTCCAGGCAGCAGCTGAAGAGAGGTACTGGGAGGTAATTCAAAACTCATTCCCTGTTTTTGACAATTTTTGTTGTTGTTGTTTGCTTTGTTTTGTTTGTTTTGTTTTGTTTTTTGATTGTTTGGTTGCAATTTGTCTTCAGTTAGGTGGCACTGTGAGATGTGAAATAGCTGCAAGTACATCCACACAGTCAGCAAGGGGATCAATGCTCTGCATCATTTGTTTTGTGCTTCTTCCTCGCAGTTCAGTGTGTCTGGCTTGCAAAAGAAGTGCAAGCAGCAGCACCACTTTTCATGCAATTAAATGTTAATCTTGTTGGGAGGAACCATAATTTAGGTGCTGCTGTGGCTGTCTGAATTAGGACTGAGAGACTGTGGTAGCTGCTGCTTCCCCAGCTCAGACAGCAGGACGGATCCCATCACTGCACCAGGCCTGTGTGCAAAGACCTGACCTTCCCTGGGCTGAAGTGCTAAATTTGAAATTAGCACTTTCCAGCTCTAACTTGGCTGTAGGGAATTGCAATAGGATCCTGTGAAAATACTCACTAATTAATTTATTCAACAGGTGCAATTAAGGCAGTGAACCCAGTCATGGAATCAGCAAATGCTGACTGTTTGCTCGCTTACCACCTCTAGTAGTAAGACAGCTCTTCCCATAGCACTTAAATATTGGGGCTACTAAAGAGGATTTTGGCTGACCCTGCCCCATGTGCAGCTAACAAAACCCAAGAGCTGCAGCTGCAAGCAGTGTACAGCACCTCTGCTTCCATCTGGCAGCTCAGCAAAATCATTGCAGAGCTCCAAAAGGCCATGGATCTAATATTTGACCCCCAGACCCATAACAAAAGCTCCCAAAGACGTTTTTCCCCAGTTCTGTCTGCTTGCACAGGGCTCGCCTTGCACCTAGCAGAGCCACAAGCAGCCAGGTCAAACAGGTCCCCTCCTTGCCCCAAGAGCACATAAAATCCTGCATAAGGACCTCTCTGTACTTCTGGCTGAAGCCGGGGGAAAAACTTAGAGCAATGTTGGAGGAGGCAGCCACATGCCTAGGCTTGTCAAACTCATCATGCCAGTGATTTGTGATTTAATATACTAGGAACCCCACTCAAGGGAAGAAGCAGCATCTTTATTGAAGTTTCTTGTTATGGCAGCTGCATGCAGAGCACTGTGGAGAGCACATCAATAGCACAAGATGGTCCCTCAGAAGATTTAGCACATTTTCCTGCAGACTCAGTTTTGGCTTTACAGAACTATCTGAGGAAACTTTCTGCATCTAAAGCCTGGGGTGATATGTGGGGTGGATGGTAAATCCCTGTCCCTGGGTGTTGGAGGGGGACAGGGCTCTGTTGGTGGAAAATCTCCCCCCAGTAGCAGCATTGCCTCCTCAAATGACTGCAAAACCCCAAATTTTGACTGCTGGCTGACATCCAGCAGTTTCTGTAGTCCTTGCTGGTCCTGAGCATTAAATGCCAGCTGAGGCATTTCTTCCTGCAGTTAATGATTGCCTAGGCTTAACTCTACCAGGAATGGTGCCATGTTAATGATTAAAAGCCATTAAAAGCTAGCTTGTTCCACGTGTGTGAAGCCTCTCTGGGTCCTTCACCTGGCTCCAGCAGCATGTGCTAGTGTTGTCCCAAAACCGGGTTCTTCACTAGTGTGCAAAGAGCCAATCAACACACAGAGCTATTTATTTCATGTCTGTGCAAAGATGGGTGTCAGTAATAATTTCACAAAGCTAGCACACTGATTGTCCCAATCGCAGTTTTTTTATGCTAGTCTACTTCCTTATTATCAGTTAATTATTACAATTGGTGAATAGAAGTTAGTTCCTATATTTCTAATTAGGATTTTAACATTAAATGTTACATACAGTAACATTTTAATCTACTATGCATGTGCTGTAAGGGGTGGTCTTAAGTGAGGAGTAATTTTTTTATAAGGAGGGGACTTCCTCTTCAGGAGGTATGGTTTTCACATAATGATCTGAGTTCATCTTAGGGACGCAGTCTAGCTAGCTTGGGTATCTTTATGTCATATAGCCAAGTGTGGATTCCTGGTGTCTAGTCCTAAGTCTGTCTGTCTTTTGTTGTTTGTTTGTTTTGTGCAAGCTCTTAGTGTCCTTTCATGGTGATTCACCCTGTGATCTTATTTTATTTTGTTAGTCTTTCATCACCAGTATCTCCAGAGGGGAAAGATATTCAGGAATAAAACTCAGTGACCCCACATTGCTTTCTCTATTGATGGGCTGCTTTCCTTGCTCCCTCTGTACCCTGAGAACATCACACATAAGCAACCTTAAATAAAATTTCAAGTTTTGCATAAATGTGGACTTCAGAATTATTCAACTCAACGTTAAGCTTTCTAAAAGCTCTGCCTGTATCTCCATTGTGTCCAGCAAAGCTTGTGCATTATCTATCCATTATGGTAATGTTAGTAATAAATAAATTGATGATTTAAGGTTGTTTTCTATCCCCTCATCTCTGAGTGCTCTATAGATGCAAGTGGCAAAGCATCTGTATGCATTTGTGCAGCCAGAAGAATGCTTATTCCTTATTATCTCTTACAGAAGATAAAGCACAATATAAAATTTATTCAGTTGAAGGAAAAAGGAAAAAAAAAAAAAAAAAAGGTTAAATTTAAAGATCTATTTACCTCTGATTAAGTGTGTTCAGCTTGCTAGGGAAAATGCTGTGCAAGGAGTGTGGAGATAATTGTTTTTTTTAAAATTGCAGGTATGCAAATGATTTTATTTTTTCAAGGAGAAAAACAAACAAAACAACAACAACAAAAAACATATCTGAGGCACATGAGAGTTCCCTAGAGCCCAAGGTCTGAGTAACAGTGAAAATCAGTGCTGTATAAGGAAATCTCTCCTTTCTGGAGTGCATCAGACAGAAAATTCTCCATAAACATTGTCATATAGAAGTAATCAGAGAGTTTTATTACTTTTCCTATCCATGCTGCACAAACCTGATTTTTAGAAAAGAGTTATATGACATAATTTTCCACTTGTGGAAGATAGGTGGTTATTTACCTGGCTGATGGGGAAATGATGCTGAGAACAAGTCTACAATGTGCTTGCAGCATTCTGGCCTGATTTATTGTACCAGAGGTTTCAGGTTTGCCTGTAATTCAGTGGAGATGGAGAGTCGCCCTGAAACTACTCATAAAACCTAGGATAAAGCCAAATTTTGTCATGAATTGTTCTCTTAAATGTCACTCTTAATTAAGTGCATCTCCTGAAATGTCTCCTGCTCAGCCTTTCACTGGGTGTTGGGGTTTCTAGCTGCAGGATTGCACTGGGCTCTTCCAGCACTATGGGAAGGACAGGAAGCCCTGACTGCAACACATCTGCTGTAAAAAAAAAAAATCTACAGACCTACTCAGACACCGATTTTTGGAACACGTTTTGAAGTAAACCTGCTTGAACAGAGGTGTGCTGTCGATCTCGGCAAGAAAGCCAAGCAGCACAGGCAGCCAAGGGTTAACGCCAGCTGCTCATGCTTCTGCCTTCCCTCTTTCACGCTGGGTTCCTGCCAGGCGGAAGCAGTTCAAGTTGAAGGCTGGCTGCGCACGGCGCGGTGCGGTGCACGTCCGCGCTCCTCGGGCGGTGCTGGAAGGCAGCCGGGGCAGGGAGGGGCTGGCAAGCAACGAGCAACCCCCCCAGCCGGAGCTGCAGGGATGGCACAAGCTTCCGAGTGCCGAAACTCCCTCCTCTATTACTACAGCGTCAAATTTGCTCTGTCCACCTATGCTACCCTGTTTTCGGTAGGTGCTCGGGTTTGCTTTGCTGTCCTTCCTGGCATCGTCCCCACGGTGCCACCCCCATGGGTTCGATTTGACTTTCCAGTGTCAAAATTTCCTCTTTCAAGGCATCAAATCCCTGTAGTAAAATCTGGTGCCATGCGTGTTGCAAAGTCCCTTGTGCTTTGAACTAGCTGGGTCCAAAAAGGACAATACTGGGTGAAACTGCAGGTTTTGATGGATTTAAGACCATCATCCTCAGACTGTCCATCCCCTGCTCCTGCAAATCCCCTATGGCAGCAAGCTGAGTTTCAAGACACGTAGATCACAAACATGGAAATTTAATGGAAAATTAACATTTTTTATGGTGCAAGAAGTTATTGGACAACAGCATTGCTCATCTCAGCTGTTACCTTTATGTGGTTTGATAGGGATGAGGCTGAAGCAGCCAGCAATGGATTAGCATGGAAGTGGCAGTTGTGGGTATTTGGCCAGGCTATTCATTTTTAGAGGAAAAAATTAAGCTTGTTTTTAAGCAGTTTTGACTCAGATATGATTAGGTTGAAGCCTCCCTGGCACTTGGGAGGGTGCAAGCACATGTCAGGGCCAGGGAATATGGCAGGAAATTCCTCTTCCATTAGGGACAGTGCATCCACAGTTAACACATTGGATGTGAACTTAGCACCTTCCCTGAGTTAATCTTGCATAATGCAGTCCATAATATTTACAGATATTTCCTCCTGACATCTAATTAATCATATTTGCCCCATGCCCTGCTGCAGGCTGGGTGTGTATAGTGGTATGCATATCTAATTGGTGCAATTGATTGCACAAATATCTGTGGTGTTCCTAGGCTGGATAAACAGAAAACAGGGTTGCAAGTAAAGTTTGAAATTTTTTTTCCCATTTTATTTTGTTTTGTTTTATTTCATTTTATTTTATTTCATTTTATTATTATCAATGAGCTTCTTGGACAGCAACACTCATCTTTGCAAGCTGGTGATGGTGAAGTGTGTCATGTCACCACACCAAAACAAACTTGTGTCTGCCTCAGGGCATGAATGCAGAGTGTCTCCTCAGATTCCTGTGGCCTTTGGGGCAGGAAGGCTCCTGATGGGAAAAGAGATATATGTCGAATATCTCTTCAGGGCATCCAGAACTCCTGTGGGACTCCTGCTGCACCCAGTGAGAGCTAGAAACCTGGAATTTATAAAGCTTTTGTGCTTCTGGCTTGAGTGAAGCTGCCTAGAGTTTTTTGTAAGGGATAGTGCAATATTTTTGCTTGCAAAGTTAATCTCTGGGAAAACCTGTTACCATGGTTTTGTTTTCTCTAAAACTCTGAGTTTTGTTCAGTTTCTGGTTTCCTAAAAATGCCTTGAAGCAGCACGGGGATGAGGGAAGAGGTGCATTTTTTTTTTTTTTCCAGTCAGTTTGAACCTGGGTCTTGGCTGCACTTTGCAAATGCAGATTAATGAGGGGATGCATGAGCACAGTCATGATGCCAGACGTTGATGGATTGCTGGGCATACTATGGGACAGGGGCATTTTGCAGAGCTCAGGATGGAGGAGCACACTGCTGTGTGCTCATCCGTGAGCAAGCAGAAACTCCATAATTCCCTGGAGACTGGCAAAAAAGACTATTTTGTTTGGCTCTCACCCAGCCTGGCTTCAGCCTAGGGGGATGTATTTGCTCATTTTTGTCCTGGAGTGGTCCTTGTACATGTATGTTGAATGCTGAGTCAATATGGATTGCATGGCTCTGGTGTCCTTTTCATTCCCCTGACCTACTTCTTGCCTCATTTGCACATGTCACTGTTGTATTAATTCAGTGGTTCTCCTGGACTGTTCAGTCTCACTAACCAGATGTGACTGGAGCCAGGCTTCACTGTGGCCATATGCACTTGATAATAATTATTGTACAGAAACTTCTTGCTTGCACTGAGTGAAGGCCTTGAAAATGTAACCCCCATGAGGGAAAAAAAAAAAAAAAAAAAAAAGTGGAAAAGATGTGATTCACTGGGAAGGAAAGGATTGAAGAGGTTTGGGGTGAGATGCATCACAGCTTCCTAGCATTGGGTGTCCCAGCCTGCAACAAATTGGTTGAAAAGAGAGAATAACACCACTGGATCCTTTCCAGAATTTCGTGTAATGAAAGCAAATATTTATAGGTGGGAAAAACAGTAAAGAAGAGTGGGATAACTCTGAGAGTGGTTCTAAACCCACATAGAGCAAATTGCCCAGAAGTTTGAGCATCACAGATTGGACCAGCAGCTTATTGCCGCTTACCACAAATCACAGCTGGCATCACTGTAGCCCATTACATTTTCTCTCTTGAAGTTCTCATCATCTCCCAAACTGCTGGTGATATGGTCTGTGCCCCAAGAAATGGAGGAAAAAAAAAAAAAAAAAAAAGACATCTGCTGTCCTGCAGATAGCTATGACTTTTATTTTTTGTGCGGTGCCTCTGCTGTGCATTGGATGTTCATGTTTACAGGACAAGAAACAGAAGGTGTGAGACAGCCAGCATGTCACATAAAACCTTGCTGGTTTTATTCAGGCAAATTTATTACAATTTATCATCCTTTTTGCTTGTTGGAGCAGCTCAGTTTGTGACCTGACTTAGAAAAGGAAAATTGCTTGGTGCCAAAGGCTTGTTTTCAAACTCATTTGTCCCCTAAACTGAGATTGCTGGAATAATCCAACAGCACAGGAAAGTTTTGCATTTAACATTTCCGTTTTAGTAAAATCTTCTGTTTCATGAGTAACTTCCCCACATTTTGCAAGGAAAATGTTGTCAAGGATTCAGCTGAGTATGAATTGATTTTTTAAAAAATAAATGCTTTTTTCATATTATTACTTTTTCCATACATTTAAAAACTTTTATTTTAATTGGCCATCATAAAAGCATATTTTTTACAATCCTACACACTATCAGCAGTTAGGCATTATATGATGTAGTTAACCACATTATTATTAATCCCTTGATTCTATCCTTTAATGATTAAAAGTACTCTGTACTTTCTTTATCATGTTTTCTCACTTTTACGGTATGGCAAAACATTTTGACTTTTCAAAGAGGAAAAGAAGTGCCCTGCTAATTTGAAGGCTGACAGGTGTTCAGAAACTGGAAAAAATTATTTTATTGTGAGCAAGGTATATGAAGAACAAGATTTGGAGTTTTATGTCAAGTTTTGCACCTCTGCTCAGCTGGATGGAGAGAAAAGTGATGCCCCATTCCCTCCTCACCTTTATGGACCAGTGCTCTGACTCACATAATCTGTCTGCCTGGGTCTGCGTGGGCTTGAAGCCACCATCGTCATGACTTTTTCGTGTTCCCAAATAAGGAGAAATTACTGCCTGGCATTAGCATTGACTCATCAAATTAATGCTGCCTGCCCTGGAATGAGCCATGTCTGCTGCTTGGCCCTTGGCAGGCTTTGAGGTTGTGCTGCTTTAGCTGTGTTTACATCCCTTGGGATTTGTGGGACCTGTTTGCTCTGCCTGTGGCTGAGTGGCTCCCATTACTCAGGTCTTTTGACTCTTGGAAAAGGAGAATGTGGCACCTCCTAGGTAGTAATGGGATTTTTAGGAGAGGGTAGGACCATGTGTGTTTCTGGTTAGCATTGTTTAGCTGCCTCTTTGCAAAAGCCGAGTCATACGAAAATGTAGAAGCAACACAAAGAATCAGAGAATCCATGGCTCAGAGACAGCTTTGCAAACTCCCTGTACCACCTGTGGGTTAGCTGCAAGGTCATGCATCATATGTGGCACTCCTGAGCACTGCCAGCATCATCAGAGCTGTCTGTGCATTAATGTCCTTTCATTCCATTTCTTGGCATTAGTGACCTCCAAGGGCTATAAATGACCCCTCAATCAGTGAGATTTTCACCAAACTCCCCTTAGCTTTGCTCCCTTTCAGGACCCCATAGCCCTCAGCTCATTTTTTTGCTATTAGTTGGAGCACTGTCTTTCCCTGCAGTGATGGTTTGATTGCATGGTTAGTATTTAGAAATGGGATAATCATCCTATCATTACAGAGCAAGTGCAGATTTGCTTTTTCTCTTGGATGCATTGCAGAGCGCTTGTAATTACCAGCTGCTGACTATCCTTGTGTTTGCACTGCATTAAGGTGGTCATTGGGCAGTTGATAATATAACTACAGAGGTTTTACCGGCAGGCTTCATTCTGTGCCTTACCATGCCACAGAGTGTGGGCAGTAGACAGTGGTAGTGACACGAGAAATCAAAAATGTTTGCTTTGAGTGAATTTGTATAGCAATAACATCGCCCCTCCCCTTCCCACCCCCCCTAGACAAGTCCAGTGAAAGATTTCCTTAGAAATCTCCCTTTGGTGGGAGACATACCGATACATCCATTCCCTTCTTTGGGGTATGTGTTGCTCTGTGAGTTCCTTGCTTGTGCTTGAAGGTGATTTGAGTGGCAGAAATTCACTTTTTTAAATCTGAGGGTGCTTTTTAGCAGGCAGGATGTGGAGATGGGCTGGGGTCCAGCCTACAGTGACAACCCTAAGCCAAGCAGTCTGCAAAGTGCTGGGTGACTTCTTAAACTAGGAGTTGAGCAGAGAAAGCTGAAAAAATCAAGCAGATCAAGACAGGATTTGCCAACTTTGCTTCTTCCAATTTGCTTGGTAGATCTGGGGAAGGGAAGAGTTTGAGGTGTGCACAGCGCTGTCCGGGCACTCAGAGCAGGGTCTGGGGCTGCAGTGATGCTGGGAGGAAGGACCAGCACAGCCTCCTGCATGCCACATGCTTTAAATGTTTTGAGGATTATTTCAGCCCAGGAAAAGCTATTTTTAAGCACTGCATCCTGAAAACCCTCCTTGGTTTTGCTCCTTTGGTAGCAGGTAAAGCCCAGCCTGTGCAAGATGTTTCATCAGCCCGAGTCTCCAGCCCTCAGCCTCACTTCCAGGTTTCCTTCATGCACTTTCCAAAATCCCTTCCTTCATTCACATCACATATCATTAATTAAAATGGAGAAAGTGTTTCTGATTGGCACGCAGGAGGGACATTGGGGATTATTAGCAGGAGATGCATGATGTGTGTTAATATCTACCCCCTACCTTCAAATCCAAGTGTATTTGCTGGGTTGCAGTGTAAGAGAGAAACATTAAATCAAGCCTAATCCCAACTCACTGAGCTGATGCTTAAAATAGAGGATAAAGATAAAAGTGTGATTAAAAGGCAGTTATCAGAAACAGGCCTATTTCTTTAGTTTCAAATCGCTAACAGTTTGTAAAATATCACAGGTCTAAGCTTGATTTTTTGAGAGGTTTCAGTTCCTCCATAGAAGAGATGTAGTTTGGAAGTGGATAGTGGTGGATGGACATAAACTAGCTACAATAACTCTCCACAAATAGTGTCCTACCAAAGTAGAGAAGAAATTAAATTATCTCCCGAAAAGAGCATAGATTGTGTGAGAAAATTAAGGATTGAATTGTCAGTGCAAATTACCAGGAAGGCTTTGAGTAAACTCATTGGGAGCAATGTAGCCCCTTAGAAAGGTGAAAGCAATAGAAAAGGAACAAGAAAATAAAGTTTTCCCCTCTTTGGCAGTACAGCATTTTGAACATGGGCACCTGCAGCCAGCGTCTTTCCTGAAGGAGTTTTCCACTGGTACTTGGTGTGGGGAGAGCTGCAAAAAGCAGCATGAAAATCACTCATGATGCTCCTCACTTTCCTCACTGAACTTTCCAGGTGTCAGCTCAGTACCAGCCTCTCCTCCTCTCCAGGCGGAAAAAATCAAGTGGCCTCAGCCACTCCTCCTACATCTTCTCCTCTAGACTTTTCACCATTTTTGTTGCCTTCCTTTGGATGCTGTCTCATAGTTTTATATCCTTCTTTTACTGTGGTGCCCCAAACTGTGCACGGTGCTTGAGGTGAGGCCTCACCAGCACAGAGCAGAGCGGGACAGCCATTTCCCTTGAGCGGCTGGCAGTGCTGTGCCTAAAGCAGCCCAGGGCACGGTCAGCCCGTTTGGCTGCCAGGGCACACTGCTGGCTCGTGTACAACTTGCCGTCAAGCAGAACCCCCAGATCCCTCTCCGGGGGCTGCTCTCCAGCCTCTCGTCCCCCAGTCTGTACACATAGCCAAGGTTGCCCCTTCCAGGTGCAGAATCCAGCACTTGCTCTTATTAAACATCCTGCGGCTGGTGATTGCCCAGCCCTCCAGTTTGTCAAGATCTCTCTGCAAGGCCTCTCTGCCCTCAAGGGAGGCAGCAGCTCCTCCTAATTTAGTATCAGCTGCAAGCTTACTTAGCATGCATTCCAGTCCTGCATCCAGATCTTGTATAAAACATGTAAGAGAAGTGGCCCCAAAATGGAGCCCTGGGGAACTCCATTAGTCCCCATTAGACATCAGCCCAATGTAACCCCATTTACCCTTTGAGCCCAGCCTGTCAGCCAGTTGTTCACCCTTTTGTAGCATGTATTTGTCTAGCTGTACGCTGGATGTTTTGTCCAGAAGGATACTGTAAGAAATAGCGTTAAGAGCTTTGCTAAATTCCAAAAAGCTCACATTTACTGGTTTCCCTTGGTCAACTACATGGGTAACGTTGTTGTAAAAGGAAATTTGGTTAGTTAAACAGGACTTTCCTTCTTAGCCCATGTTGGCTGTGACAAATGACTGTGTTGTCTTTCAGGTGGTTTTCAGTAACTTCCAGAATGCTCTTCTCCATAATTTTGCTGGGCACTGAAATGAGCTGACAGGCCTGTAATTAGCAGGGCCTTCCTTCTTAGCCTTCTTGGAAACTGGGACAACATTTGCAAGCTTCCAGTCAACTGGGACCACTCCAGATTCCCAGGGCTGCTGAAAAATAACTGAGAGGGGTCTAGTGGTGACACCAGCCAGCTCTTCTTGATGAATCCCATCAGACTAATGTGCATCTAGCTGGAGCAGCAAATCCTTCGCAAGTTCAGAGTTGGCTGAGAGTTTATTGTTCCCCAGTCATGGTCCTCCAACTCAGGGCTCTTGGACTCCCAGGGCCCTTCACTAGTGTGAAAGTCAGGATTATGCTAGTAACTCATTTTTAGCACCATGTATGTCATTTTTAGCCACAGTAGCCAGGGATATTTGCACTTTTTTACCCACCCTTGGCTGAGCTTTTCTGTTTTCCCTCGGTATGTGTTAGATTGATTGCCACAAGGCAGACCATTATATTAAGCAAAACAGTGTGAGAGCACTTAGCTTAGTCTCAGCAGCACTACAATAGGAGGATCTTGGCTTGCAGCTCTGAAAATCAGTTTAATAAACCTTCATGGTCATGCAGTAGCAAACACACCCAAACCTTCCCTCCAAGGGGAGACCTTGTCCCAGTTCACAGCATGTCAGAAATGCAGCCTTGGAGTTGCGTTTGCTCACAAGGCTTTTTTTATTCAATTGCACAAGCGTGCAAATTGAACTCCTCTCATGGCTCCACTTACACCAAAACCCTCAAAACCTCCTTGTTACAAGCAGATGCCAGCAAACATGAACCCCGTTCTGCTAAACCTTGTGGCAGCTGGCTGAGAAATGTATGCTCTTGCAGAGGAAAACAAAGGACAACAGCTAATTTGGATCCATGTTGTGATACAGCCAAGCGTTTAGGTCTTTGCAAAACCATCCTCCAAAGCATTACATCCCACAGTGGATGGGAACATCCCATCGAGATGGGAACTCAGCATTTCTAACAACTCCTTGGCACAATACAAATGCAATTAATATCCCGGTTCTTTGTTATCTATGCTGCCTTAAAACAGTAGACCATACTAAAATGTGGTGCAGCCCATATATACATACATTTTAGTTTCTTTAGCATGAAATGCTGATGCTGCCTCAAACCACTTTTCAAAATGGCCACACAGTTAATAAGAAACTCAAGTACAGAGACAAGAAGTAAAAGCTTTCCACGCCTTAGCTGCTTTACCTTCCTGATACAGCACGTGTAGGGCACCCCACATGCAAGTGGCCCACTGCCATTGCACGAGTGGTATAGGTTAACCTCCCAGTCTCGGTATTCATCACCACCACAGCAAGAAAACTGCAAAAGAAAAGGAAAGAGTGAGACATGCAGATGAGCAAACCCCAACATTTCCAACTCACTGATGCATCTCCTCTCCAGCCTTGCACTGCATCTTCAGTGCTGTTTTGCAATGCTGGTAGAAAGAGATCCACAGTTATTTCTTACTTTCCAGGAAGTTGAACACTGTGTTAAAAACTAACAGACACATACACACACACACACAAAAAAAAGCAAAAGCAGATGTTTAGCTGGGTTCAGCCCCATTTTAGAAGTGTGTAGCAGGTACAGAGATGTGCATGCATGTGTAGGAGGCACCCTGGCTTTCACAGACCCAGGAAAGATCAGGCTCATTCATGCTTTCTTCCAGCTGATTAGCTAGAGCAGCAAATCCTGCACAAGTTGTCCCTGGGGCCTCTTCCACCTTCACATTTCCCTCAAAGCCTTTGCTTTTTCCCGTTGGCACCTGATGCACATCTCATACTTCACTTCCAGATCCTTGGCCTCATAATCCTTTGCATCGGAATGTATGCTGAAGTGGAGAGGCAGAAGCACAAAACCTTAGAAGGAATCTTCCTCGCTCCAGCTATTGTCCTGCTTCTGCTGGGCTTTACCATGTTCTGCGTCTCCTTCATCGGCATGGTGGGGAGCCTCAGGGACAACCGGACACTGCTAAAGACGGTAAGGCTGGTGCCACCGCCGGGTTTTCTGGATGATTTCAAGGAGGAAAATTAATGTAACCTAATGAGTCACCACCATCACTTACTGGAATTGTGTGCCCCTTACTGGCTTTAGGTGCTGCTTGATGTTTTTAGCTCAGCCGTGGAGCTAGTGGAGGAGTAACAGGGAGAGGATATATATAAATTGTAGAGCTGGCACCCAGTTATCCTCAGATGAATGCTTACCAGCATCTGCAGGAGGTATTGCTGCCTTCTACCTGGGGCGACAAGTGAATTATTTTAGGGCTCATATCCTGTCTCTGATGGAGGGAAGGCTCTGCTTAATTTTATTTTATCTGCACTGATGCCAATAGAAAGTAACTTTGTTTCCTTTTCCATGGAAGTATTAGTAGAGAGGAAAATGGCCTTTGAAGCCAAACTGAAAGAAATCCAGGACACTGCTGCAAAACCGTTCACTCCTAATCTGTTTCCCAAGGGTTGTGTCAGAATTGCAGCATCCAACTGCCTGTTCTCCCCTTCACTCTTGGGGTGACACCTCTGCCTCCAGTGAGAAGCATGAGACTGAAGGGGTTTATAAGCTGAATTATAGGCCATTGGCGAAGCTCCTCCATCACGCTCTGCCAGGGCTGATATCTGGTGACAAGCTCAGTTAGTTCTACAGCTGTGACTGACACTCCCTCAGTGACGAAGTTGCTTTCAGATGAATAATCTGGGCCAGTCCACAGAGCCTTCCTGCTGGCACATGCATGCCTTGCATGCTAATGGTTCATATAACACCTTCCTCTCCTACTAGTTTGAGTTGATTGGTGTCTTAAAATCAAACAGAGGGTAGTTAGCTAGCTCTCACTTCCACTGGCTTGCAATATTCCTTTAAAAATTGCTCAGCATTTCACACACACAGAATCACACAGAATCATCTAGGTTGGAAGAGACCTCCAAGATCACCGAGTACAACCTCTGACCTAACACTAGTAAGTCCTCCAATAAACCATATCACTAAGCTCTACATCTAGACATCTTTTAAAGACCTCCAGGGATGGTGACTCAACCATTTCCCTGGGCAGCCCATTCCAGTGCCTAACAACCCTTTCAGTAAAGAAGTTCTTCCTAATATCCAACCTAAAGCTCCCCTTACACAACTTTAGCCCATTCCCCCTTGTCCTGTCACCAGGCACGTGGGAGAATAGACCAACCCTCACCTCACTACAGCCTCCTTTCAGGTACCTGTAGAGTGCGATAAGGTCACCCCTGAGCCTCCTCTTCTCCAGGCTGAACTATCCCAGCTCCCTCAGCTGCTCCTCGTAAGACTTGTTCTCCAGACCCCTCACCAGCTTCGTAGCCCTTCTCTGGACTCGCTCGAGCACCTCCACGTCCTTCTTGTAGTGAGGGGCCCAAAACTGAACACAGTACTCGAGGTGCGGCCTCACCAGAGCCGAGTACAGGGGGATAATCACTTCCCCAGCCCTGCTGGCCACACTGTTTCTTATGCAAGCCAGGATGCTGTTGGCCTTCTTGGCCACCTGAGCACACTGCTGGCTCATATTCAGCTGACTATCAACCAATACTCCCAGGTCCTTCTCTGCCAGGCAGCTTTCTAACCACCCATCTCCCATCCTGTAACGCTGCTTGGGGTTGTTGTGCCCCAGGTGGAGGACCCGGCACTTGGCCTTGTTGAACTTCATACAGTTGACTTGCATTTTGAACTAACACAGATGAGAGCCCAGATCAGAAAGACAATATTATCTTTGTTCCTGCATTACTGGATTAAATTATTATTGCTTTCCAATACATCTTGTTCCATGCCACCTGTGATAGCATGTTATTTACATTGCATTTAAGAAGGAGACTAGGATCAAAACTGTGCTCTGTTGAGGTGTGATACCACCTGGTCCATTCAAGAGCTCAGAATAAGCTATCTCCTGACTGTGAGTGTTTGGAGAAGTCTCTAAATGAGAGGTCAGAGAAGTCCTGTCCAGGTGACACTTGTGGTATTTAAATAACCCTGATAGCTCAATAAACAAGCAAACAAACAATTTCTCTATCAACTGACTTTTTTCTTTCTCTCTATGTTCTGAGTTATCCCAGTGGTCATTTGCTTGGACTGAATTATATCTCTAGTATATAACCACTTTTTTGCTGTCCATAAAAGCAACCTAAATAGCTCCATGTTTCTTCATGACATATGCCCAGATGATATTTTTCTGCCAAAACTGAAGTTATGTCACCTGTGGATAACTTTACATCTTTTTCCTCTGTCTACCTTTAAGGCTACACAATATTGTGTTCATTCTGTCTAGGATTATTTCCAAAGAAGGATAATCACATCAAAATTTTCATAATATTTTCCTTTCTGTGCTAATACTTAGGATTTGTGGCTAATATTCTTTTTCTTTGGCTGGCTTTGGAAGTGGAAATTGACACATCAGAGGGTAGGAAATCTTATCCTCATAGCAACCCAGGGCAACCGAAACCCAAGCTGATTAACTGCATTTCACAGGTTGTCAGTCAAATCAATTCTGTGATGGGCATAGCTGAGAAAAATAAATAATCCTGCCTATTTTGATTTTTTTTTCTTTTCTCCCTGTAGATGTAACCAGCTTCACGCCTGCCATGTGGAATAAATAAAACAATACATGTGCAACTACATCAAGCACAAAAACCTTTGCGTCCCTTTTTGATAGGTTACAAGAAAGGGGATGCTGGTCTCCTGTGTCAAAATACATTGTGTTTTTATTTTTCAGAGGTACTCAGGGCTTATTGGTCACTTATATTTGGCTGCAGATTGCCACAAATTCATTATCTATTTTCTAGCAGCAGATAGGGGAAGTGATATTTCTAATAATGGATCCAGCCTAATTCGCAGTCTTTGAGCTGAAACACTGTTTCCCCTGTGGATATATTCATTTTGATGGGCATCAGCCGATCATGAGAACAGGACAGTAGTCTTTCCGAGATGAAGTGCACTTTAACCCTGTAGCCCAAAACAGGTCCCCAGTGAGACTGGGCTGCACTGGAAAGACCATTGCTGCCAGCATGGTTTTATGGCACTGAATTACTTGATGCCTTTATGTGCTTTTACCTGCGCATAGTTACATTGGCTTGAACATCCGTACATGCCATTTTCTGGGAAACCACACTAATAATGTTGAGTAAAAAACTTCCCTGAACTTCAAATCAATAATAAAAATTGAATCGTCTCTTCATCTAAAAATACATCTTGCTAACTTGGAGAGCAGACAGTAAATTCCTCCTATTTAGGAAAAAAAATATTTCAGTGCCCTACAAAAATCCATCAACTAGCACTTGACGTTAATAACCAATTTTATAAAGTATTGTAAGTGTAGGTGTGGCTGTGTACATACTTGTTAAATCCTCATTCATCCCAGTCATTTACTGCTATTAAAAGGATTATCATTTTTCTCAGCCTCATGGACAAAACTCTTGTTTCTCTTGGGCAAAACAGTTATGAAAGCCACAAAACTCGTAACTCTGATTCTTGATGTATTATTCTGATATCCCCCCTGCAAGATTACTACAGCTGAAATTAGATTGTGGTATTAATCTTTTCTTATCTTATTCTCTCAAGACATTACCTGTAATTGCCATAAACATGCACACACCTCTTACCCGTGTGTAAGCCAGATTATCACTTCCTTAATTACTTCTCTAATATCCAGAGCACAGACTATTCAATAAAGCCTCCACCTGCTTGCAGTTCTCAGCTCAAGTATATTAGAAAAATTACAGGCAAGACCTAGGGATTTTAGCTGCTGATAGATGTAATTGGTGTTACAAAGACTTGTACTTAATATGTGGGCTAGGAGCTTCTGCTTGGGAATCAAGTTTTAAGTTGCTGTTTGCTCACCATTAAAATTTACAAGGCTTGAATAACTATAAATTGTCTGATGAAGACAGCTTGCCTCTATTTTCAGGAAGTTCAGAGTGATTTAGCAAATGGATTGTAAAATAAGTATTTCTCTTACTCAGATGGCTGAGGTGGGGGGGGGGGGGGAGGAGCTGGGCTGATTTGGTTTAAGATCTGAAAACACTGTGGAACAGGCTGTTCCATGCAGTTTTTGCACTTGAATACATCAAAATTGCCTCTTCTTCGTAGTGTTTTTAGAGTTCTTCTTGACAAAAACATGTATCATACTCAGGAACTCTTGCCTGGGTGCTTGGTTCCCATGTATTCATCCCATGTATGTTTTGCCTTCCAAAAAGTTACTAAACCCCTGAATTTGCAGAGGCAGGTTCTATAGAGTTGCATTTGTTTTATGTAGGACAGAAAATAGATGAGAGTCCAGGTTGGACAAGAAAACCAGCTTTGCCTTTTTTGTGTGTCCATTTGGTGAGCTTCTTGGGTTCCTCCCTTTCTGCCATGGATTGGCCCAAATTCATCACACGTGGCAGAATTTGACCTTTGGTCTGTGAAAGCCAGAGATAGACCACTGCAGCAACTCTTTTGGCCTTTTGGAAGTTGTATATATGTATATATATACACATATATATATATTTGGCTGTACTGCTGTTTCCAAAAGACAGTAATGCCAAGATGTGAAAAGCAGACTCTGGCAACCACCAGCAGCTTTGCCATTCATTTTATTTGCAATTCTTATATTTTTTCTCTCAAGGTCAGGCCGTGACATGACTTCCCAAGCAGAGCTTGAAGTGTGCCTTTCCTACAGCTGCTGATTGCACGTGTAAATAGAGAGACTAAATGCTAGAAAATGTCATATTTGGCAGGTTTGGAGAGGGGAGTGAATACGGCTGTGGGGAAACGGGTGGCAATCACAGAGCTATTGTGTGAATGGAGAAGTGTCCTTCTCCCAGCAAGACAAATTTCACCTTGAGGACAGTGATTTGAAGCTTTGGGACCCTTGCCATTTCTGAATGAAAGCAATCAGAACATATGTGGAGGAGCACTTTGAGGTCTGATCTGGTCCAAGCAGCCGGTTTTGTTCCCAATTGCGTGGATAAAGGGGCAAAAATTACACAGAAAACCTAAGTTACAGCAGAGCTGTGCAGAGCATCCCTCTGCCCCATCACTAGCCCTAATTATTACCCAAGACCAACAACTTAAAATCAGTTTTAAGCCAGAGGATTTAAAAATATTAGTAAGTAGCACCTTTTACTTAGTTTTCTTCCATGCCTGGAAACATTGTGTGAAACTGTTTAAAGAACTAGTGTTTCTAGGTGCATTTCTTGCACTTAACCCACCCAGATACTTGATTTGGACTAATTCCTCTGTTTCTAAGGTTCTGGAAAACGTCTTGGTTGAAAGCAGAGCATTTGCAAGGGGTATCCAGTTCACCTATTTACTCGACTCCAGGCCAGCAAAAAGAAACACTCCCTGGAATATCAGCAGTAAGAGACACTCCTGAGGCACAGGATTTGGAACAGACGTCATCCCTGTGCCATGCTAGCGATGGCTTAAAATGAAAGTCTCATCATGACAACCCACGTGTGGCAACATCCGTGGTTTGAGGAGTTTGGTGAGAATTTGGGCTATCCTGGGTTTGCAAAGTTTGCAGCTGATGGCTGGAGGTAGCTTTTTCTGCCCCTGCAAAATGAATGAAGGAGAAATAGGAAATCGAGGAGGCAGCATCCCACTCTGCAGAAACAAAATGGGGTATTTATGGGCAATATGGAAATTCCCTTACAGAAAAAAATTACAGCAACTTCCAACTGCAGTGGGATTTGAGCAGCATCTCCTTTAGTCTGTTTTTCAGCTATTTCTGCCCTTTTGGGGAATCAACAAGGCAAAAGAGCTGCCCCTTCTGCTCTAGACACAGCAAGAGACCCTGCCACTTGTATTTTCCCATTGACTGCTGCTCCAAGCAGGGGAGATGCGGATTTCACAGAATCACAGAATGTTAGGGATTGGAAGAGACCTTGAAAGGTCTCCAAAGTGGCCAGCCCATCCTTCCATGATCTGTAGACTCTCCTCTTCCACTTGAGTTTGCCCAGCAGTTCCCTGTTTAACCATGCAGGTCTCCTGGCTCCCTTTCTTGACGTCCTACCTGTTGGGATGCTCTGATCTTGAGCTTGGAAGAAACAGTCCTTGAATGCTAACCAACTATCTTGGACTCCTTTACCTTCAAGTACCCTGTCCCATAGGATTTCCCATAACAAATGCTTGAAAAGGCCATAGTTGGCCCTACTGGGTCCAACAGGGTTGTGATTCTACTTGGTTTTCTGTTCCTGCCCCATGAGATCCTGAACCCCACCATCTCATGGTCGCTGCAACCAATGCTGCCCTCAACCTTCACAGCTTCAGCCAGTTCCTCCTCGTTAGTGAGGACAAGATCCCGGACACTTCTCCATTTTGGAGAAGTGATTTCAGGTTTTGATTTCAAAAGATGCAGGTTTTGGAGGTCAGGTGTACACGACTTTCTCCAAACCACGTGTTGTAATTCAGGACATTATAACTAATAGACCAACGTGGTCACTGGGGTGGCAGTTCTTGGTGGGCCTGCAGTACCCATATTACACACTGAGTGAAGAGGAAAACTTTATTTATCAAGTCTCCTGGTTACAGCATTGCATCAGAAATGCAACCACATTACTGCATCTGAACTCATCCAGGATTGTCTGGATGAGTTATTACCTTGCTGGTGCAAGGGAGGTCACCAGGCATTTTTCCATTCACTTTTCTCTGCTTTCAAGGTAGATGAAGGTTAATTGGAGGATAGTTTGTGCAAAACATCACTGCAAACCCCCAGTTGCTGTTTGCTTGCTTGGGTCTGAGGCTTGCTGCCCTATGGGACTCAGCTCCTTGCATCAGCAGCAAAGAGTTTCCTCTGAATGTCAATATCAGCAGGTTTCAGCAGTGCTGGTTTAAATCCCCAAAAAGCAAATTTCTGGTAATTAGCACACAAATAGGGTCCTCTCAAGAAAGCAATGTAAGAAACTCTTTCCCACAGAGGTTTTCTTATGGATAAGTATATATTTCTTTTTCTTGTTAAGCCTGCTGATTATGTAATTTTCTGATTAGAAGCTCTCTAAATAAAACCACCACTTTTTTTTTTTTTTTTTTTTTTTCTGCTTTCCTACACAGAGGGGTCAATAAATGAGCAAACCTGACATTTGTGCAGCAGCAAGTGTTCAGAATTGCTAGGGGAGCTGAGCACTTCATTAGCTCTGGAGCAAATGCTTGAAGTGAAAGGAGCAGAGCCTGGATCTGCTGTGACAGGGCTTTGGGCCAGGCAGGTAGCGATGCTCCTCACATGTAGCCTTTTGCACTCTGTGTTTGCCTAAGGCGCTCCTCTATGAACTGGACTAAGCATCTGCAGCCCCCTCATGCGTGGGACATATCTACAATTGCCCAAACGTCAAAATCCCAGAAAAATACAGTCAGAAAGAGCTCTCTGCATCTAATTTGTTCTCCTTTAAATCTATTTTTTTCATATATAGTAATTATTATTTAATTTGACTGAGACAAAGTAGGAGCCCCAGAGCAATAAGAGGAGCTTTCTGCAAGCAGTAGTAGGTGATTTCCTCCATTAAGGGTTAGTCACCTCTTGGCTGGGGCTTTTTAATCACTGCAACATGCTTTAAATGGGGATTCATTTGGCTCAAGTTTGCCTCCAGGGGAGAAGAGGGAGCTGGAGCCCTATAGGTGTTTGTCACATTATTTATTTGCACTTTCACATTGAATTTCTTGCTGTGACCCCATTCACTGTCTTTCTAGGAGCAGGTTGGGAAGGTTTTGCAAGAAACAAAAAACATACTTTATTCTTCCCAAGCTGAATATGTTAAGCATCACCAGCAAACTCCCAGCTGTTGCATTCCGTTATTTGGTGCTTGCTCTTTTTTTTTTTTCTTCCTTTTTTTTTTTTTTTTTTTTTTTTTTGTTAAATCACAGAAATAAATTATTCATTATAATAATAACAGCCATCCTTGCAGTGAATTAGTGGGGCTTCACACCTTCTGGAAAGCCCAGTAAATACTGATTTTATAACCTCCTTCCAAAAATCCTTCAAGTGTGGATTATTTATGGACATGGACAACCAGGTGTTTGTGGTTCTGGTATCTCACAGGTGGAAGGAACTGCAGGGTCATTGCTCTGGGGTGTTAGCCACCTGCATTGCAGAACACCTCCTTTATCCAGAACGTGTTAAAAACCTCTTTCACCAGATGACAAAATCAATGTGAACCTTTCAGTGGAAGTATTGTTTGGTATTGGCATGACCACATACCAACAAGCATCTTCAGAGTTACTATCCTTTTCAGTGTGATATTTTTATTTATTATTTTTTAATAATAGTTATAGCCTACGCTGTATTTTCACTGCCGAAAGAGACCTGTCAGTGGTGCCCTAGCATCCTTCAAAGTTGATGCTACCCATGGTGTGATGATGAGATGCTGGTGAGCATTGGATGAAGCTGGAGAGTTTTCTTTTTGCAAAGTCTGAGATGATATTAATAGCGTCCAAGTGGTTTGTTCTGTATTAGGAGTTTGCAGTGCATTGCCTGATGCTTTCTAGAGGATTGAGCTGATTGTGCTATAGAAATATTTTTTTCTGATGGGGGGGAAAGCAATAGGTACATACATCTTTGGAAAGAGGTGAAATTTGATTGCTCAGCCTTCAAACTGAAATAAGTTAGATTTGCAGAGGGCCATCACTCACGGAACTGCATAGGCAGGGCTGTAGGAAGCACTATCCACCCCAGTTCATAAGAAACTCGTTTTCTGAGGTGTTTTTTTTTTTTTTGGGGGGGGGGGCGGGGGGGAGGGGGTTGCTGAGTATGTTGTAGCTCAACCTGGTGCACTGCAGCATCTGTCTTGGTCTCAAGGTAGGAGCAGAGAGTAGCAGGGCTATAGCTAAGGAAGCATTAACAGCAATCCTGTAGCAGCTGAAAGTCTATAAAGGCCTAAATGAGGGAAAAATGGTTTAGTGTAATGTGGGGGGAGGAGAAAGGGGCATAACTGGTATTCAGGAGGGCAGAGCTGGCATCTGTGGGACTGGGTGGAGGCATAGCTGTTGTGTGGAGGAAGGGGCTCTTGGGTAGTCACAGACAATTATTTACAGGACTACCAGCCATTTTTTGGGAATAAAAACAGGTTTCCTGTTTATTTGGAGTATGAAGTATAAAGGAAATGGGTATTTTGACTCACAGCTTGGCAAATACTTGTGTGAAACCCAGGTAGGTGTAGTTAACGAGTCTCAGCCTGGGAGGATGGGCAGGAGGGGTGTGTTGCATGCTGTAGAAATAAAACACCATGCTTAATAAAGAAGGTGCTGTGCAAAGTCTCATCGTCTCCTCATCTGGGCTTTATTGTTTTCATTTAATCTGTGTAGGGGAGGCATTTCTGGGAGATCTTTTGAGATTTTTTATTTCTTCAAATCATATTTGAAATCTCTCTTCCAATGTAGGAATAAACAATTGTCTGACTCTTCAGAGGACAGGCTGCATGCAAGCGCCTTTCAGGAAAAAAAAAATAGAGCCATTCTGTGTAGGAGAAGGCTTTAACACATCATTATGAAGTAATATCTCTTTAAAAGCACTACATAAAATCAAATCTGTGATGAAACTAGATGGATGTGGATTTCTGTGCTTACGTAAAATGGGGCATGCCTTCATGGCTGGTCTGGATGAAGGCAGAGGATATGGCAGGCCCTTGCAAAGGGCATGACTTAGAGGCCTCCCAGGCAGAGTGAAAGGTTTATTTTTTACATGCCTCTGCATTGTCCCTTTGTGAGCATGTCAGGTACGTTTCATATGGCTACACTTTTGAGTTGTTCTTGTTTATCAAGGGGGGATGACCATTTCCTTCTCTGGATACTCGGGAATATGGCAAAACTTGAGGATTGCCTTACTGCAAACTCCTATGCTTGCAAAACATGAAAGAGAAGAGAAATTAAACTGCTTTTTTGTTTGTTTGTTTGTTTGTTTTTTCATCTTGGCAATGGGTAGTCCAGATTTTCCGTCCCTTGACTACCTCTTGGTGGTGTTAATAGATCCAAAACCTTTTATTGTGTTGACTTCAGTAGGCTGACTTAGCTCCTTCCCTTGAGAACAAGCCATAGAAATGTATAAAAATAAAATTTGGGGAGTTATTTGCATGAATGCATAACAGACCTATTCCAATAGGGTTTTTTATGGTGCCTGTAGAAAGGATAAAATAATCTACAAGGAGGATCATATTAAATAAACATCACAGATTTCTCTTGTGCTTTTATGTCATTCTGTGAGCTCTCTTCCATCCCTGCAGCTGCATCCTTTCCCCTATTCATCCCTGGCTAAAAGAGCATCCCTCTACCATCCCAAATCCCAGTAAGGTCACACTTAGGCTGAACATATTTGTGCCTCCCATGGCCATAAGTGTCTTGAGGGCACCTGTGCTCAGAGGGAGCATATCCATGCAAGAAGCCTGCAGCTCCCTCTGTGACTGCATGCTCCTTGCATGGACTGACTCCTGAATAAATCCCTGAATGGCTAATTCATCGTTCAATGTAGTGCATCCAACCTTCCCATGGTTCCTACCCACACCCTAATTCATGGTGATCCTTTCAGCCTCACATGAACAGGTTTAAGCTGGAAATTTGAAGCAGCTGCATGCTGCTCATGGACTGGAAATGAAACACCAACTGTTTTGCACTCCTGTATCAGCCAAAACCCATGTCTAGAATTGTTTGCTATGTACCAACCAGGTATTTCAGGTGTATTTTTAAACTTCTGGGAGAATAAATTTCGCAGCAAGACATTCTATCTGGTATACAGAGGTGACATCCTAGAGGATGTATGGGAAGGGAGTGCACCAGATAGCCTATGTATTGCTTATGCAAAGTAATGCTAATGAATAAGGTTGTTCCCTAAACTGAAAGGAGACCTGTTTTTAAGCTAGGGTTAATTCAGGTCAGAATTCATAGATGGCCAAGGATGTGAGGAGCACCTTTGATCTGGGATGGTCAGGATGAGGATGCAGAGCACGGTCCCTGGGATCTCTCCTCCCACTCTCAGTTTGGCTTCCAGAGAGATTAATGATAAACAAAACAGAGCTGGAGACTGGTAGAGGAGGAAAGGAGCAGCTCAGAGCTCTGCTGGTCACAGGAAAAGGGGTGATTAACCTTTTTGTATTTGAGGAAATTAAGCAGTATAATTTATTGTGAAATTTTAGATTGATGAGCTGTTTAAATGGAACTGGCTGTGGCAAGTGTTAAGAATTTGTTAAGAACTGAGAATTTTTTGCCCATGCCAGCCATCTTGAGCAAGATGAATCAGCAGCTGAGGGTTTTATTGGCTATTTTCTCTGCATGAAAGCTGTGTTTTGCTTCAAACTGGGCAATGGGTGAGATCCTCAGGCACCTTCCCCATCCCTCCACTGCAGTATTTCCTGCATTTCAGCAACATCAGCAGCAAAGCCTGGCTGGAGGGTCGTATTAGAATCATAGAATCATTTAGATTGGAAAAGACCTTTAAGATCATCAAGTCCAACCATTAATATGGTTGCCACTTGCTTGCCCTATGCAGTTGCTTGCACAGGGAATATTTTTGCGAGAATGGGGGGGGGGGGAAACAGCTTCTTGGGATATTGTTTTATTTAAAACAAAACAAAACTTTTTCGTGATTTTTTTTTAGCTTGCTGCAAACCTGCAGCAGCTCAAGGCAAGATTAAATGCTGTTTAATGTGGATTTTTGTTCTTTAATTTATGCTGCTGGAGTCTTTTTAAAGAAAAAAAATGCTAATTTATCCATGTGCAGTCTGACAGACATCAAGGACTGCAATGCACTTGTTAAAGAGATAATCACAGATGTTGCCAGCAGTTTTGCCCTTACATGTGTTCCAGTTACCAGAGGTTGCTGCAGTCCTTGGAAAAGCAAAGCACCACTTTCTGCTATGTCTGTGCAGCCAGTGGGGGTTCCCATGCTCCATTCAGCCATTATTTGGGATAAGAACAGCCATTGATCATTCAGGTTGTGCTTTTGCAAGGCTTACACTGGAGACTGGGGTTGTAGTCGCTATTCTTGTAAATAGGGCAAATTGTGTCCTTTCTGGAGGCAAGGTTACATATTACATTGTCCAGGGAGAGCTGCGCATCACCTGTGTGACTTCCCAGGTTGGCAGTTTAGTTCTTGTAAGGAATTGCAGTCAGCCTCAGTCAGCTTATCCCTTTCCATGTCTGTCTTCCCAAGTAGTGCTAGCACTTTTCATCCACTTACAAAGACTGTGAGCTATGTTCTTTCTTCAGGTTTTCTCTTGGAAACTGTCAATTTTTCTGGCTGTGAACCTCATCTGATAAGGTATTTGAAAGCAGTCCTTTTTCCAATAGCCAGGTACAGCCAGCATCCCGTGGACATCTGCAAAATATGCCCACATTTGTTTATAAACCAAATGAGACTCCTGGATATTAAATATTAGCCTTGATTTCAATATGCATGGAGCAGACTGAATTGTATTACATAAATCTTTCTTTATATGTCTTGACTTGACAAGCTGTACAGCAGAAACACAGGCCACAAGAAGGAAATAGAGTGTGGAACAAAGAAATCAGTCTGCAATGGCCAAAACAGTACAAAGAGGTTGGTTAGCAGCCCAAAAATCAAAAAGTTTTCTCTTTTCCCACGGTGGAAGTATTGATAAGAGTTCGTACCTTTTTTTTTTTCCTTTTTTTTTTTTTTTTTTTTCTGGTAAATGGGGTACAAAGAGCTCATTTTTTTTAGAGTTTAACTAAAGTTGAAAATACTGAAAAAGCAGAAAAATGTTTCCAAGAGGTGATTTCCTCTCTGTCTCACTTCTTGCCACCTTGCTGTAGCATTGCATGATCTGTACATGCCCTGTTTGGTAAAACTATCAGCCACATCACCTTGGGCTTCTTACCGAATCAACCTCTTATTAAATCAGTATAGATATGTGCATTTCTTGCGTATTGTGTCTGACTACGAGAGAATGGGTACTTGTTCAATTATATTCCTTAACTGTGAGATTCCCTTCCCAGTTAAATCTGGTCAAGATAAACTGATTTAGATGGTGATGAAAGTGGTGCTGCTTCTAGTGGGAAGCAGTGGGATTACACTAGTTGGCTCTTAGCAAATGAACGAGGTGCAAAACTCAGCCAGGGACAGCTAACTAAAGGTTCTGGGTTCGGCACAGTAAGTGGTGTGCTGCTGCAGTGTTGCTTTGGTTTTGTCAAACTTTGGAAATTATTTCTGGGTGTGCTTTGTAAACAGGCTCTGCTGATAAGCCAGTGGTCAAAGTGAATGTCATGGTAATAAATTACCTCCCCCCACTTTATTTTTTTAACTTACTTTTAGATTTTTAGCTAGTTACCATGGTAACTTTCCACCTCCCCTTTTCTGGTGAGTATCCAAAGACACAGATGGACGCTCTGTATCTAGATGTCTCCCATCTAGCTTTGGGGAGATGTATTTGAGCCAAGCAAAGCTTTGCTGTCTGTCCTCTGCAAAATTGGATGCAGCCCCGTATGGGACATCTCAAATAGGGACTGAAGCTTTATGAGACTGATGGGTGTAGGCTGCAGGAATACCAGACCTCCTGGTTTAAGTTGTTTGCTTCATCAGGACATTGATTGCCAGCCTAAATTTGTTGCCACAATGAGTTCTGGCATAGATATGAGTTACTGCCTGTACTCTGGAGACGGTTGACCCTACATTGGATGTCTGGCTTGGAAACATCAGTGTTCAGACAACCACTGGTGTTCCATCACAAAAGGTGTTGACTTTTCTGTGGACACCTATATCCACTCAGAGATAACAATTGTCTCTACTGCATCTGTTTCACCCATGTCCCCATGCAGAATTTGGCCATCCAGATTGCATTTGGTTTCTTTTAATTCATATTTGCTTCCTGCCACTCATTCTACATGGGAGCAAACTTAGGACAGAGATCTTCAGAAGAGATTTGCAGCTCTCTGGAGATGAAATGGTCTGATTTGTGTTTCTAAGCACCTCATGGTTTCCAGGTCTCCCTCTTCAAAGTTGGCTGGTAGCCAGCACAGCCTTGCTTGGAGCAGGGCTAATCCTTCTCTTTTTTTTTTTTTTTTTTTTTTTTT
>CM021786.1:145763-176121 GCA_011076525.1 Nettapus auritus | reverse complement strand
TTTCATTTTTTTTTTCATTTTTTTTCATTTTTTTTCTTTTTCTTCCTTTTTTTCTTTTTTTTTCTTTTTTTTTCTTTTTTTTTTTTTTTCCTTTTTTTTTTGAGAGAGAACTCATTAAGTTCCTCACCTCACTTTTGTTAACTGCTGGCTTGTATTTGCAAGGACAGGATTGAATTATAGATGAACTAAGTAACATTGGTGAACACTTCCAATGCATGTCCTTTCTGTCTGCCCACGTTCTGCTGAAGAAACCCTGCCATTTTTTTTTATTTTTTATTTTTTTTACCATTGTAATTGATTAAATGATTAAATATGAAATCTCAGTTTCTGCTGTCTGAAAGCATGTGCAGACCAGGAGAGCAACGTCTGAAATTCGTACTTAGGGACTATAAAAATCAATTCACTTTTGCACAAACAGCTTGATGGTTTCAAACCTGTAAAGGTTGGTGGGACACAGGTAGTTTGAGCATTTAGGTACTTGGTGAGCCCCAAAGTGGACGAGAGGCAAAGGAGGTGGACATTGCCTTTTGGATGCTGCATCAAACTTTGTCCAGCAGATTTTGAGAGCTCTCCAAAACTGTCCAATCCTGGGAAAATGAAGGGTATTGGGTCACTAGCAGGGAGACATGATTGTCTAAGGAAAATCAGCACTTGAGTCTTTCCCATGCATAGAAAATCAATATGTGCTGGCACACAGTGGATTTATTTTCATGAAAATTGCCATGAAAGCCTCTGCTTTGCTCCAACTATCTACCTTTGTCCGCCAGTACGGGTGTTTAGCACCATCCTGTGCTTCAGACATGTTACATGGAATCCATAGAGAGAGGGGATCACAGCTTTGTGATTATGCTCAAGGATACAGTAAAACCATTGGTGTGTAAATTTTCCCTTAATTTAAATTTAACAGGTAATATCAAAACCCAATTAAAAATCAAACAATGAAGGAGAGAGAAAAGAGAGATACGAGTTATGAATCCATTTGACCTCAGATTGTTAGGAAACGCAAATCTGCATTTGCAACAATGTTTGTTTATTAAACTTGTTAGAAAGGTTTAATTGGATTTAGTATTAAATAAGATGGGGGGGAGGGGGCAATGAGAAATTAATTTGGTGGCCTTGTATGTGCTGAATATTGAAATATACCCTGTTGATATGCTTTTTTTTTTTTTTTTTTCTGGACTTTATTGGAGGTAACTGGTTTGGTGTCCTTGAAGCAAAGTGAGTGGAGATGTCTCATAACAGAACCTTATGATTTAACCCTGCAACATTTAGCTCCAAACTTGAAGTCAAGATTTAATTTGAGACACTGCTCTCTAGACTGATGTCTTCTTGGAGGGTGACAGGATTGCAGGGTGAGCGTACCTAGGGGAAAAAAGCAGGGAACAGTAAAGCTCAGGGATTGCCTGTTGTGATGGTTGTAGCAGTGGAAAAAACAGAAATTAACATTTTAATAAACTTCCACATGAGCAATTTCTTAAAGGCTTTTAAAGTTCCCCTTCCCTGATCTCTTGCTGTTGGCAGGCTTTGTTTTCTACTCCAATATGCCTTCATTTTTTTCCCCCAATATTCTTCTTCCCGTTCCCAGTTTGCCCAACCTCTAATTTTCATGTCAGAGTGAATTATGAAGAACAATGTTTTCTCTCCCCTTTTTTCCCCCTGCTTCTAACTCAGAAAAGATTCCCTTTTCCGTCATTAATATATCTGCCTGGTGCTTTGTCAGGAACCAAATGGCAAAACTGTGCTGTGCTTTGGCTTTGCATACGACATTTTGAGGCTCTGCTTCCAGCTCTCTAATAAGCTTTCCATTCATCTGTGAAATACATATTTCATTCAGTTAGTCTTTAATTTGAAATGCCTGATGTGTCAAAGTGTTCTCAGAGATACAGCACAGAGAGCATCAGGGAGAACCCAGACCAGTTGTGCTGCTGCCTTTCCAGGCACAATTGAATTGTTGGATGATTTGTTGGGATTAGCAGTGATTGAGGGCTCTTATGAGGTCTCTGCTCCTATGTACAGCTCATCTGAGGGAAATACCACCATGCAGCTGGTGGAGTTGGCTGTCATGGGACGTTTTGCCTATTACAGCCGCTCCTAATGCTTGTGAGGGGTTCCGGTTATGTCAGTGAGTGGGATTTGAGGGCTTTAGGGAGCTCCCAAAGAAGTCGCCCTAAAAAATCAATTTAATATGCAGCATATAGGGAAAGTCAGATGAGTAAAGGATCGCTTTGCTGGATCAATTGCAGCATACAGGCAACAGAGATGCGATGAGATGCTGCCAACTGAGAGAGCTCAAAAATGATGAATTTTGCTCCAAGAAACAGGGTTGTGACATCATATGGGTTAAATTCTTATTCTGGTAACAGCTGGTAAAGCTTGCTATGAAAATATTTCTCTGCATCTTTTTCATGGTTTGTAATATTTTCACAGTCTGTTCCATATGTGAACTGTGATTTTGCGTTTTCTGTCCCCAGATGAATGCAGTATTCCACTCCAACATCCAAGAGGGCATCCGACACTATTACGATGACCTCGACTTCAAGAATATCTTGGATTTTGTACAAGAAAAGGTTTGATTTTGCACAGGAGACAGCACTGGGGAGGTCTGCCTGTGAAGTTTTTCAAGTATATTATACCGCTGTGAATGGGAAAAATAATGAGTGATTAACTTTGTGCATCACTGAAGCAGAAGCATTAATTTTCACTGCCTTTTTAGATTTTATTTCATAAAATCATTTAATATCCCAAATTGGAAGGGACCAATCATCAAATCATAGAATCATATAATGGTTTGGGTTGGAAAGAACCTTTAAGATCATCTTATTCCAACCCTGACTCGTGTCACTAGACCAAGTTGCCCAAAGCTCCATCTGGTCTGGCCTTGAACACTTCCAAGGGTGGGGCATCCACAGCTTCTCAGGGCAACCTGTTCCAGTGCCTCACCGCCCACACAGGAAGAAGTTTCTTCGTTATATCTAATATATACATGTTTTAGTTTAAAACCATTATTCCTTGTCCTATCAGTACGTGCCCTAGCCCCCTTTACATATTGGGAGGCAGCAGCTCCTCCTAATTTAGTATCAGCTGCAAGCTTACTTAGCATGCATTCCAGTCCTGCATCCAGATCTTGTATAAAACATGTAAGAGAAGTGGCCCCAAAATGGAGCCCTGGGGAACCCCATTAGTGACTGGCCATCAGCCCGATGTAACCCCAACTATAACACTTTGAGCCCAATCCATCAACCAAATGTTCAACCATCATAATATCTTTCTTAGCAGGGTGATTCATATCCTCATTTGAATTGCTCTTTTTGCCTGGTTTTGCACTGTGCTGCTCTCCAAGTCTATTCCACAGGTGGTTTTGGCCAGCCTGTGCTCCTGTGAGAACTATGAAGAGCATGTTCAGTTCTGTAATGGAGCACAGACAAGGAGACCCCACCCATATATTTATATTTCCCATTCCTGATTGAAAACTGCCTGGTCTTTTTTTATTGCTATCACAAAGTGCATGGAATCAGTAGGTGTAGGAATGAAGTAGTATGTGCAAAAGCTGCTTTGGGAATGTGGCAACCCTTAGGTAGACCACCTTAGATAACTTTCTTTTCTGGGACATGTCATCTGCAGCCAGGCAAGCACTTGACTGATTGCTGATAATGTGTTTCCACATGGCAGCTATGAGGAGAGGTCCTAGCTTTCCTTGGGCAGCACCGCAAGCTGCCTAATGGACTGGTAAGAGGGGTGCTAGTCTGCACCTTATCTAGTGTTGGGGCTTGGCAAAGTCTCCTCTAGTTTTGTTTGTTTGTTTGTTTGTTTGTTTTAAATTGTGTGGTTTCACATATCTTAACCCTGATGCTTAGAGCCTCCCAGGTCTTGGCAGCATACATCCCCTGTTCTCAAGCCAACCTGCAGTTCAATAAACTATTCGCCTTGCAGCTCTCTTTTTTTTAACCAAATTTTTGATATGCCTCTGCCACTTTTGCCTCATATTTCATGCACTGCATAGTTTTTTTGAGTTGCCTGTGGTTGCTAGTCCTGCTTTTTATTAAATTAAAATGCCTTCCTAATTACTGCCCTCCACCTCCCACTAGATGGTTTCCCACAAGACCCTTCCCTTCCATCTCACAAAACCCCAGGTAATCATGCTTCAGCAAAACAATGATGCATCCCTCCAAGTACCTTGAAAAGCCAGACTGAGGGAGTAATCCATGATGTGGTACCACTCAGAAACAAAATCCCTAATTTATACACAGGATTAAGGTGAGAGATTGAGACATGTTGCCAGCAATAGGTTATTGATGAAACTCTGCCTTGCTAACCATTCTCTGAGAAGCTGTTTTGCTGCAGTATAGTTTAGGACACACTTCATATTGCACATGCATTCAGCAGAGAGCTTGCAGACCTAATTTAAAGTCAAACTTGAAGCTTTTGTCCATATCATTAAGAGTTTGGCCAGTTTGGACAAGTATGGTTGGCTCTAACATATTATCTGTTTTTCCAGTAAAGTGAGGAGCTTCTCCTGGGAATTAGGGAAGAGTAGATTTGTTCCTGTTTTGAGCAAGGATATGAAGTTCGACTGTTATTCGTGTTACTGTGAAACAAAACACTCGGCTCAAAGCATCTGACGAATTCTTTGAGGAAAAAAAAAAAGTGGAAAAAGCAAAACCTCAAGATCTAGGAGAGGTAGAAGGGAGAAATCACATCCAAGTTGCATGCTCACAGCTTGGTTTTGCCAGCAGAGCTGCTTTACAGAGTTGCTTTCTCTCACCTCAGCTTGATTTCTCTCCTTTCATTATGGGTTGGAGCATCATGAATATATCAGTCTTATCTCTAGCTTTGAAGGAGACCAAGAAGCTCCTTCCTCTTTGATGTAGTTGAAATTTAAGGCTGGTGGTAGCCTCCACACTCCCCTCTCTTTTTAAATACCTACTTCTGACTCTTGGAGTTGTCATTACTGAACCAAATGCATTAATAAAACTGGGAGACCTCTAAAGGTTTCAAGATTTGACTGATGTCAAGAAAGATTTTAATCTTTTTTTAAACTTTGGCTCTGACCTCTCTAAAAAGGTGCTGTAATTCAGTCCTCTCTGTATGAATGATAAATGTATGCTGCCACAAGCCAACACAAATGTATGTGGGAGCCATCCCCAATGAGCCCTGGCAAGGAGGTTAGACCATGGATCTCCAGATAAAGCAGATCTGTTTGTGGGAAGGTTTCTGTATCTCCAAATAAGCCAGGACTAGGCACTTATCATATAATCCCACCCCCTTTTTATGACATTTTCCTGTCTACTTCCTCACTTGAGCTTTTGTTTTAAGTTTTCAGGGGGAGATATTCATCTCATAGTGTCTCTCTCTGTACTTAGAAGTTATGGCTACTTCTAATACTGCCAATAAGTTTTTAGCATCCACACATTTTCTTTTGTAGCAAGAGAAGGAGCTTTGGAAGAACTTGCAGCTCATTACTGTGAGTTTTTGTATTAGACTGTAATTTGCAAGCCAGGAACGACAGCAACATCAGCAATTGAAATGCATCCTACTGAGATAGGAGTGGGGAGAAGCAGTGCAGAAGCATAACTTCTTTTAAGAGAGAAAATCGCAGCATTTGTGCATTCTTGCTGTTCTAGGCATTATGCTCAGCAACACTTGGATTAGATAAAGAAAAAAATGGTGGAGTTGCTGATGCCAGTGGTCTCATAATAACTTGGACTTGGCTCCTATGGGGGCTTTACAAGACCTGAGCAGCCCAGAACACCTTGGAGGGATGAAAGTCTGCATCCAGTCTGGAAGGATTGCACCCAGGCTTGGTGGGTTTTGTTTGTTTATTTGTTTTTGTTTTGTCAAAACACAGGCTCAGAGCACCCTGTTATCACCATTTAGTGCTTATTCTTGCCATTTTGGGGGTAAAAATCTTGTCTACTCATTGGTTACCTGGCACACAGCTCAAGCAAAACCATGCTACACCCCTTAGGTGTTAAATTTTGCTTAAATCCTCTCTCAAGCAATGTGTTGAATTAGAGCTGACTGTTTCCAAACATGAAAACCAGTATCATACATTAAAATAAGTAATTATGGTCCTTTCCTAAATAACAGATGTACATAGAAGTGCCAGACTGTAATTATTACATTACCATGATTATGGCACAAATAAGGTGGTTTTACCTGCCAACACCTACTTGGTCTTGCTGCCTGTAAATAGGAAGATATTGAAATAAATTTGCCTTAAAAATAATATTTACACGTTTATGTTATTTGTTTTTGCTGAACTACTGCCCTTTGCACCCCATGGATGCAAGGCTGGAAAACAAAGTGACTCAGTTTGCTGAAAATCACTAACTGCAGTTCTCTGCTGCTCCTTGCCTTGTGTCTTTCGAATGGTATGCTGAGTGCAGGTGGGAGAGGAGAGTTCAAACCATTTTGCTGAGAATAGGAACTGAATTTCAAAGAACTGATAGGGCTGTGGTTCTTGCTCATACCTGAGCAGATCCAACCTCAAAGTAAGGCTTGGAGAGCTGAAGGTGTTACGCTTGCAAACCTGCATCTTTATTCTTCAGGGAGAATAAAGGCAGCTTCCACCAGCGTGGCTCATTTTAGTGCATTGCTTTGAGGCCACTGTACAGGGGTTTGGTCATTAGCCATAACAAGCCTGCATGACAGGGGTTGTAGCAGCAGTACTTGATGCATAGCACTTCTTGGACTTTTTTTTTTTTTTTCCTTCTGTGTTTTAGCCCTCTCTGAGGTCTGGGAACCCATATGAAAGTAAAACACAGGCCCAGATCTGTCTCAACTTATGAAAAATAAATCCAGGCACAACAGTAGTTCAGCTTAAACCGCTCTTTGCAGAGAAGAAAACACCCTGGTGAGCCTTCCTAGCAGCTAGTAAAACTCATTACAATGATTTTGTACCAATTTTTTGCAGAATTATAAAAGCAAATGGAAGAAACTTCTTTGCAGCATGGGAATACAGAGCAGGGTAGGAATATCCAATATCCCTTTAGGGTTTTTTATCTCCTCTTTCCGGACAAGTTTTGCAAGCTTATCTCCCTCACTGATACAGATGAGATTAAAAGTAGTAGAGGAATTAAAGGTAGGAAGTTAGAAATCAGTTTTCAGTTTGTGGGCTGGCAGCTCCTCGCCATATCTGCCCATTTGGGCATGGGAGGAGACCATAAATACCCAAGGAGCTGATGGCCTTTCCTGCTCCTTTTCTCCAAGTATTGCCACCAACCTATGAGCAGAGGGAACAGATACTCATGGGATATTAATTAAACTTGTCCTGAAAACTGTTCCTTGGAGACCATGGTGCTTACAGAAATGGGGAAAACGTGGATTTCTGTCTTGTCAAGCGCACACACAACTCTCCTGCCCAATTCAGGCTTTTCTTTCCAGAGGGAAATGTAAAGATTCAAGCTTGTTTACCAAGAGAAGGGATGATTTGATATGTAATAAACCCAGTTTTATTCCACAGAGAACAGAAAATCACTTTCATTATTTTTTCTTTCCCATTATACAAGAAGTAGAAAAAAAAAAAAAAAGAAGCGTCATCATTTCTAGCTGCAGCATTTGATCTCTAATTTAACTTAATGGGAAGAGAAATCCCTGTTAGACTGCAGTCTTATTAGCGTACTATTGAATAACACCAACTAGTTCGGCAAAGAAATACATTTATTCAAGGTGCTGAAATAGCCATCTCTCCTGCACACCCCAAGAATAGGATGGATTAGTTACCTATAATTAAATTAGCTGGAAGAAAGCATGAATGAGCCTGATCTTTCCTGGGTCTGTGAAAGCCAGGGTGCCTCCTACACATGCATGCACATCTCTGTACCTGCTACACACTTCTAAAATGGGGCTGAACCCAGCTAAACATCTGCTTTTGCTTTTTTTTGTGTGTGTGTGTGTATGTGTCTGTTAGTTTTTAACACAGTGTTCAACTTCCTGGAAAGTAAGAAATAACTGTGGATCTCTTTCTACCAGCATTGCAAAACAGCACTGAAGATGCAGTGCAAGGCTGGAGAGGAGATGCATCAGTGAGTTGGAAATGTTGGGGTTTGCTCATCTGCATGTCTCACTCTTTCCTTTTCTTTTGCAGTTTTCTTGCTGTGGTGGTGATGAATACCGAGACTGGGAGGTTAACCTATACCACTCGTGCAATGGCAGTGGGCCACTTGCATGTGGGGTGCCCTACACGTGCTGTATCAGGAAGGTAAAGCAGCTAAGGCGTGGAAAGCTTTTACTTCTTGTCTCTGTACTTGAGTTTCTTATTAACTGTGTGGCCATTTTGAAAAGTGGTTTGAGGCAGCATCAGCATTTCATGCTAAAGAAACTAAAATGTATGTATATATGGGCTGCACCACATTTTAGTATGGTCTACTGTTTTAAGGCAGCATAGATAACAAAGAACCGGGATATTAATTGCATTTGTATTGTGCCAAGGAGTTGTTAGAAATGCTGAGTTCCCATCTCGATGGGATGTTCCCATCCACTGTGGGATGTAATGCTTTGGAGGATGGTTTTGCAAAGACCTAAACGCTTGGCTGTATCACAACATGGATCCAAATTAGCTGTTGTCCTTTGTTTTCCTCTGCAAGAGCATACATTTCTCAGCCAGCTGCCACAAGGTTTAGCAGAACGGGGTTCATGTTTGCTGGCATCTGCTTGTAACAAGGAGGTTTTGAGGGTTTTGGTGTAAGTGGAGCCATGAGAGGAGTTCAATTTGCACGCTTGTGCAATTGAATAAAAAAAGCCTTGTGAGCAAACGCAACTCCAAGGCTGCATTTCTGACATGCTGTGAACTGGGACAAGGTCTCCCCTTGGAGGGAAGGTTTGGGTGTGTTTGCTACTGCATGACCATGAAGGTTTATTAAACTGATTTTCAGAGCTGCAAGCCAAGATCCTCCTATTGTAGTGCTGCTGAGACTAAGCTAAGTGCTCTCACACTGTTTTGCTTAATATAATGGTCTGCCTTGTGGCAATCAATCTAACACATACCGAGGGAAAACAGAAAAGCTCAGCCAAGGGTGGGTAAAAAAGTGCAAATATCCCTGGCTACTGTGGCTAAAAATGACATACATGGTGCTAAAAATGAGTTACTAGCATAATCCTGACTTTCACACTAGTGAAGGGCCCTGGGAGTCCAAGAGCCCTGAGTTGGAGGACCATGACTGGGGAACAATAAACTCTCAGCCAACTCTGAACTTGCGAAGGATTTGCTGCTCCAGCTAGATGCACATTAGTCTGATGGGATTCATCAAGAAGAGCTGGCTGGTGTCACCACTAGACCCCTCTCAGTTATTTTTCAGCAGCCCTGGGAATCTGGAGTGGTCCCAGTTGACTGGAAGCTTGCAAATGTTGTCCCAGTTTCCAAGAAGGCTAAGAAGGAAGGCCCTGCTAATTACAGGCCTGTCAGCTCATTTCAGTGCCCAGCAAAATTATGGAGAAGAGCATTCTGGAAGTTACTGAAAACCACCTGAAAGACAACACAGTCATTTGTCACAGCCAACATGGGCTAAGAAGGAAAGTCCTGTTTAACTAACCAAATTTCCTTTTACAACAACGTTACCCATGTAGTTGACCAAGGGAAACCAGTAAATGTGAGCTTTTTGGAATTTAGCAAAGCTCTTAACGCTATTTCTTACAGTATCCTTCTGGACAAAACATCCAGCGTACAGCTAGACAAATACATGCTACAAAAGGGTGAACAACTGGCTGACAGGCTGGGCTCAAAGGGTAAATGGGGTTACATTGGGCTGATGTCTAATGGGGACTAATGGAGTTCCCCAGGGCTCCATTTTGGGGCCACTTCTCTTACATGTTTTATACAAGATCTGGATGCAGGACTGGAATGCATGCTAGGTAAGCTTGCAGCTGATACTAAATTAGGAGGAGCTGCTGCCTCCCTTGAGGGCAGAGAGGCCTTGCAGAGAGATCTTGACAAACTGGAGGGCTGGGCAATCACCAGCCGCAGGATGTTTAATAAGAGCAAGTGCTGGATTCTGCACCTGGAAGGGGCAACCTTGGCTATGTGTACAGACTGGGGGACGAGAGGCTGGAGAGCAGCCCCCGGAGAGGGATCTGGGGGTTCTGCTTGACGGCAAGTTGTACACGAGCCAGCAGTGTGCCCTGGCAGCCAAACGGGCTGACCGTGCCCTGGGCTGCTTTAGGCACAGCACTGCCAGCCGCTCAAGGGAAATGGCTGTCCCGCTCTGCTCTGTGCTGGTGAGGCCTCACCTCAAGCACCGTGCACAGTTTGGGGTACCACAGTAGAAGAAGGACATAAAACTATGAGACAGCATCCAAAGGAAGGCAACAAAAATGGTGAAAAGTCTAGAGGAGAAGATGTAGGAGGAGTGGCTGAGGCCACTTGATTTTTTCAGCCCAGAGGAGAGGAGACGGAGGGGAGGGCTCATGGTGGCCTGCAGCTTCCTCTCAAGGGGAGCGGGGCGGGGGGCAGGCCCTGCTCCCTGCTCTCTGGTGACAGCGATGGGACCCGAGGGAATGGCATGGAGTTGGGACAGGGGAGGTTCAGGCTAGATATTAGGAAAACGTTCTTCACCGGGAGGGTGGTCAGGCACTGAAACAGTTAAGTGGTCACTCCTGCTGGAGTTCAAGAAGTATTTGGACAATGGTCTTACAAATATGGTTGAATTTTTTGTGGTCTTGTGTGGAGACAGGACTTGGAGTCTATACTTGTGAATTCATGATACTGTGTTATTCTATGATCCCAGTGGCAAAACCTCCTTGGAGTTAAGAGCAACAGGCAGCATTACCTCTGAAACCTGGCCATTCCTCAAGTTTTATGAATTGCACAAGGAAAATATGTCCTAAATCTCTAATGGTTGTTAGTTTTTGTTTGTTTGTTTGTTTGTTTTTTTGAAGGGAAAAGAGGATCTGTGAGTTTTTTTTATTATCGTAATAAGTATGACATGCAAATCGGTTGCAAAAATAATTTTTATCTCTAATCAGGGTGTTGATTAAGGATCTTTGCCAGCTCCTGAAGATGAATTAGAAATTCATATGTTGTCCTTTTGTATTGGTAGTGAGTATGTGTTGGAGAAAGTCAGGTGCATTTTTCATTATTTTTATACTCCCCATGGTATGTTGGAACAATGTGGGAAACTAAAGAGCTTTGCCTGACAGGCACTGTTCGAGTTATAAAAATCACAGATGTGCAGTATAGTAGGATAAGAAATAAGGCAACTTTCTGGCTTCACATTTTAATGAGCCGTGTCTGGAGGATGCTCTAGCAAAGGACTCCAGCCCCTGGGAGGGAATGTTGATGGCAAATTCTGTACATTTTATTCTAGAGTTAAAGCCTGTGAATGTGTCTCTGACTGCCAGAGAGGTTTTATTGAAAGTGAGACCTTGCCAAATGAATTTAAATTTCCACATGGAATGAAACTCTTGGCAAGAGCAGTAACCAGGTAGATAGATGTGGCCTCTTTCTTCATTTATTTGTTGGTTTTTTTTGGCACTGCTTTTGGTTAAGAATCCATCGCTATACAATATCAATAGTATATTAAATGGGTTAGGAGAGCAAGATCCCTTGGAAGTCTTCCACTCTCGCTGGCATAGAACAAGCTAATAAAAATATTTTTAACAACAGAATTAAAATAAATAAATAAATAACATAATTGCATTTTAATAATAATTGCATAATTGCATTATAATAATAATTGCATAATTGCTATTGCATGACTCAGGTAGTTGTTACCTGAAATTGCAAAGTTGTGGAGGATTTTCTTGTAGGTTGAGAAGATGGGAAAAGCACCTCAGGATGAAGATGGTACCTGTGTGTGATACTCTGGATATATCTAGTTGTTCTGAGCAATGTACAAACCCTATTCAAAACCCTTTCCTCCAAAATATGGTATTTAAAGGCTGAAGATAAGATTTTGCCTTGGCCCTGCAGTTGAATGGATAAATAAAGGCCACACTTGGCATGTGTATGTTTCCCACAGTATTCTCCTGAGGAAATTGGCTGCCAGTGGCCTGGTAAAATATACTCTTCTCTGGGTAAAGAACTGGCTGGAGGGCTGTGCCCAATGGGTGCAGGTTAGTAGAGTTAAGTCCAGCTGGCATTCCGGCATCCCCCAGGGGTCAGTACTGGGGCCTACATTGTTTATTATCTTTATTGATGACCTAAATGAGGGGGTCGAGTGTGCCCTCAGTAAGTTTGCAGATGACAGCATGTTAGGAGGTAGTGTCAATCTGCCTGAGGTAGGGTGGCCCTTCGGAGGGGTCTGGATAGGCAGTCAGCTGGGCTGAGGTGAATGGGATGAGGTTCAACAAGGCCAAGTGCTGAGTCCTGCACTTTAGCCACAATAACCTCATGCAACACTGTAGGCTTGGGGCAGAGTGGCTAGAAGACTGTGAAGAGGAAAGGGACCTGGAAGTGTTAATCAGTGCTCAACTGAACATGAGCCAGTAGTGTGCCCAGGTGGCCAAGAAGGCCAATGACATCCTGGCTTGTATCAAGAATAGTGTAGCCAGCAGGACCAGGGAGGTGATCATCCACTTGTACTCAGCTCTGATGAGGCCACACCTCGAGTACTGTGTTCAGTTTTGGGCCCCTCACTGCAAGAAAGATGTCAAGGCCTTGGAATGTGTCCAGAGAAGGACAACAACACTGGTGAGGGGTATGGAGCACAAGTCTTATGAGGAGTGGCTGAGGGAGCTGGGATTGTTTAGTCTAGAAAAGAGGAGGCTCAGGGGAGACGTGATTGCGCTCTACAACTTCCTGAAGGGAGGTTGTGATGAGGAGGGGGTTGGCCTCTTCTCCCAGATAACAAGTGACAGGACTAGAGGAAATGGCCACAAGTTGTGCCATGGGAGATTTAGATTAGATATCAGGAAAAAAATATATATATATATCTCAAAGATTGATCAGGTGCTGGAACAGCCTGCCCAGGTAGGTGGTGGAGTCACCGTCCCTGGCAGTGTTCAAGAAGCACCTGGACAAAGTGCTACAATATATGATTTAGTAGCTTAGTGGGTAGTATTGGTGATAGGAGGACAGTTGAACTAGATGATCTTGTAGGTCCTTTCCAACCTTGTGTTTCTATGATTCTATGAATTTGTCTGTGCTGGTTCAGCGATGAAACACAATGGTCTCTACACTGTGAATAACCCTTGTACCAACCAGTTTAAATACACCAGTTTGTAGGGCAAAAAAAATCATTTTCCTCTTCTGCAACAAAATGTTGTCCTTCTCTATTTGTGCCTTCATGAATGAGAGATGGAGAGCAAAGCAGCCTCTTCTATTAGAGGACATTTGAGTTTTAAGTAGAGAGGTACTAAAAGGTGTTGTTTGGAAATGGAGTGTTATGGAAAAACGAATAGATGCTGATAGGATCAAGCCATGCAGTACAGCCCCATCTAGGCAGGTTTTGGGTGAATACCAGCAAAGTGGTCAGGTTTTTGATCATTCCTTCTGCTCTAGGGCATCTCAGTTCAGTCCTCCAAACCAAGGCAATACAAGACAACAATATCCCATGCAGCATATGATCCTTTTGTGCTCGCCAATTCTGAGTAATATTCATTGGCAGGTGAAAACTCTAGAGCTTTCGTTAGACCTGGTACACTGCTCAGACAAATCGTTTGTTTGTCAGGGTGGCTGGTTAGTGAGCTTGTCTGAAGGAAGGAGTATGAAATATGGTTTCAGAAGTGTTGTTAACCTGTCATTAAATGCAGACATAAAACCATCCTGTTTTATGGATTGGGGGGGGGGGCGCGGGGGTGGGAGTGAGACTGTATCCTCATCACTAAGTACTTTTCTAAATGGTTTTCCATTGCAGTTAGGCCTTCTGTGGAAGGCACGGGGTAGCTGTGCCTCTGCCAAGCACAGTGTCTCTGAACCCCTCATGAAATATCTAATTTGGGGGGGGGGGGGGACACGACTGATGCTCTTTGCAAGGGTGGGGGGGAACTGCTGCTCTGAAGGCATCAAAATTCACTGAGGAAAACTAAAGACATTTGCAGGTTTTTATGTTAGAAATATCAGTTCAACTCTGACTTTCACTTCCATGCAAGACAGTAACAAAGATAAATCAAGGCTAAAAACTCACTTTTCCACACTTCACCCAAATACAAGCTGTTGAGGGAATTACTCGAGTGGATGGTTAGAACTGGAGATGATTGAGAAACCCTTCATTATTTGATGCAAGAAGGAAGAAAATTGGTGATGAATTTGCACCATAGATGTTGTTCAAATGGATAAGTCCTATAAAAAGCTATGATGTTTCACTAGTAAGGATCCCATGATGTCCCAGGAAGTGAGTCTGAAAGCTGCCAAGAACAATGCTTTAGTTTTTATTTATTTGTTATTAGTTTTTGTTTGGTTGTTTTGTTTTGTTGGTGATGGTTTTTTTTTCTTTTTCTTTTTTTTTTATGCAAACCAAATAAACGGTTCCTGAATCATGCGCATATTCCTTTATACCACTATTGGCAACAGCATGTGCCTTAGGAATGTCACAAATTCTCCTTATTCTGAGGGCTTCGTGTTTCATGGTCCCAATGTAGGATGAGACCTCACCCCAGAAGTGCCAGTGGGCATTTTGCTGCTGATCTCTGGATGTCCCCACGAGTCTTTAATATGCAGAAGGACTAATTATTCTCCTTAACTATGCCCAGTTTATAAATAGCGTATTGAAGTGGTGAGAGATGTGGTTTGTGTTTTTGTTTGTTTGGTTGGTTTTTTTGATAGCCCTGTCAGTAATGTACAGAGGTACAGAGGTACAGATGCTCTTGGTAGTGTATTGCTGGAATAATTTCCCTGCCAATTACAGAAGGAACAAGCTGCAGCTTTATGGCTGGAGCCTGTCTGAAGGTGCACATTTCTTTTATGCTGTTGTCTTGCAGGAAAGTATAATTTACCCCTAAATGTGCACTTTTCTCTTTTTCATCTCTGTGCCTCTAAAGCACAGGAAGTTTTTGTTTTGTTGTTCAGGAGCTTTTACTGGTTGTCAAAGTCATCTTACTGAAAGTGTAATAATTTCAGCATGTTATTATTTCATGGGTACGAGTCCCATGAAATACATGGTGTTATGGAAACTCCTGTTTTATTCATGAAATAAGCCATAAATAAATAAATAAAGATCAATCCTGAGAGGTGCAAAGTACCCAGCTAGCTCAGGGTGTTCTGGAGCTACCTCATAGCTTGGCTTTTTCTGGGATGAGCACAAATTGGTTTTGTATCTGGTGTTAAAAAATGTTGTAATCAATTCAAAAATGTATCCTTTACCATCCTGATGGCAGCAGAGGAATTTGGTTTGATTTAATTTTATAGAGCTACTGAATAGTAGTATTTGGCTGGGATTTCTGCAACTTTTGAAATGCTTCTTTTTGTTGTTGTTGTTTGGGCCAACAGAGGTCTAAGCATTGTGGATCCCTAAAATCCTTGGGTTTCTCCCCAAAGTGCTGGGAGACTTTTGGGAAATTCCCCCTTGATTTCTGTAGAACATGTAGAACATTTAATCTTGGTGAAATTACTTTTTTTTTTTTAAGAAGGAGAAACGTGACTGAATATGTGAGAAAAAGTGGCTGGAATTAAACAAGGAGAAAATCAAGGTAACATTTTAAATAACCACTTTACTGAATTCTCACACAACGTGAAGTTGCTTTCAGCTCAAATCACTGGACATTCCCGTATCACTGGTTAGGGGAATGCCGAGCAGAATCTGAAATGGCAGAAACGAGAGAGACAAGTAGTTTAAAAAAATATTTTTTCAAAAAGCAACTTATTGCTGGCCCAAGCCAAGCTGGCATCTACAATATCAGCAACGCATTTGAGGAAAAAGGATTAAATGGTAACAAAATTAAGTTTGAGGCCGTTTGCCTTGTGCTATGCTGAATTGTTAAGGCAACTGGGCAAGCTTTTCTATTTCTTTTTATTTTTATTCTTTTTTTAATGTCCTCCAACCTGAGTTTGCACTAATTTTCTGTCCACAGGTCCCTGGAGAAGTCATTAACACCCTGTGTGGATACAGGACACTCGATAAAGAGGTAACTTTTGCTTTTTCTTTCCTATGTACAGTTTTTTTTTTTTTTTTTTTGTGAAACCCTTCCTGAAACTGTTAAAAAAAATTGTTACCTTCGTGGAAACCCTGCCTCAGAATGGGAATCTCTTCCCTACCAGGGACAGCTGTTACTGCAGCAATATATAAATTTATATTGATTTTTTTCACTAGCATCCCTGCACAGGCTTGCAGAGTGTGAGCAGGTTCATTTATGTAGTCTCTGCAGACTTTGGTGTCGCATTTCTGAGAGCTCTCTACTGGATGAGTCCCAGGAAATGCTGGCCCTGAGTCATGATTTGAGGCTTGGTGGTAGGAGAGAAGCTGCTTTTGAGGCCCTCAGGGGTGACTGTGGGGTGTATTGCAGCAGAGAGCTGCAGTATGAACTGTAACTTTAAGGGACTGGTTTTTTGGCAAGAAAACCCAGGAAAATATCAAACCCAATAAATCAATTCCCAAATGTTTGTCATGACACTCCTTTGGCTTGAGGGAAGGAGCAAACAGAAGAAATAACATCTTCTTCCAAGTGCACCATCTAAATTAAAACGGTGGTGCTTCTTTTTAATCTGCTTCCAGCGCCTGGAGTTGCTTAATGTCATCCACGTGCGAGGCTGTATCCATGCTGTCGGGCTGTGGCTTAAAGACAACTTTGAGGCCACTTTGGGCATCGTTTGTTCCATGCTTCTTCCTCAGGTAGGTGGTGAATCTAGTCAGCCTTCTATCTCCATTCTGGAGGAGGAAAGCAATTTGGTTTTAGGTATTTTTCCCCACTAGCTTTACATCTGAAATCTGTGTCTTGGGTTCAAAATGTCACAGCGCTTTTAAAGCAACTTTAGCAAAATGCTGGCTCTTTGATAACACACTCCTAAAATTTAATTAATGTTCAAGTAATAGTCTAAAATCAAGGCGTGTCTGTGCTAGCCCAGCAAATCCTTTTACATTTGTTTTTACAGCTCTGCTCAAATAGAACATAAATATTAACAAAAATGAACCGTAATCATAAATTTAGCCATGTTTGCCATACATAATGAAATCCATTTTTGAGCTATTTGCCATTAACAATGCTGGATGATCCAGGCAATTTTGCAGCACAAGTCATCAAGCTCTCTATCATGGATGCTGGATATGGAGAGAAACTTTGGGTCACAACAGGGGCTACCCCTTTGCAATGCTGTTGGCACTGTGCTAGCAAGGAGGTGAAACTCCAGAATTATCTTTGTTGTGTTGGTGTTGATTACATTTATTTTTATTTTATGATTATTTCCTTCAAATCTTGCAAGTGAAAGCTTTCTTTTTTTCTCCCTGGATGTAACTTTGGGTTTGCCACTGGATGTACTTGGTGATGCTTTCATTAGATACAGCGTTTTATCTAAGTGGAAGTGAAATTATTATTTTTTTCCTGGGTTTCTACTTGCAGTGAAATGTAGAATACTGGTTGAATAAATAAAAGCTGCTTGGGAAACATGTGACAAACTGAGCTAATTTTTCAAAGGATTGAAAGGGATTTCTCCTTGATGTCTCAGATGGCCTGAATGAAAAAAATTAAGAAAAAAAAAAAAGAGAGAGACAGGGGCTCAGTGTGTGCCTAATCCCAGTGGCAATGCTCTGCATTTATAAAGTGCTTCCTCCGTGGTGTGCAGATGAGCAATAAACTTCTACTGTGCTACTACCAGGAAATGCAATGGTGTCATTTTTTTGGTGTTGTTTTACTCAGCTGGGCAGCTGAGCTCCACCACAACTGCTCTCTCACTCCCCTTCCTCAAATGGAAAGGGGGAGAAAATATGATGGAAAGGGCTCAAGGGCTGGTAAGGACAGGGAGATCACTCCAGAATTATTGTCATGGGCAAAACACTCAGCATAGGGAGAAAAGAGAAATGTGTTACCTATTACTAAGAAGCTAGAGCAGCGAGGAACTAAAAACAAGCTAAAAACACGTTCTCCCATCCACCCTCTTCACCGTCCTCCCCCCAGGTGGCACAGGGGAATGGGCGAATGAGGGCTGTGGTCAGTCCCTAGTGCTTCATCTCCGCTGCTCCTTCTTGGATACTCTCTTCCCCTGCTCCAATGTGGGGTCCCTCCCACAGGTTACAGTCCTTCCCAAACTGATTCTGCGTGGGCTTCCCACAGGCAGCAGCTCTTCAAGAACTGCTCAAATATGGGTCCGTAACACAGGGTCCATCCATCAGGAGGACACTGCTCCAACCAGGGTCCCCCACGGGCAGCAGCTTCTGCCAGGTCACCTGCTCCTGCGTGGGCTGCTCTCCACAGAGGGAGATGCAGTGGGCTGCATCCCAGTGGGCTGCAGCCCAGAACCTGCTCCTGTGGGGGGTTTCCACAGGCCGCAGCCTCCTTCAGGGTAGATTCATCTGCTCCAAAGTGGGCTCCTTCACAGGCTGTAGTGTGGAAATCTTCTCCGCCATGGTACACCATGGGCTGCGGGGGCTGTTTCTCATTCATCACTCTTCCAGCTGCACAGCTGCTGCTGTTGCGCAGCAGATTTTTTTTTTTCCTTTTCTTAAACAGGCTCTCACACAGGCACAACCAACATCGCTTTTAGCTTGGCTCTGTGCAGCAGTGTGTCCCTTTGGAGCTGTCTGGAACTGACTCTTATCTAACATGGGGCAGCTTCAGGACTTCTCACCGAGGCCACCCCTGCAGCCCCCAGAACCTTGCCACATAAACCCAATACAAATGGGAACAGAAATGGGGTGAGAAAGTGCCATAATAGAGGTGACCGTTATCATCTATCTTGCAGGATGTCTAGAGCCCATTACAGGAACTTCCTGTTGCATTACCTCCCAGCATGACACTTTTAATTGGGAAGGATAGAGAGACAAACCAGAAATGGCAATAAGGATCGCTGAGCCTTGATGAATATCAAATGATTTCGAGCAAGCATTGTGATTTTTCTGGCATGCTGTTAAATGCTCTTCAGTTGGAGGATCTTGTTCTTTCCATCTGCTCATGATTTCCAGGTTTTAAATATAAATTGGATTTGATGCTGTCAAGTTTTGGAGGCAATTAAGTTACAAATGGCCATCTCTGTTGCCAAGAACTGTCAGTCTAGAAACAGATTCATCCCCAGCAGCTGCCATTGAAAAGCCAGGGTGAGAATATTGTCCTTGAATTGCCAGTTGGAGTGGGAAGGGGGAGAGCACCGTTGACATGGAGAGGTGATAGTGTCTTGAACTTTGGCTTGCATGAACATATTAGCATGTCTCATCTTTGGTCATTGGGTATTTGTCATGTTCTACACAGGACATATGCCTCACTGTGCACTTGTGTTAATCTCAAAAATAGCTGCAATCCACCTTGATGGAAAGCTTGCAGGATGCCAGGAAGAAGGTTGGGACCAAAATCCACATCCCAGGTCCAGCTTTGGGTTTTGCCCAATTTTCCTAAAAGCGTAAGTTTCCTTAGGAACAATCTTCAGCCTCACTTGCAATGATGAGCAGCTCAAGGGCTCATAGGTGTGGGATTTTGAGCTTGGCTGGTGTTCGTCACCCAAGTGCCAAAATTTGTGCTTGTATTCGGAATAAGTAATATTCTGGCCCTTCTTACACAGAAGGAAGCACCCAAGAAAAATTTGGCTGCCATAGATTGCCCACAGAAAGCATATGTCTGAGCAATTATTGCTGTTAGTAATAATTAGTCTTTCCATCCTACTCAGATGTGGGAAACAACCACCATATTTTGATTTCCCATAATGTGGGAAGTCCTTGAATTTACTTATTTATTTATTTCTGAAATTTATACGTAAGAGACCTAACGGCACACGGCTTGGCTTCGCTTTCTCATACATTCTAATGTTTATCTAATTGGGTTTGACAAAGCTGTAAAACAGGTACTGAATTGATCAAACAAGTAAGAAAGCAGGAAGCAGTCCTGCCTGGGAATGTCACCAGCCACCCTCCTGGCTGATGCAGGGGATAGGGAGTCTCTAATTTTATGATCACTCTTAAATCATGGATGTCTCTGCCTTTTTTAAGCAAGCCATCAAGTAACATCAAGCCTGTTTTGAGAGTGAGGATATGATTGTGTTCATTTTTCTTACTTCATTCAGAGTGAAGCATAAATGCACCAACTCAATTATTTTTCTGCTTTTGAGAGTACTTTTTGAGAGTTTTCTCTTTTTTCCCTGTTTCATTCTTCAGTAACAATCCTCTCTTTGCCCTTCTCAGCCAAGCTGCAGACTGAAGCTAAACTGTGGTGCATTTCGTATCAGTATCAAAAATGCGTTTTAATTTAGCTGCTGGCAGTCAGTGGCAAATTCGCATTGTGGCCTTATACTAATAGTGTTTAATTATGAAGCAACCCAGGTCTCTCAGAAGGTGTAGTGAAGCAAGTAAATTTGTTGTTTTAATGGCTGCATCCCTACTTTCCCTGCTTCTAGTAAGATTATCCAAGGAGTTTACGGTGTGCATTTGTAGTTAAAATAAACCAAATAACCTTCTGCTTTGCTTTTTCCCCTTTGCATACCTTGATGCTCTCTCAGTCAGCATCCCTCCCTTCCCCTTCCCTCCCTTCTCCTCCCCTCTCCACTCCCCTCCCCTCCTTTCCTTTTGCTTTCCCTTCCCTCTTCCCCTTTCCCCTCCCCATCCCCTTCCCCATCTTCTTTCCCTTCCACTTCCTTATCCCCTTCTCTTCCCCCTTCCCCTTTCCCCCTTTCCCCTTCCTCTTCCCTCTCCCCCCTTTCCCTTTCCCCTCCCTTCCCCTTCCCCATCCCTTTTCCCTTCCCTTTCCAGTTCCCAATTATTTTGTATTTTGTTTCCTTTTTAATATCTGAGCTGCTCCAGGGGCTGGAAGGCAATATATTCTCAAGCAACTGATGTATGCTGAAAGAAGTGGAAAAGGAGAGTAAAAAGTATTTTTCTATCTGCAGTCTGTGACCTCTGTGAGAACCCTGCTGATAAATAATAATTAATGGAAGAGAGAGCCGATAAAACACAAATGTTTGCCTTTTACTCTATTATCTCTGGGACACCTTGAAATGGTTCAAATATTCTTTTTAGCATAATCCATTCAGATTTACAGCCACCCAAATGAGAGAGGACTTCCATAGCCAGGCTCATATCTGTGCAGCCAGCAATTTTTGTGTGAAAAAGTGTTTTCTTGCAGAAAGTTTTGCTTGCAGAAGACACTCGGGCTGATGGATTATTTCCTCCATGCCCAGAGTTGAAAGAACAAGTAGAGCCACCAAGAGACAGTGAGCAAATCTGCCCCTTGGCAAGGATGGAGCTGAGCAGCAAAGAGCCTTGCTCTAAATCTTATGGCACCTATGTGGGAGATAGAAATATATTGTTCATGTCTAGCTCAGGTCTTTGCACCACACCAGAACCACAGGAATTGGCATGTAGCCTCAAATACTTCTATACGTTTACCTTATCCTAGTGTGAGAAGAGAGGTAATTATAATTAGTTGTGTTGAAGTATCCCAAACCTCAGTATTAATTCAATTTTGGTCTTGTGATGTTGGGAGGAAATTGGTAATTAGGACTGATGCTATCTTGTTTGAAATGGGTTAAGGAAGGCAGCATTGGTGATGGGAGATGCAGGACCCCTCAGCTTCCCAAATGCTGCTGTCAGCTTCAAGGGGAAAGATATTGATGCGCTGATCCCAAGAACCTCAATATTAGGTTCTATCTGTGACAGATCATGCTGAAGTGAGAACCAGGATGTTTCACTGCCATCAGAAAAATGAAAAACAAGTAGTGAACAGGCACTGAAACCACCAGACCATCAATTTCCAACCTTTCCTGGATATCTCTTGTAATATGTCAGCTTTTCATGCCATGGAGTAATAGCCGTGAACATAGCAACACACTTGCTGTGTCAGGTGCAATAGCTATTTACTTTCTGGAGCAATGATTAGGAAACATTGTCAGAGAGTGCCCTGGTGTCCCTGCTCAGACAGACAGGCAAACACCCATAGCTTAATCATGATACAGTGCCCAGCTATAATTAGTGTCACTATTCTAAATTAGCTAGAAATAATTACTGGACAAAATAATATGGTTTTAATTTGTTTTCTGAGCTTTTGCTGTTTTGCATAGAGAAAATTCACATGTGTTTCAGGGTGAGGCAGACACACCGACTTCCAGACATTCATGGAAACCTTTTGGGCTTAAATGAGAATTTATAACTGGATCTTCAAGTTAAACAAACCAAAAATAATAATAATAATAATAATAATAATAAATAAATGGACTGCCCTTTCCTGTCTACTTGTCCCCGCACATTTGTGCTAGAACAGGGAAGTTCCTCTCCCCAGGACTCATGGGGACAAGAGAAATACAAGTCAGTGTTTTAAGTGTGGTGGTAGGATATAAAAAACTGCCCTTGTCATCTTTAGCCCTGTCCTCATTTGTCGGGGTGGGGGGGAGATGAGACATTTCTGTTACAGCTGTAAAATTGCTCTATAAAGAAAGCAGAATAGGTAGCCAAAAATATAGGAGCAAGTGGTGAATGAATTCTATCCATCTTCTTTCCATTCTCCCAGGCAGCTTGTAGTCATTGTACAGCACCCACGGCCAGAGACAAAATCCCTGAGAATCTGTGCTTTGAAGCACTTAGGTCTTTTCTTTCTGACAGACATAAATTTTCTTCAGTTACTTGGGTTGGATAGGAGAGTTTATGGCTGGCCCTTGCTGATGGCAGATGTCCCACTCACCTGTTCCATTTTGCTGGTTCAAAAGGAAGATGAAGTTGTTCTACCCACAGTGGGTGGTTAGGGTAAACTTTATCTGTTGCTTTCCAGGCAAGTCCCAAAACACTGTTTGACCCCAAAAGGTCTTTGGCTGTGGTTGGTCTTTGCTGCAAAATGCTGGCTTGGATCAGCTCAAAGCTGCTCATTTGCAGCTGGGAGGAGGCAGAGACGTGGGAATTGGCAGCAGGTATCTGCCCTTTTTTTTAACTTGTCTTCAATGTTTCTATAAACGATTTGGATGTAGGACTAGAAGGTGTTTTGAGCAAATTTGCTGATGATATTAAACTGGGAGCAGTTGTTGACTCTTGTGTGAGTGGAAGGGCCTTGCAGAGAGATCTGGACAGACTGGAGAGCTGGACAATCACCAACCACAGGAAGTTTAACAAGAGCAAGTGCCGGGTCCTGCACCTGGGACAGAGCAATCCTGGCTATATGTACAGGCTGGGTGACGAGAGGCTGGAGAGCAGCCCCCGGAGAGGGATCTGGGGGTTCTGGTTGACGGCAAGCTGAAGATGAGCCAGCAGTGTGCCCTGGCAGCCAGGAGGGCCAACTGTAACCTGGGGTGCATCAAGCACATCATTGCTAGTCGGTCGAGGGAAGTGATTGTCCCACTCTACTCTGCGCTGGTGCGGCCTCACCTCGAGTACTGTGTGCAGTTCTGGGCACCACAGTACAAAAAGGACATGAAACTGTTGGAGAGTGTCCAGAGAAGGGCTGCTAAGATGGTGAAGGGCCTAGAGGGGAACACGTACAAGGAGCAGTTGAGGCCACTAGGCCTGTTCAGCCAGGAAAACAGGAGGCTGAGTGGGAGTGGAGGGGCAGGTGCCCATCTATTCTCTTCAGTGACCAGCGATAGGACCCGAGGGAATGGTATCAAGCTGCCACAGGGGAAGTTCAGGCTGGATATCAGGAAGAGGTTCTTCTCCGAGAGGGTTGTCACGCACTGGAACAGGCTCCCCAGGGACGTAGTGACGGCACCAAGCCTGTCGGAGTATAAGAAGTGTTTGGACTGTGCTCTTAGTCATATGGTCTGAATTTTTGGGTAGACCTGTGTGGTGCCAGGAGCTGGACTCAGTGATCCTTGTGGGTCCCTTCCAACTCGGGATATTCTATGATTCTATAATTCTATGAAAGCATAAATAACATTATCAATACAAATTGCAATGTATTGTAGTCACTGCAAAATGTTATTTTTCTATCATATCACAACTGCCTAGTGGGTCTGCATGCCTTATTAATTCCCTCAAAATTCTTTGGACTTATTTCATGCAAACTGCAGTGTCTGTAAGAGCACCTACTCTATTGTACACCATGCAGAGCCTGTGCATCGGAATCCCCCTACATAAAGCTCAAAAAGTGGCAGAATATAGACCTTCCCAGGCAGTAGTGGTTTCTGTACTTTGCTGAATGCCAGCCAGAAAGTACATGTAATTTTATCACATTAAATGATCCATAAGAAGTAACTTCCAAGCAGTTCTGTTCTTGTTCAGTCGTGGTTATCATTGCAAGGTGGAGGAAGGCAAGGAGAAGAGCAGCTTTTAATTTATTTGTGTGTGTGTGTGATGCTTCATACATTTTGGTCAAACGCTCCTCTGTAATAAAGCCTTCCTTCATATTGCAATGAAATAAAATCAGCTCTCATGTTAGAAGTCCCTTTACTTCTGGAAGACATGGTGCCCTAGATGGCAGGGATATTGAATGCATCTATATTCCTGACAGCTTTTTCTATTTTCATTAAGTGAAAGAGGATATTTAGAGCTGAGTTGGAATGGAATTTGGTTCATAACTCAGCAGAGAGCGAAGGCTAGAGGATGCAGACTGCTGATTGAGGACTTGGAGTATTTTTATTCATTTAAAGAAATCCTCAGTTTCACAAGGATGCTTGTGTCCCATGGTACCTGGGATGTCACATTGCCATCTGGAGGAGAGGAGCAGGAGAGATGTTTCCAGCAGTATGTCCCTGAACCTAGCTGGTTTTGCCGAATAGGATCCATTTGCATTAAATTTACTGTAAACACTAATCTTTTTCTGAATTACTGTTTGGTTCATGGAGGAAAAATGACGCCCTAGTCTTAAAATTTGTCATTTCAAAGGGTTCAGTTTTCTTGATCCTTTCACAGTACAGCAGTGCATTTTTAACCTGTCCAGTGATAGCATGTTAATGGAATTAGATAATGCTAAAGCTTGACATAAATTTGCATATTATTTTAAAACTTTTTAAATCCTTAAAGGCTCTGCTGTTGAATATTAATTAGCACAAGCTTATTTTCAAAGCTCATGTTGGAGCAGTTGCTCTGGGCTCTCTCTCAAGTTACTGGACAGATGAAGCTGTCTCCAAGCATCCTGCAGCCTTGCCGTGGCCTCCTGCACCCCTGCCTAGAGGTTTCTGCAGCTCTGGGGGACTGAAGAGGAGGACATGTATGCATTAGGAAAACAGCACCCTTGCTGGTGTTTCCATGATGAAGTCATGTTTTGTTATTTTTGCTTCTCCACAATAAAGCTGGATCATGGGCAACCACAAGGTTGCACAGCACCGTTCTGGTCCTGTGCATGTTATTGGGAATTAATATTCTCTCTCTACACAGGCTGAAGTCATTTCTTAGAGTATTTGGGAGGGAGTTGCCTGCTGAAATAGACATAAAATGCATCGCAGTGGTGAATATTTCAAGGGCAGCAGGGAGCTACACAGCTACATAAATAGAAGTTACCAGGGCTGTGAGATAACCTGATTTCAGGCCATTTGGACAAGAAAAGGAGTTCCAGAGTTCAAATTTTCTTTCAGTATCTCCAGTCTTATTTCCCAGCAAAGAACCCTAATGGCATTAATCCAGCACTTCTGCAATTCATGCAATCAGAGAAAGCCCTGCTAGCCATAACCACACATCAGCCTCCTTCACCCTCTCTATTATTTCAGTGATTAATCCTGTTATCAAGGGAATAAAGATACCTTTTGCTTGTAACAATTAGGTGGAACGTAAAATAAGCAGGATGTTCTTTGAGGATTAGTGCAATTAGGAAAGTGGGAATTGGGCAAGCTCAAACTTAGGGCAGGGAGGCCTTTCCCTCTTGGGAGAGCATCTCAATGGATATAGTTTTCCCCATTTGTCATTGAACAAGGAACTGTCAGTCGTGTGGGTGGAGGGGTCCCCTCAGGATCCACCTTCAGGTGAATTTGGGAAGGAAAAATAAATATTGAGTGGTTTTGATGTTTCTTCTGTGCAAGGCACAAGCTGCTAGAGGAGATGGTAGGGTATTTCTCCATCTCTGAAAGGCAAATTAATGAATGCCGATGCTGTTCATGTTTGCCTGTTTGCTTTCAGGTCACCAGATGACACTTAGGTGATTTGCTTTTTCCCCTGTGGAGGTTGCCTCCTCTTGGCAAACATTTACCTTTCCATTTTGGGATAAAATGATTCCTAATTTAAGATGCATTACAACCTTTTGCTGCTAACCCCATTTATCATTCTCTTAATGTTCCCACTCTCCAGACTATTTAACTGGTCAATTAGGACCCAGATAAATGATTGATAACGTTTTTCAGCTCCAAAAGCAATGTGTTGCAGTACAGCAGGAGATGCCAGTTGATGAGTGGTACAAGTGCAGTTTGCTTATTTATTTACTCTTTGCTATGTAGAAAACATTGTTAGCTCTTATTCTATTAGCCTCAAAAATGAACAGAAAAGCCCCAGGGTCAAGACAGTGTCCTCTTTATCCATCCCAGCCTGGTTCATTGAGAACATCATGTGTAAAACTGCACTGTTTGTATCCTGGATATTGACCCCTGCAATATCCCAGAGCATCTTCCCTATAGGAAATAAACCTTATTTCTAAGGAAAGTGCCATTTGCTGAAATCAAGATAGATAAAGGGGTAGTGCAAAATAGGCACCTTGTGCTGAACACGCTGATTGTCACCATTCCCCTCATCAGTGTCTGTTCTGCAAATAATGTCTTGTGACTGGTTATCACCTAATCCATTCTGTCACTGGCATTTTGTTCATAGCTACCACACAACGTCACTGCAAAGGAAACATCAGGCAAAATCAAAGCAACGGACTTGAAATCTTGTGCTTTTTGAAATGCTTCTCTTTTCCTTCCTAAAGATCAAATCTAAGCCTAAACCCAAGACCAGATTTTTTTTTTCCCTGCCAGCCAGCTTGGGTTACAGGCAAATAACCCAAGTGGCACTGTGCTCACAGCAATATCTTAATTTTAGCAAGAACCTGAACCTGTGCCACTCTCTTTGCAATGCTTGTAGCAACATCCAACATGTTCCACTGTCAGGGCCAATGTGCAAATTCACGAGGTGGACTCAGCTGTTAAGTTTATCAGTGTGTCCACTGCTTTGTTAGCTCATTTTACTGCATCTTGTTCTCTCCCATCTCGTGCCCAGGTTTGAAAGTTTGGGTGATGGCTCCTCTTGCATGGGAAGACCTTCAGAAATGGTTTGCATGCCCATAGTGGCTTTAACACATGTGTTTTGCAGGTGGTTGGCCTTGTGATGGCTTGGCTGTATTGGCAAAAGCTCAATGAGATGTATTCCAAGCTGGACACCGTGGACTTCAAAATGTTGGAGATACGTGATTTCAGCTTTGGGGCAGTGGATCTGAGTGGTGCAGGCTGGTGCTGGTGCTTGCCCAAGGAAGGGGGCTATATTCCCATCAATGTCCTGGAGGAAGAAGACAAGGAGGAAGACAGCATCGTCTGACACGACAGAGTGAGAAGGCAGAAGACGGAAAGCAGTGGTGGAAAACAAAGCTTGGAGCAAAACTCTTAGAGAGGCAGCAGACGTAGAATGTGGAAATAATGTGATTTATTTTCTCAGGTTCAGGAAATACCTTGGGGGAAACTGAAAAGTAACATTGGAGGTTATAAAAATGCAATGCACTGTGTGGACACGTGAGCTCACAAGGGACCTTTTACTACTTTGGCATTTTGAAGCATTTGTACATTTCTTTATTTTCTTTTTACACAATAAATGTGACTTCTGTTCTATTTTGCAAAGTCATTTATACCTGGTGCACATTGGTCGGGTTGTTGGTGAGGGAAGAAGCACTTTTGAGTTATCTTTGTATTTAGCCCAATATCCTAAATAATAGAGGCTTTATAGTAGGTTCCTGGATATGCCAAGGCCCCAGAAAGACGTAGCTAAAGGAAGTGGAGCAGTTTACTCTGGGGAATCATTCCTAAAGGCTTTTCCAAAGGACTAAAATATGCTGGGAGGCACTGCCTGTGCCTGCTAGAGCAAGCTGCACACTTGCTGTTTGAGCAGGGCTTGCACAGGGGTGGAAGCCTGGTGTGTGAAGCTTTTATTCCCAGGCAAGGAAAGAGAGGTGAGTAATTTTTATACTGAAGGGAGCTTTATTGCAGCAAGGTGTTGCCTCTAGAGATGATAACTCATTTCTTATAGACAGCAACCTCTAAAGATTGAGTAGGAAGGGGAATTTTCTATTTTGTAACATTTACTTTTTAGCACAGCAACATGGTGATCAAGGCAGCAATTCCCTTCTGCATTGCTCAGGATATAAGAATTAAAGAGCTGGTGTATGTTGCATCCAACCCTGGACTGGGTAAGTGAGGCATGCTGGGAAACAAGCTCATGGAGGGAAGCCTCAGGCAGATGAATTGCAAAAATACGTGTTTTTATTAAAAAAAAAAAAAAAAAAAAAAAAAAAAAAAAAAGTAAAACCCCTTTCTAGAGCTCCGCCAGGGAAGGCTCAGAAATAACCTACCATCAGCCTGATGAATGGCAAAGCTCCCCCCCAGCAGCCCGAAGTCAAATGTGCAGCTCAGCAAATGCAGAGAATGGGCTATCCAGGACCTGTTTTCTCTCAGAACATGTCCAGTTCCTATGAGTACCCAGGGCAGCAATAGTAGCTGCAACTATCAAGTGGGGGAAGTCATTTCAAAACCAAAATGCAAAGAAAAATTATTTTCTTAAAAATGGCGATGTCTGCAGCACCACTAAGCAAAGAAAGGCTGGGTTTATTAGACATCCTTTTTATTGAATAAGGTCACTTAGGAAGCTAGAAGCTGCCTTCTTTGATTTGGTGCCCAAGTACCCGAGGCAGTGTGCCACATTTCGACTGCTGGGCTCTGTCTCCCTCTTCTGACTGTTTTGATGATTTTTTTCTTTAACCTTTTAAGAAGCACTTCCCCAGCACAAGCCTGTGAAAAAAGCATTTTTTTCACTGTTTATTTCCATACATTATGTTGACAATGGAGCTGTGAACCAGTAGTGGGGATGATTATTTTTATAACAAAGTGACCAAAATTGTATGATTTTTTGCAAGTGAGAAGGTCAAACCCTCCAGCCCAGGAAAAGTGGGTGATCACGATCATGTAAGGGTGGCTGCCTTCATCAGGCATCTTGCTAGCTTTGCAGATTTTGTTTTTCTTCCTTCCTTCTCTCTGTGGGAGGTATTTAGTAAAACATTAATATATACAAGCTGATAAATTCATTCTGCTCCTTGGGTCTGATTTCCATGTAATATTTGGAGGAAGAAGGTTTGTTTCTCTTATTTTTCCCTTTTCTTTGTTACAGGACAAGTAGCTGCTGTCATCTTTATACTCTTTTCCTGTGTGGGCAGAGCATGGTAAGGCTGGACTCCAGCATTTAACAAGTCAGACTCAAGCAGGTTTTCCTGCTTGGACTAACAAGGTATGTTTTTTGGCAGGCAGTGAGTGATGGGAGATACAGGGGAAAGCAGTTCAAGCATTGGCTTGGCATCCAGCTGCACTATTCCCACAGAATCAGTCTGCAAATGCCTGAAATATTGGGAAGATAGATTTAAGCAGGAGCATAAAATGCTCAAGGTTAGTCATCAATGCCCTTTTTAGGAGCAAAGGCCCTCACTTACAAAATAGACCTCATAACTTGGGGTGATGCCAATAGTATTCCTGTTCCCCCCACACACCACTGTAATTCACCCTAAAGTTTGCAGCTTGAAATTGCTGCTGTTTTTAGCACTGTCCTCCAGACCTGACCCTGCTAACCATGGAAGAGCAGTTTTAGTAAAACAGAGGCTGAGAAGAAAAAGGTAGCATCAAACAGGCTTTCCTTTGCTTTACGTCTGCTGAGACTTCAGATTGTGCCAGCAAACAGCTCAGGAAATGTGGGCAGGCAAGGGAGAATGTTCATAAACCTGTGTGATCAGGAGGCTGGTTCTCACAAACTCAGATTTACAGATGTTCGGTGTGTTAAAGGCAAAACATGTAAATTGCAAAATAATTTGATGTGGAACACTTATTAAAAAAATAAAGAAAAAGGTAAACTCTATTTGATGAACTGTATTTGATGGTCCTTGGTCAGGTCCTTTCCATTCCCATTCATTTTAGGAGCTTTCTCACTCTTGGTGGTACTTCCCTGCACCTTCCTGAATAATTGTCTCCTGTTCTTTGAGATCAACCGTTATGTAATATTGCACAGGGCAAAACAGTAAAAGCAATTACTCGTCCAAATCCCTAGTGATCTAGGCAAAACTGATGAAGAAGGATGGGAGGGAAGGGAAGGGAAGGGAAGGGAAGGGAAGGGAAGGGAAGGGAAGGAAAGGAAAGGAAAGGAAAGGAAAGGAAAGGAAAGGAAAGGAAAGGAAAGGAAAGGAAAGGAAAGGAAAGGAAAGGAAAGGAAAGGAAAGGGAAGGGAAG
>CM021786.1:75647-145663 GCA_011076525.1 Nettapus auritus | reverse complement strand
AAAGGAAAGGAAAGGAAAGGAAAGGAAAGGAAAGGAAAGGAAAGGAAAGGAAAGGAAAGGAGCAACAAACACAGAAGAGACAGTTCATGGAAGTTAGGGATTTAAAGCTTAAATATTTGTGCGTGGTTTGATTTCTAGAGACCATCACTGCATATGACTAGGCCTTCAACTGGCATGAATGTCATATCCCCTCTGAAGGTCTATTTACATCCCATGATGCTTTTCTGTTCTGAAAGTCAATCAGCATTGCCCAAAATACATTTTAACCTGGGAGCTACAGAGCTGTTGGCAGTAGGCATCGATACGATGTTTGCAAAAGCAGTTTTCTCTCAAGGCAGTCTGGACTCCTGCACCCACCCGCATCTACAACTTTATTCCACTGAGCGCAGCCACACAGCCCTCTCCTCCAATTTCTGAGTGTTTCTGGGGAGCTAAAGGTGAGTTTATTAATGCTAAAGTTTGCTTTTGTGAGATTGAAAGCTGGCAGGGGTAGTGGGATTTAATTGGCAAAAATTATAGTGCTCTTCTTTTTTTCCCCTTATTTTCATTGCATTTAAAGTCACATTTTCAAACAGTTTTAGTCTGTGTCATGTTTGTGTTTATATGCAAGAGCTTGGTGAAAAAGAAAACTTTCTAAGTTAAAAAATTAGAGGAAAAAAATCCCAAGGTATGACTTGAATACATCAGCCATAATAAATCAGGACCTTCCATTTATCAATGGATCTAACGAAGTGTGCTTTTATCAGGAAATTAATTATTTTTTCTGCTATTTTTTACAGCTCTTCTGCAGTAGAGCTCTTGATGGCTAACTTGGGTTGTAGAAAAATCATATCTCTTACAAATGTAAACCCAACTGGAGAATTGTGTATCCCCATCCATTTTTGCAGTGTCCTGGAAGCTACGCCAACATTGATACCTTTGGGGAAGTCTTTTGTTGGGTTCATGACACTTCATCTGCTAGAAGGTGCCAGCTCAATTTTAGAGCAAAATTATTTATGCCTGCAGCTGAATAGGTGTTATGCTGTTTTTTCTTTCCATCAACAGCCTCCTGAACCCCAGAATTAGCAGAATATTCCTGGGAATAACCCAGGAAGCCAAGGCTCACCACTGATGTGTGTTATCCCTTAAAGTAGACAGGTTTGCAGCATGGTTGTCCATCTAGAGGTGTTTGCCTATAAAATAAATTGCTTCCTACATCTGAAGAACTGTTGGGTCAAAAATCCCAAATCTGTTAGATCAAGAGATGTTTTCAGACAGCAGCTGGGTCTAGGCTGGAGCTCAGATTGGTCTCAAGATGGTCTCTGCCTTGAGGGAAAATGGGTCAATAATTTAGCAACCCAAGCAGAACAGACCTGGCCAGTTGTGGAGTCTTCCAGCTGTTTAGGTGCACACCCTGTTTGCTTTTTATTTATAACTTGGCTTGAACTGAGATTCTGCTTCCTTACAGTAGATGGATAATGATATGATATTGCCATGAATGCAAGTAGTTGAAACAAGGGATGCAGAAGGACTGGCTCTCTGACTGCTTTCAAAGTGACTTTGGGAGGCATCGACCAGGCTGCCATTAATAGTAACCGTTCTCCCATCCAAGTCAAGTGTGAAAGGCAATCACTGGAGGTCAGATAATCAGGAGATTAATTAGTGACTGTGGCAAAATCCAAATAAACTCACATGAGGAAGATATCTGGAAATGCGGATGTGAGCAATGAAAAATCAGGCTGCATTTAGAACAAGAGGAAAAAAAAAAACTCTGCTTCTGCAAAACCCCTATTAGGTGTGCAGGTCTCCCTCAGAATTAAATGGGTGTGTACTCCCAGCACACAGCCCCATCGCAACAGCTCTGTTAGCTGAGTGAGTTTCCATAATCATACTGGCAAATCTGTCTCATAACCTCTTGAGTCTTCCTACAAGCAGCAGGAGACATTGCCCTGGTAAAATTTATCCAAATTTTCTGAACTGTGGGGAGAGTGGAGGTGGAGTGATGGCACAGAGCGAGGCAAGGCTGAGCCAGCTGCTACAGGTGGGCAATGTGAGATGAGTGCACTGGAGGAGGTGGTGGAGAGTCCCCAGCATGTTCTCATTCTCCCCGGAAGGTCTCTGCATTAGCTGGGGACGCACACAAGGGTTTCCCATAGCGGGGAACACCCAGCAGGTGAGCAAAGACTCCTTTCCCCAGCCCAGCACCCCTTAAAATCGCCTTCCTCTTTTCTCTGCCTTGACCCCACCATTCAGCTCTCAGCAAGCAACGGGACCATGCTGGAAGATGAGGATGGGCTGAGCGAGAGGGGTCTCAGCGGATCAAGGAGGAGATACGATGATGAAGAAGGTGAGTGAAAAAATGAGGATCCCCAAAACGGCAGCACAATATCCTGATATATGCCAGCAGGGTCTTTCTGACATCAGTGCATCAGACCTCCTGGCATTCAGGGCTGCACAGCATGAAAAAAGCTCCTGTGGGTAAAACAGGGTCTTTTGACCCTGGTGGGAAGGAGGCAAATATCTCCCTGGTTTTTCTTTGAAAGTTAAAAATGCTTAGATCTACTCTCTAAAGCTTATCCCCTCACCCCAGATTACCACTCCATCTATATTGGGGTGCCAGTGCCCCGGGGCTACCGAAGGAAACGGCGCCGGCGGCGATCTGCCTCCAGCCGGGACAGAGCAAGTGAGAGTGAGCGGCACTATGAGCAGCAGGAGCGCTCCGACACTGATGACGGTGGCCATGGCTGCTACGAGAGTGGCAATGACAATGCCAGCAGGACCAGTGAGTTGCCCTTGGGTTTCCCAGAAAATCAGATGGGGTTTTGCAGCACGATTTGATTTAAACTGGGGTTAAATCAGCCCCTGCACACAGCCACATTGCCTGTATGGCTTTTGCTTTCAGCGTTGCTTTTTCTGATGCTTTCCAGGCTTATTTTTCTCCATGGATGTCTCTGAGAGCTGTGCACGGTGTGTGAAACAGCATTTGGGGCTGCTTACGTGATGGGTAGGCTAAAAAGAGGTTGTCAATGGGGTGGTACAGTGAGGTCTTGGAGGTGCAGGTACATCTCAGACATCACACTTTGTTCCCAGTAGGCTATTGCCTAGGGCTTTACCCAGTCTCATTAAGTCTCCTTAGCAAAGATTAATATTTTGCACAGCAAAACAGCTGTTGATCTCTTGATTTTTTTTCCACCACCCTATAGAAATTTGTGTTTGGTTTTATGTCAAATCAACCACGCTGCACTCATGGCTCAGCTGTGCGGGCAGGGTCTTGGCTTTGCTTTTCTACAGAGAGGGAACAGTTTTTCCAATTTTTTTCATGGGGTCAAGCTTTTTGTTTGCAGTGGGCTTTGCTCACAGCTTAGGTGGTGGCACGCTGTGGCTTCACCAGCAGGACCACATTCCCTCCTTTCAGCATTCAGTAAGTGCCACCGGGATGTAACACAGTGGGTTGATTTGCAGGGCAAAGTCATTTTATGGAGGAGAAACACCCCAGAAAATCTTACCTCTTCAGCAGCCCTGCTTTTCCCTAGAAGAGCTGCTGGTGTGCCTTATTTGGGTGTTTCATCACCACCACCCCCCCACACACATGCCACCCCAACCCCCCCAAAACTGCCCGAGCTCAGAGGAAATGCTGCAGGTTGTTTTCCCACATCTCACAAGAGGGGGAAAAAAAAAAAAAAAAAAAAAAAAAAAAAAAAAAAAAAAACACCTCCACAAAACAAACCCAAATCTGTCCTTGGATTTCCATTCTCCCATCTCTCCTCCCTCCCCCTTCTTGCTCCATCCCGCTGCCACACATGCCCCCAAGTGCTCACCTCTCCTGAACGCATCTCGCTTGATTTGGTAACTTCCCGTCATAAGAGCTGAAGGGAGAGGAAAGTGCTTTATATTCTCTATAATCTGCTCCTTAAGCCTGGGAGTTTAACAAGCTTGAGTGGATAAAGGAGGAAGTTTGGGGGGTTTTGTGCCGTGCAGTGAAGGTTTGTTTCGCCGGGAAGAAATGGGGGAAAAAATGGAAACAATTCCAGGTAGGAGCCAGTGCCGCGTGTTATTTCTCCTTCACAGCCACGGTAGAGGGAGTGGGAGGGGGAGGAAAGCCTCCATTTTTTTTTCAGCTTTGCTTCTCCTTGGCAAAAGCAACATGGGAGCCAGCACAGGGCTGGTTCAAGTGCTCGTGATGCTGGCTGGATAGCCAGGATGAATGATCCTGAGGGCACCGAGCTCCAATGCCGGGGCAAAGTTCACCTCAAAGATAGAACAGGGGGGATCTGTATCACCATCTACTGCACCCCAGCACCAAGGAAGCTGCACAAACACAATTTAGGAGAAAAATCTCCTAGTCCTTGGGGCACCTGATTTATTGAAATGAATGGGAACAAAGCATTTCATCCCATAGGATGTGTACCCCAGTCTCTTTTTTGGGGGGGGAGGACCGTGCTGAGACATGAAAAGGCTGTCATGGATTCAGAAGGACCATGACAACAGATGGTTAATGTGCTATAGCGATAAGCAGAGTTTGCAAAGGGAGCTGCATGGTACTGCCAAGCCGTGCTGCAAACTGCAGGCAGCACCATGAACCCCCTTCCCCCATGGGATGACATTTCATCTTTATATTGTGCCTCTCAGTGAGTCCCAAAACCAGAGTGGGATTTTGGTTTGTAAAAACATTGTACCTGAGGCTCCACTGATTAATCAAACTTGGGGTGTGAAGGGCTCTGTGAACCTCAAATCAGCGTAGGCATAAATCAGTGCAACTGGTCTGTCCTGTCCAATTAGCCATGGAAATGTAAACTCTTCTGTATTTATAATTATCCTCAATTATCACCAGTGCTAATGCTGAGCTAATCCTACAGCTGTGGGCTTGATTCAGATCCACTCTGGCTTAAATCATTGCAGCCTGAAGAGGTTTGATGGGTGTAAATCAGAACAGAGCATCTGTGAGCATTTTCCCATCATAAAAATTGTTTAAGGGAGGTGTGGATCTGTTATGTTCGCCCTTTCCTCTTTGAACAATGTCTTGTGAAAAATAGATGCCGTTTAGAGGTGTCTCAGAGGCTTCTGTGTGTCTCTGCAGCAGTTTTACTCTTGTGCTTCCCGAATGCCAGCCATGGCCTCCAGCAAGTAGCCATCCTCAGGTGATTTTACCAAAAAGACCAGCAGCAAACTTGGAGAAAACAGTGGCAAAATGGGATAAACCCAAACAGCAGCTCCCTGGCCTTTTCACATCCTCCAAAAAGATGCCACTATCCAATATATCCTCCCCAGTGAAAATCTGGTGCTTTCCAGGATTCATTTCATGGCTAGATCAGGTTTCCAGAAGGAGAAAAAAACTGCAACCCAATGGCAATTTCCCAGCCATTAATGGGCCCTCCAGGTGAATAAATCACAAGAATTTTTGCCAGCCCCCATGGCACAGCAAAGCCCCAGTGCTGTTGGTTTAGCATACAGCTCTTTGGGTCAATGAGCAGCCAGGAGGCTCAGCGGCTCTATGCAAACTGAACTGGCAACATACCAAAGAGGACAGCTTGTGTATCAAGAGATGAGCTTATTCTTTCAGCTGGGGGAGAATGGGGGAAAACAAACAAACAAAAAAGCAAAAATAATAATAATAAACTCCCTTTTGTCTATTGTGATTTCCTGCAGCTACAACACATCACAGACCCAATACTCTGAAATGAGTCATAGGGGAATCCTCCAACAGATGGAAGCAGGAGGGACCCTGTCTTCAGCACGTGGTGGGAATTTGGGCAGTTAGGTGCAGCAAAATCACAAAGTCATGATCAGGTGACAATTGGCTAAACTATGCCCAGCTCTGACCTGCTCCTGGAAAATTGAAAATCCCCATTTTGCAACTCATGTGGAGATGCAACCTGAGAAGGGCATTTCCCAGCACTCCTTTTGCTGTGGTCCAACTCATTGCATTTGCAGAGAATTTAAGGTTTGCTGTGAATTTAAGTTTTGCAGAGCAAAGAGAGGCCAAGTTGCAGGCAGTGTGAAGTCAGGCTGTTGCTGCTATTGCACCAGATTTCACCACCTCCCCCTTACTTGAACAGCGCTGAGGGTAAAGAGTCTGAAGCTGTCCAGGCATGTAGCCCATCTCTAAAATTAACAGGAATATTAAAAATCAAAATAATGAAGCTTATGGAAGTGCAAGGACTTGACAACAGGGCTTTAGACCTGGTGGTGTGGCTTAAAGTGCTTAAGCAGTTAAGCAGGCTCAGCTGGAGTGCAAGGGACATCCTATTCTTTCCCTGCACCATGGCTTGGGCTTCAGCTGATTTGATGGCAGGACAAGGCAATGCTCCAGCAGTAACTCAAGCTTTTCCTCTGATCACACATGGCAACTTAATTAGTAGCTTCCTTGTGTACCGTATTACCCGACTTTCATATTCATGGGTCTGAGAACAGGAGGATTCTGCTAACAAAGACATTTTCATAGCTGGATTAACTGCTGTTGTATTAGGTGAGGGCTAAGACCCAAGACTTTATTAAAAATACACCATTTCCATGGAGCCTGAAGTAGGGCTGATTAACCTCTTGTCTGAATAACTGGGCAGCTGGAGAGAGGGGAGGTAGCAGTCCTGGCCACCCCATATCTGCTGAGGCTGTACACTTCAAAGGGACAAAATCTTTTCCTATCACAACTGAAAATGTTCTGAGCTGTGGAGATTTGCAGTTGATGCGGTGTAGCTCAGCTTCCTAAAGCACACAGGAGCCCTACCCAGCCTGGCCTGCTGTTTGTGGCAAAAAGGTGGATTTTCCTGTAGAAATCATAAATTTGTATAATTTCCCTTGAAGAGGGTTACTGGGACGCAGAGTGAAAGCACTGAGCACTCATGCATCATGATGTAAGTGTAATGTCAAACGGGTTTGGTTGATGATGGCAGGCAGCTCTGACTTGGCAAAGATAAGCTCCATGGGTGGGAAGAATGTGGGAGATTCCACAGAAATGGAGTGCAAAATGCTCCTGTGAGGAGAATTTAATTGTATTGCATGTAGCGGTGGTTGAATTCCCAGTTTACAGCTGGCACCTACATATTCCCTTCCCAGCTGCTACAACTTCTCCCCATTCATCCTTTCTTCCAGAAAACGGTATCTCTTTGCACAGGGATTTTTGGGCAGGATTACTTAGAGTTTCTGTACTCCTCAATAACTGGTTGGCACCTTCAAAGTTTTGCTCAACACTTTTTTTTTTTCCTTTTTTTTGTGGGGGTGTTACCCTAGCATCCTAAATAACCATGTAAATAGCCTTTTCTCACTGTGGCTTCCTGCATGGGGCTGACATGGGGCATCTCAGCAAATCTTTTCCTCTCCATCAGTGTCACCAGCTGCTGAACGCCTCCGCTACATCCTGGGTGATGATGACGAGCCTCCCAACCCCACACTCTTCACAGAGATGGACACACTGCAGCATGATGGTGAGGAGATGGAATGGAAAGAGTCAGCCAGGTGAGAGGAGCAATTCTTCGGATCAAAAATGCATCAGCCAGAGACCCCCCCCCCCCAAATTTCCTAGGTGGAAACATTGCCCTTTGCAATGGGTTGGTGGATAATCATCATTTTAATGGCGTTAGCTTCAGTCCTTTTGGCTTTTTGCCATGCCCAAATTACGGAAATTAAGAGAACATGGCTGCTCTTTCGTGGGTCTTTACTGAAGAGGAGGAGAAAGATTTCCCATCTTCTCCCACATCTCCCTGGGCTGTATCAACCCCAGAGCTGGGGCTTTTCCCATTCCTACTTGCACCTGTATACTTCCCTCCTGGCTGCTACACCCCTCTCCACTCATGCTTTCCTCCAGCATCCCATTATCTCTTTGCACAGGGATTTTGAGGCAGGTTTACTAGAGCTGCCCCACTCCTCAATAACTGGTTGGCATCTTCAACATTTTGCTCAAAACCATTTTTTTTTTTTTTTTTGCCCTAGCATCCTAAATATCTCTGCTCAAAAGGCAGCATTGCAGGGAGGATTTGACTGATAATGAAGTCTGAGCTGAGTGGGAATTTTGAAAGGGTGATCAATGGTATGATGACTCCTCTCTAGCATGCTGAGAAGGGAGGCTCTTGATAATACACATTTTTCCCCCTGGTTTTGCATGACTGTGTTAGACACACCTCACCCTGCTCCCCAAAAAAAACCTCAGAGGTGCAAAAAATCGGCACTTATACTGGGTTTTTCATCAGGAAGGGTTTGGCATGCAGGTTTACAAATTCCTCACAGTAGGATGGAGGTTTCTTGATTGCCAGATTTCCGCTCTCCACCAAGGAGAGGTTTAACCTCCTGAGCTGTGGAAGGGCAGCTTCTTGGTGTTGGGAATGCTACCTGTGGCTAAAACCCATGGTGGGATTTAGTCCCCAGGCAGGAAATAAAGAAGCTGAGCGCAGCAGGGAGACAGAGTTTTGAAAAGGCATTACAAGGTGCCGATCCCAGGGCAAGGGTGCCTCTGGTGACATGCCTCAAGTTTCACATGCTGTCCAGAGGAGCTCTCATCATCAAGCTGCTACCCCATTTGCATGCCCACCTAATTTCATCAGGAAAGTGGGGCAAAAGAAAATGAAAACCAACTTAATCGGCTTTGGGCGAGCAACACCAGAGCTTAGCAGGTACTATGGCTGGGCCAGAGAGAAGCTTGAATTTCTTCCCAATAAAAGCTGAGTTGTTTGAAAGGCTGGAGGAGGGATTTCTGCAAAGAAATAGGAGTGGGGATCTTTGGAACTATGGCACTAGGGCCAAGCTTTGTATTTTTAAATACTCTGGATACTCCTTTGCATATGCCGTTCGTGACCCTCCCGGGTGGTATTTTGTGTTTTGTTTTGTTTTGTTTTGTTTGTTTGTTTGTTTAATAGAGACACCTTGCATTTTCTCCTTGCAACAACATATTAATACACACCCTGCAGCTGTTGCAATCTTAAGCTCTCCCCTCCTTATCCTGCAGCTTTTGTGAGCCATCAGAGATTTCCAAACACCCTTCTCCTCCTGCATCCTCTTTGTGCCCTCTGCAGTGGCAGGAGTCTAAATCCAAGTTGTACCAGTTAAAAGTTGCAAGGTTAAGCCCTGCCAAGACTAATCCATGGAGCCTGCAAACCTCCTTTAAAAAAAAAAAAAAAAAAAAAGGCAGCTTTCCTCCCCAAGTTGACATCTCACCAATTGCTGCGAGAAATCAGCCACTGCAATCTTTGTACAATTAAGGAATGAAGGCAGAAGGGTTTATTTCCAAGGTACAAGAGCTTGCAGTCCCTCTCTTTTCCTCCCATGGAAATGAATTGCCCGTATTGAAGTTTGAACATTGCTAAGACATTATAAAAATATTTGCAATGCACTGGGTTTTTACATCCCTGTGTGCATAGAGATGAAGAAGGTCTGTCTGGTCCATGCAAGTACAGATCCTGGGCAAGGCAAGGTCATCCCCATGAGAAAACCTCCCAAGTCTTTCTGGAGCAATCTGGAGTGTCAAACTGCAGGGCTGAGCACAGAGTTGGAGACAAGTGATTTTGCTCTGTTCTGCAACTGTACAAGTGAGACCTTGTCTGATGATGTCACTTAATTTCTCCTTTCCCATCCTCAGTAATATGCAAAAATTTTGCAGGATGAGTGGATGAGTTAATGAGTTAATTCAGGCCTGCAAAGCTGCCTGCAGAAAGTAAACACTGTATGTGTGCAGGAAATGCAATTCTCTTTTACTTCTCATACAGCAGTTCACCTCCATGTCTGTTCTCATGGCTGCTACTGTCATTTCAGGTGGATAAAGTTTGAAGAAAAGGTTGAGGAAGGCGGGGAAAGGTGGAGCAAACCCCATGTGTCCACATTGTCTTTGCACAGCCTGTTTGAGCTGCGGACATGTCTACAGACAGGAACAGTGCTCCTGGACCTAGATGGCTACTCTTTACCCCAGATCATAGGTACAAGCCGGGGAATATCAGTGACTTGCAATGGAATAAGTGAAAGTGGGTGTTGAGAGCCATTACATTCGTCCAATAAGTGTTGACATCCCTAGATTTCTGGGAGGGGGGAAGATTTTTCAATGGGGTGACTGTCTCCCTCGTTTGGTGCTTTCAGACGACGTCATTGAGAAGCAGATTGAGGATGGTCTGCTCAAACCTGAGCTGCGGGAAAAGATAAGCTATGTGCTTCTCAGGAAGCACCGTCACCAAACCAAGAAGCCAATCCATAGGTCCTTGGCTGACATTGGCAAGTCTGTCTCTTCTAACACGAGTGAGTGCTTGGGGTCCAACCCGTACCTAGTTGCATCCTTGAGTCTTCAGTTAGTAAGTCCAGGGCGCAGTCAATCTCAGGAGAAGGAAAGGCGGAAACCTGTCCATTTGGGACACACAACTATTTACAGCAGCAGGAAAGACACAAAAAGCTTTGTCACTATTGGTCCTAAGAGTGGCAGATAATTGGACTGAAAAGCAGAGTTGTCTGCTGAGATGGACATAGGCACTGTGCAGTGGACACCAGAACGGTGTGATGGACATTGCATTGGCAGTCACTTGGCCAAAGGGCAAGCAGCCTAAAGGCAAATCCAGTCTGCTCCATAGCTAAACCTGCCTATTTTTGAGCCTTTGTAAAAGGAGATATGTTTGTTTTCATGCTAGATTATTTACTTAGGTTTAAATGGAGGTCATTTGGTGGAGCCCAGGATTTGCCAGGCTTCAGTTGCTCCCCAGGCAGACACAAACAGCAGCACCCAAGCCCTAAGTGCACATGGAAGAAACTGTCAATAAACAATATTCCCACCCCATGGGCATCTCCAGGTTTCAAAGTAGCTATCATCCATGTCTGAGATCTAGATATTTGAGCTAATATTTGCCCAGAAGCTCTCAAAATGGATAATAACTTGGATTTTTTTGTGATTATTCCCTGTAGATATGGAAAATAAGGGAAACTTTCATTTGTTTCTAGTGCCTCACTGAGATGATGGCATTGCTTCAAGCTGGCAAGGAGTAGCACCAAAGTTAAAAAGATGGCTGTTGGCACAGCAGAGGACTCCTTCATGTTTCTTCTGCCAGCAGAACTCTGTGATACCAGACTAAATACTGCTGGCATTTTGAAAAACAGGGTCACAACTATTAAAAATTTTATCATGGTTTATAGCAGCTTTAATACTGAGTTGTGAAGAAAATGAGGATGGACGCTGTGGTTGCAGCTGGTGTTTCAGAGTTACAGAGCAAAACATGGTCCGGATGGTTTTCCCCAAAGATAACACTCTTTGAGAGTACAGGAGTTTTCCTGAGAAAATTCTGGGTCCACCACAGAAAATGCATGGAAAAAAAAAGTGGCGCCTCTATATCTAACTCATTCAGTTAAAGCATCTGAGAATAAAAATGGGAATCATAACCAGCTTAGGAAGAAGAAATGTTTACGTGAAGCTTGGTAGTGGCTAATGTAGATATAATGAAGTTCATGGCAAATTTCAAATTTTGTGGGTTTTTTTTGTTGTTGGTGGTGGTGGTTTTTGTACAATTAAGGGTCTAAAAAGCAAAATAAAGTGTTGGGTCTTACTAAGAAACAGAATTTGCCCTTCTGAACCCTTTTATAGCCTCAAAGAGAGCGTTGATGGGGTATGGTGTGGTACAGGCTCCTTGCATGAAGCCCGTGCAGAGAAAAGACATGGGTTAAGGCAGGAAAATGTATTTTTTGCTAGTGGAAAAACTGTTATGTCTGGGATAATAGTGATGAGAGTGGAGGCAAAAGCAAACTGCGTGTATATAAGTACTGGAAAGATCACATCAGCACCGGGCAGATGATTTTCAGCCTGGCCACTTGCCTTTGGCATCACTCAGCCAGCAGCTCCCTGTGGTACCCACATCTCCTCTAGCCTCTCTTTTTTCCAGACCGCAGCCCTGTCCGGAGCCCAGCTGCCGGTGCCACCTTCCACCGCTCCACTGAGGACCTGAGGATGCGGCAGAGCACAAGCTACGGCCGCCTGCGTAAGCCAGGGTGGGCAGCAGGGAGGCTGGAATAATCCTAAAAGAAGTAAGAGAAAAAATTGAGTTGCAGTGTGACATAGGGTGATTGCAGACAGATCACACCACACCTCCCCTCTGTGGCCGTGAATGAGATGTGTTCTGTGCAGCCACAGGGTGACTGATACTAGAAGAGCTCTTATTATTGGGCTTTTATCTTACTGCACCTAGCTTTCAATCCCAGCTATACTAAATAACGTTTTATTTGCACAGAAGTCCTCCTGCACCATTTTCTTCTTGCACAAGGGTCAGAAATTCAACTGCATACCACAGAGTGGTTTTCTCACCCTCTCTCTCTCTCTCTCTCTCTCTCTCTCTCTCTTGTCTCCATCAGGCCATGCACAAAGTCGAAGCATGAATGATATCTCAGACACACCAAGCACTGACCAGGTAATAATCCCGAAAGCATTTGTGTGATGCAGTGAGGAGAATCTCCAACACAACTGGCTGCTATGGTCCTATTTGCAAATGCACCATGATGTGTTAGAGACTCAGTAATAGTTAAGGTCCATGCGAGCCTTGTGCAGTTTCACTCAGTCAATAACCACACACAAATTCCTACTTAATGAAACTAACACACATACTGATCCTTGTTAATTCTTGAGGAAGCTGTCCCAGAAATAATCATAAAATCATCTAGGTTGGAAAAACCTTCAAGATCATCAAGTACAACCATCAGTCTGACCAGCTGAGTCCCATCACTAAACCATGTGTCTCAGGGCCACGTCCACACATCCTTTAAATACCTGCAGGGATGGGGACTCCACCAATTCCCTGGGCTTAACTATCAGGAAATTCTTCCTGACATCTAATCTAAATCTTCCCTGGCTACTTGAGGCTGTTGCCTCACATCCTATCACTTTTCACCTGAGAAAAGAGACTGACACACATCACCACTATCTCCTTTCAAATAGTTGGAGAGAGCGCTGAGGTCTCCCCGCAGCCTCCTCTGCTCCAGACTAAAAAGCCCTCATTCCTTCAGCTGCTTCTCATACAACTTGTCTTCCAGTCCCTTCACAACCTCTGTTGCTCTTCTCTGAATGCATTTCAGCAACATAATATCTCTCCTGTAGTGAGAGTCCCAAAACACTGCACTTAAGGTGCGGTCTCAGTCTTGGTGCTCTGCACAGAGGGCCAAGCACTTACCTCATCCACTGGCCACACTATTTCTGAGGCAGGCAAGGATGCCCTTGGCCTTTGACCAGCACCTCCAGGTCAATACCTGTGCTTGAGCTGGGGCTTACAAGGTGAACAAAGAATTAGGGATCTGCAAAGATGCTGATACAGCTGAGATCTGACCTCAAGTTGCACCAGGGGAAGTTTAGATTAGATGTCAGGAAGAATTTCTACATGGAAAGAGTGGTTGGGCATTGGGACAGGCTTCCCAGGGAAGTGGTGGGGTTGTCATCTCTGGAGGCATTTCAGAGATGTGTGGACATGGCACTAAGGGACATGGTTTATTGGTGGACTTGGAGTCTTAGGCGATGGTTGAACTTGATGAACTTAAGTGTCTTTCCCAACCTAAATGATTCTATGATTCTATGATCCTTGGGGTACAGAACACACGTTTAAAATCCACCAATAGGATAGGAAATGTGTTTGACAGAGTGCAAGGATCTTAGAATCTTCGCTCAGCACCACTGCTGGGTACAAACAGCTTGCTTGGGGTAAATGCCAACCAGCACTTGTGTTTGCGAACAGGAATACAGCTCTTAAGAAAACAATCTGTAAATAAAGAGGCCGTTTTCAATTTTTCCTTTGTTGCAATAAGATAGATGTGGGTTTCTTCATGCAAACCTTAGCTGACAGTCTGTAGGGAGCTTTTCCCATTGGTTTGTTTTGTACAAGAGAGCTGGGAAAGCTGGGCTGCCCTGGGCAGTTTGCAGACAGAGCTCTGCTTGGCGATGCAATGTATTAGCAAGTTTTTGTGTCATTCTTTTACAAGGTGTCCTGGCCCCCTCCTGGCATAGAGCCTGTTTAGCTGGGATCTGTTGATGTGTTATGTGGGCTTTTGCTCTGTTTCTCTTTGTGCATGATTTCAGCATAAATCTAAAGAAAAATTGAATGGGACTTCATACAACCATGTATCAGAAAGGTTTCATTCTGCATTTAAACTCGCTCGTCCGCAAGAGAAATTGAGTAATTAAGCATGTGTCATGTAGGCATGCTTTCTGTGCAATTGAAATGCACAGAAAATCGAAATGCAGCTTGCAGTTTGGTCCTTAGAAATACTTTTGACGTTTTCCTACTGCTTTCAATCATGGAAGCATATGATACAAGGTGTTTGGTGAGGAACCAAAAGGTAGATGTGTTTGAGATGCAGCTCGTGGAGCTGGAAAAGATGCTGATCAGGGGAAAGTCTGCATCAAGGCTGAGAACGCACAAGTTGAGTCCATTTGCACCTGCCAGATGTTTTTCTCTCTCAAGGGGTAATGCCTGAAATCTGGCAGTCAGGAGCTAATTAGCAAATGCAGACAGTAGGGAAAGAAGGTTGTGGCATAGATTTGAAAGGGACAGTATGGTATAAGTATTTGCCTTGCCCTCAGGGACATCCTCACTGGATGGAAATTCATATATTCTTTGACTGCCAGAGCATGATGCTCTGCGGCTCATGCTCCCTTCATGGCTCCCAAGAAATGGTTACATCTCCAAGCTTGGTCTCACCCTTTGGGGCTGGCTTTGAAATATGTTATTGTGTGTTGAAAGGGAGCGTGTCCCCTCTGTCTGCTTCACTTGCCCATTGCCATCCAGCCAGGTAGTACATCCCCAAACCCAGGCAGCTGGCACAATGGCTGGGAGATGCAGGACAGGGATGCCGCAATACACGGGAGGCAGAAAATTTCCAGAGCACCTTCCTAAATTAATGCTGCTATAAAGAAAGCAAATTGCCTGGTAATGAACCCCAAGTATCAGCCTCCACCAATGGGATACAGAGGGTTAATCACAAAATATGTAAAGCATTTAGTACTGAAGAATGCTGGGTTTAATGCTACAAAGGGACTTGTTCAGTGTTACACAAAGCTTAGTGGTCACTGTTAACTCCTGCTCTTGCTTATTCCAAGCTGCGTTGGAGGAGTTATTTTATTACTATTATTTTTTTTTTCCATCTGGGTTTAAAGGATTAGAGAGGGAGAGCCTGCTGCCCAACTCACATGCCTCCCCTCTTGCTGGCATATAGATTATAATAACACCCTGCCTGGGTTTGTATAGAACCATTTTAGACTAGTAATGAAAGAGCTGCAGGGGAGAAGAGACCAGGAGAATAAATCCAGGATCGAAGTTTCCTACTTGTATTATCTGCTCTAAGAATGGGATGTGGGGGAATAAGTGACAGAAACATTAGATTAAGCCACCCATGCAGAGTACCAAGTGGTGTTTCGGCATTATATAGGGCCTTATGGGAGCCTGGGGCTGCAGGCCTGCAAACAGGCTTATAGGTATGCTTCTGGCTTGCTCCAGGATCAGTAGTTTTGGCTCAGATTTTCTTCAGGGACAGGCTGGGGATTGCCTTGGGCTTTCCTTGCTTAGATCCCAGTGCAGCAAAGCACCTTTTGCAAACCATCAAGTTGCATGCTTGCATTGGGGAGCCCAGAGTATGTGCTTTCGAGTTAATCTTAGGTGTAGTGGTGGTTTTGAATAAGAAAGAAATTCAGGTTTACAAATTCTCACTCTTTTTATTCATGGATATGGCTCTCGAATTCCCTGGGAGATCCTGAGAACATCAGAGAGCAAGAGGTTGAAGTCTGCAGTCTGCGCTTGATACTGCAGCTTTAGCTTTTGTAGTCAGGGCATGGAAAAGGGGGAGAAGCCAGATTTCAGCAAACACTCCCTTCCCCACTTCATTTTCCCCAACAGCTGAAGAACAAGTTCATCAAGAAGATCCCCAAGGATGCAGAGGCCTCCAATGTGCTGGTAGGAGAAGTGGAATTCCTAGAGAAACCCTTTGTGGCTTTTGTGCGGCTCCTCCAGGCAACAATGCTAGGAGGGGTGACAGAGGTGCCCGTCCCCACCAGGTGAGCCCAATTCCTTTGGGTCTGGAGCTGGTCTTGCAACATGGGTCTTGGTGGTGCAAGGTTACCAACATGGTCCCACTCCTCTCCCAGATTCCTCTTTATTCTTCTGGGCCCTGCAGGAAAAGCCAAATCCTACAACGAGATTGGCAGAGCCATTGCAACCCTCATGGTGGATGATGTGAGTAGATGCAAAACCTGACCCTCACTGGGAGCCTCCCTTGCTCAGAGCTGAGGAAAAAAAAAAAAAAAAAAAAAAAAAAAAAAAAAAGGCAATTTTCATCCTTTTGCCCAAATGAATGAGCTTTAAAGGCCCACAACAATGTGCAGCATATGTGCAGGATACCACCCCCAAGCTGACACATCTCTTGACCCCCCAGCTCTTCAGCGATGTTGCCTACAAAGCCCGGGACAGAGAAGACCTGATTGCTGGCATAGATGAATTTCTAGATGAAGTCATTGTTCTGCCCCCTGGCGAGTGGGACCCCAACATTAGGATTGAGCCACCAAAAAAAGTGCCCTCAGCTGAGAAGAGGTGAGTGGTAGACATGGGGCTGGTCCCAACCCTGTGGCCGTCCCTGTCTTTCCCATTTGAAGATGCTGGAGGAAGACAGCTGCTTTGCGTGCACTCATCCCTAGATATATTCTCCGCAGATTTTCCAGAAATGCTGCTTTTTCTGCAGTATCACCCAATGATAGTGATATTCCCAATATCACTTAGGAGCCATTTCCATTCCACATAATCTGCATTACCCCCAGCCCCCACCATTCTGGGCTGAGAAAATCCAGCTCCTTTATCTTTCCAAATTTGCCCCCAGAACCCAAGCTGTAGTGCAGGTGGTGAGCTGCACTATGGCCTTGGTCCTTTCCTCAGCCTCATATCAGAGACAGGCATAGCAAGGCAGGTGGCACAGCCAACTCTGGCCACTCTTTCCCACAGGAAATCAGTTTTCTCACTGAACGAAGTGGGGCAGATGAACGGCACAGCTGGTGGGGCAGGTGCTGGGAGTGGCGGCGGAGGCAGTGATGATGGGGAGATGCCTGAAGTGCATGAAATCGGGGAAGAGCTTGCATGGACTGGCAGGTGAGCATCACCCAGACTCCCCAAAAAACTCAGAGGAAATTGGCACCCATCAGCATCTCCTGCTGGTTCACCCCATGTTCTCCTGGGGCAGAGAGAGGTGAACTCCTTATGGGCACAGTCTTCTGTGCAGCGCTGTACATATTTTGGTTGAGGGCATATGCATCTTGTCCTTGGCTGTGTCTCCACAGGTTTTGTGGTGGCCTCTATTTGGATATCAAAAGGAAGCTGCCCTGGTTCCCAAGTGACTTCTATGAAGGTTTTCATATCCAGTCCATCTCTGCCATTTTGTTCATCTACCTGGGCTGCATCACCAATGCCATCACATTCGGGGGCTTGCTTGGAGATGCTACGGACAACTACCAGGTCAAGTCAAAGGACAGGGTCACTTTGGACTGGTGATAGAAAGCAGGGATGAGCTGGGATGGGCTGGGTTCCACCCCCATTGTTCCATGTCAATTTTCAGTGCTAGGGATGGAAATTCATTCACAAATGGGACTGGTTGGCCTTGAATACTTAGAGGATGGGAAAACCCATCTCAACAGCAATACCAGTAGCAAAGGAACACAATCCCAAACTACCCTCTATGGGTCCAAGCAGAGGTCCTTCATGCTCATCTCCATCTGGGGTGTCCATGGGGATGTATCCTGGCACAGCACCACCATAAACCTGGGTTTGATCTGTCCCCAGGGTGTCATGGAGAGCTTCCTTGGCACAGCAATGGCGGGCTCCATGTTTTGTCTCTTCGCTGGGCAGCCACTCATTATCCTCAGCAGCACCGGCCCCATCCTCATATTCGAGAAGCTTCTCTTTGACTTCAGCAAGTAGGTGCTGGATAATGCCGGGGGGGGGCACGACCCATCTGTACCTGGACAAGGGATGACCCTCAGCCCATCGTGCACTCTCATAGGACCCCTATTGCTTTGTGCCTGCTTTCAGAGGCAACGGCATCGACTACATGGAGTTTCGCCTCTGGATCGGCTTGCACTCTGCTCTACAGTGCCTTATCCTGGTGGCCACTGATGCCAGCTTCATTATAAAGTACATCACACGTTTCACAGAGGAAGGCTTCTCCACCCTCATCAGCTTCATCTTCATCTATGATGCCATCAAGAAGATGATAGGAGCCTTTAAGTATTACCCCATCAATTCGGACTTCAAGCCAGACTATGTGACCATGTACAAGTGCGAGTGTGTTGCTCCTGACCCAGGTGAGTACAAATCTTTCTCAGCATTGGACAGGGATGGTGAAGGGGTGGGGGGCAGTAGCAGAGGGTCCCACTGCAGGTAGAACCTGCTGGATCATTGCCCAAAGATGTTGAAGGAGTCAGCTACCCAGTGGGCATGGGGCAGAGACACCTCATCTTCCTCCTCTGAGGGTGATTTGGGGCAAGATTATGGAAATAGAGCCTCATCCCCTGCAGCCAAGCATGTCAGTGCTTGCTGGGATGCAGTTAACAGTGCTGGAGAGCCAAAACATCAGCCTGAAGCAACCGGACTTGGATGAATAAAAAAGAAAGAAGAAAGGAAAATTTTTAAGATCATTAACTCCACCCAGCTACCAATGGAAACTTATTCTCCAGAAAATACAGAGGAGGGATTTTGTCCTCTCTAGTGTCCAGGATGCCCAGAATATTCCGGTTGGGAATATATTCCAGTATTCTTCCTTGGACTGTTTTTTCTTTTATTTTCTTTTCTTTTTTCCTTCTTTCTTACTTCTTTTCAAAAAGGAGACCACAAAGTTCTGTGAAGACAGTCTTTTGACAGCTCCCCTGGTTTTGACCCAATTTCTACTATGGGCAAAAGAGGAAAAAGTTGTAATCCCTTATTAAAGCAGGCTGTCCTCTGGGGGAAGCAAAACAATGCATTTTCCAGATATAGCCTTCTCTGATGGTGGCTCAATTGAAGAGGGCTGTAATTCAGAGTTGCCCTGAAACCACCGCTTTTTTGCCACCACTGCTTTTTTGCTCTTGGATAGATGTGCTTGACAAGTCTCGATACACATCACAGCTCAGATGCTCCTACTGCTGCCTGGAAGGGAACAGTGACCTTCAGTTTTGGGCTAATGCCAGTGACCACCTTCTCTCAGATGAGCTGAATTTATTTAAAAAGTATAAATGATAACAATTTGGGGAACTGCAGGTGGAGGAGGCAGAGAGGTATGACAGTGAAGAAATAAAAGCAACCAAAACTACGTTGCCTATCACTAATACATCTGTCACTGAAACTGTCTTACATGCCATGATGGAAATAACATTCAGTCTCTTATTTGTTTTGATTTTGTGTGTTTTTTTTGTTGTTGTTGTTGTTTTTGTTTTTTTTTTTCCCCTCGAATCCTGTTTATCAACCATGTCCTGAAGGAACCGAGCACACTGGGTTTTGAAGCCCCACAGGCAGTGGGAAGCACCTGGATACAACATCATCCTTTCCAAACCCAAACCTTCCCAACAGAAGGGCCAGCAGAAAAGCTTAGCCCAGGTTCCTGATGCAGCCCCCAGGGCTGAAACATCCCAGCCTTCCAGAGCCCCCAGCCTGGCCTCAACCAAGAGCAAACCCCAGTGGTGGCAGGGAGATGAGTCTGGATGCTGAGAGGCATTTGCACCCTGAAACCTTCAGCTTCTTGGCAATCTGGCCCTGGTTCCTCACCCTTGTTGCTCTGGACACCAAAGCACTGTTGTTCATGCTAGCTTTTCCATTCCTCTAGATATTGAGAAGTTGTGTTTATTCTCCCCTACATCCTTTTTTTTTCTCTCTCTTTTTTTTTTTTTTTTTAAATAGTTCTGATTTTTGATTATTATAACTGATTTGTACCATATTTGTCTCTGCTGCACACATCAATTTGGGCTGATTTCAATTTCAAGTGAGTATCGCCTTCTAAATATTAAAGCTGTTTTAATATTGGTACTTGTACCTATTGAGGTTTTGTTGTTATTTTTATCATGCATTTTACTTTTCTCTCTGCTCCAATAGAAGGGTTTATACAGCGCCTTTACAGGTTCTCTTCTAAGTTACTTCCAATGCTACACTATCTTTTGGGTTGTAGAAATCACAAATTTTCTAGTTTCTGGAATATCAAAAGGTTATGAAAATAACGCTTTTAATGCTGTAAAGAAGCCTGAGTTTGCCAGCACCATTTCCTGGAGCTTGGTTTCAGCATCCCCGGGTTCTCAGCTTCTAACCCAGCAATCGCTTCTCCTTCATTAATTCTCTGCACTGGGGAAGGAGGTGGCAGGTTGCCAAAATCCCCACCTGGCTGCAGGAAGAGGATGGACCAGAGGGACTGGGGTGGCAGAGCAGTCCTGGACCCTGCTTAGGTCACCCACAAGGAGCATGGTTGTTCCCGAAGCCGCGGAGCTGCATCACCTGAAGATCCAAGTGGAACCGCTCTTTGCACCAGAGGAAAAGGTTCTGGATCTAGAGAGGAAAACCCAGTGGATTTCTTTTTACTGGTTGTTTTGCAGTAAGAAATCAAAATGCTGCCCCCCAAAAAAATGAAAAAAAAAAAAAAAGCAACTGCCACCACCAACAAATTGGGCGTTATTGGGTGCTGACTCTCCAAAAATGACAGTGTACTTTTTCAGTCTTCTTCCCCCTTCAACTTTTTTGGTTTAAAAAGATGGGTGGCAGCACAAGCTGGAGTGCTCAGCCCCACTTGCCAGTGGCTTCCCACACTAGGAAGCTCCCCAAAATCTTGCTGGTACTCGCCAGCCCAGAGTGATAAGCAGCTAAAGGGGAAGATGTGCTGTCCACCAGTGCATCTCTGGATTGGGCCAGCTCTGGAGGGTGTGCATGGGATTAATCATGGAGAAGTTGCTGAGGGGTTAGAAACAAGATTTTACTCGCCACATCCTGGTTTGTTCCTGGGCACTGACACCTGCATAGATGTCAGAGGATGTGCTCAGCCCCACGTTTGCTTTTAGACCACCCATTCTGGGCTCAGCAAGGCTGAGCTGTTCTTCTCTGGATGAAGCCTGGACATTGTTAATGTAGAAACCTCTATGTTAGCCAAGAATCTTATAACAAACTTCTTTTCTGCAGCCAACATGACATTGTTCGATGCTTCAGCTCCAGTAGCACCAAACACCACTAACATTTCTCTGGTAAGTGGGTTTGCTTGCTCTGTGGGGAAGTTTGGGACATGGGAGCAGGGGAGCTCATCCCAGGGACTATTGCACCCAGGGAATGGTGCATGCTGCCTTGGAGTGAATTCTGGGGAAATACAGGCTCTGCATTAATTTGGTTTCATGGTTTGGCTCAGCAGCACCAAATCCCCACCTTTTTGCCCAAATTATTAGCAGCTCTGGGGTTTTCCCATGATTACAGGGCCAGAGTGGCTCCCAGCTGCAGCAGCACAACGAAGCCCCCTTCTCCTTTATGCTGCAATTGCTTAACATGCTAATTTTGCTTTTTTTTTGGGGGGGGGATTCTCCCCAGTACAATACTATTAACCTAACAGCTCTGGATTGGACTCAGCTGAGTAAGAAGGAGTGTCTCAAGTATGGTGGCAGCTTAGTGGGGAAATCCTGTAAATTTGTGCCTGACCTGGCCCTCATGTCCTTCATCCTCTTCTTTGGGACCTACTCCATGACACTGACCCTGAAGAAATTCAAATTCAGCCGCTACTTCCCCACCAAGGTAAGAAAAGTACCAACTCTGCAGGATCTTCCCCCCCCCCCCTTTTTTTTCCAAAGGTAGGAAAAAGGGGAGCTGCTGTTCTCGTTCCTGGATGCAAGAACCTATGAGAAAATAAATCCATATTTCTATTTTCGGTAAGGTGATTTGCTGGAAAAGGAGATGTTAATATCAATTAGGATAGTCCTATCTGAACACTGAGACGCTGCTTTATCTCTTGCATTCTGTGTAAACTATCACAGTGCAATGCAAAGGGAAAAAAATGCTTTTTGTGAGTTATGCCCACCTGTGTGCAGAGCTGGAAAGCCGAGGGGAAATACGCAGATGCAGGAGCAAATACCTCCATCCCATTAACGACCCTTTCCACCCCCATTTACCTCCAGGTCAGGGCCTTCATTGCTGATTTTTCCAATGTCTTCTCCATCCTGCTGTTCTGTGGTGTGGATGCCTGTTTCGGACTGGACACCCCAAAGCTGCATATTCCCAGTATCATCAAGGTTTGGCCACACTGGGAGGGGCCTTGCCTCTCCACTGCACTCTCTTCCAGATCCTCAGTGGTTTAGGGGAAAATTGAGTTCCCTTCTCCCTTTTGGGGGAAAATGCGGTGTCTGGGATCCTTCTGAAACACTGCTTTGCATTTTCTGGAGGAATATTCTAATTCTGTGACTTTTCTTCCTTTCCTTTCTTTCTGTTTTTTCCCCCTTTCTCTTTTCTTCCTATCTCTCACTCCTGGCAGCTGCGTAAGCTTATTAGTGATTTCTCTATCTTTATGTCCATACTAATGTTTGTGGGGCTGGATGTGCTTTTCGGACTGAACACCCCAAAGCTCCAAGTGCCTACTGACTTTAAGGTAAAAAGCAATAAATCCCTTTCTGGAGGTGTTGCTGAAAACATCTCTTCCCCAACCTGGGATATCACTGTCATGACATGGGGAGTCCTTGCAGGAAGAGCTCAGTCCAGATGAGCATCTGGGGAAAATGGGGGGCTGAGGCACACGGCTGCTGGGGTGATTGGGGTCCAGATGTGTGTTGATGGGTTGCAAGGGTGAACATGGGTTAAGATGATGCTCAGAGGGGATGGAATTTGGGGTGAAGTGGGGCTTCCTGAAATTTCAGGGATTGGGTTTCCTCCCCATCCCTGACCTGTGTTTGGCTGCAGCATGCAAACTCCTCTCTACCCACAGCCCACTCGTGTAGACCGAGGGTGGTTCGTGTTTCCCTTTGGGAAGAACCCATGGTGGGTATACCTTGCAAGCGCGCTGCCTGCCCTCCTCGTTACCATCCTCATCTTCATGGACCAGCAGATCACAGCCGTCATCGTCAACAGGAAGGAGCACAAGTTACGGGTGAGCCAGGACTCACCCCACACTCAGGTTTACAGCATCATTTCAGGCAGCAGGTGCATCTTGCAAGCACCTGCTTTTGGGGTGCAGATCTGGTGCTGCCACAAGGCCAGGGGTGTTCACTCCAGCTTGGCATACTGTGCAAAGAAGGGGCTATTCCTTTTCTTTGCAAGCTGCATTTTTGGGGTGACAGAGCCTCCAGGGAGTTAAACTCACTGAATGTTGTAGGTACTGGACTGCACCAGCGTGATGCAGGAGGTACTGCAGGGTATGCAGGATTCACCAGGGCAACGTGAGGTACACCAGAGCAATATAGGGGGATGCAGGCTGTACTATGGGGCATGTGGGGTGCACAATGGCAGTATAGGGTGTACCAGGGTGATCTGGGGTGCACTGCAGCAATGCAGGACAATGCAGGGTGCATCATGACTATGCAGGATGCACCAGCACAGGGTGCACAAGGATGATGCAATATGCATGAGAGTAATGTAGGTGTGATTTGGGTGCACTGTGATGATGCAGGGTGCCACAGGGTGATGTAGATTGTGTCAGGGCAGAATGGGGTGCATCTGCATTCTGCTCTGCAGAAATACAGGTTGCTTCAGGGTGATGCAGAGTGCATCAGGGTGATGGAGGGTGCGTGAGAGCAATGCAGAGTGTACTATGACAATGTGGGGTGCTCTGCAGCAATGCTGGGTATACCAGGGTGATGTGGGGGACACTGCAGCAATGTGGGTTTTTTCAAGGTAATGCAGTGAGTGCTGTGGTAATGTAAGGTGCTGAGGATAATTCATGAGAGCAATGTGTAATACACAGTGGTGATGCTGGGCTCTTCAGAGAGAGCATTGGGCGTTGAAGGGTGCTGTAGAGGGAAATCTCTGCCTTGCTGGGCTCCGTGGTGAATAGAGGAAGTTCTTTGTGTGTCCCCCCATCTCCCCTCGTGACCCTTCTGGGCACTACATTGCAGAAAGCAGCGGGCTACCACCTGGACCTCTTCTGGGTTGGAATCCTCATGGCTGTGTGCTCCTTCATGGGGCTGCCCTGGTACGTGGCAGCCACCGTCATCTCCATCGCCCACATCGACAGCTTGAAAATGGAGACAGAGACCAGTGCCCCAGGGGAGCAGCCCCAGTTCCTGGGTGTCAGGTGAGGAAGGCTTGGCTGCACTCTTCCTCAGGGTGGGGTGGGGAATCCAGATGCAGCAGTGGGTCTACCCAGTATGGCTTCATCCTACCTCTCTCGCCACTCCAGGGAGCAGAGAGTGACAGGCATCATCGTATTTGTGCTGACAGGGATTTCTGTCTTCCTAGCCCCGATTCTGAAGGTAAAACATCCCCATTGCCCTGCAGATGTTTGGGGCACATTTTTTTTCCCTGCATGGCTCCCAACATTTGTCCCTATCCCCAACAGTATGCTGCTACCTTTTCTGTTTTAAGTGTCATGTTTTTTCCATGTCCCTAGTACATCCCCATGCCAGTGCTGTATGGCGTCTTTCTGTACATGGGCGTCGCATCACTGAATGGCATCCAGGTAAGCACTTCTCCTCCTCTTTGGCCTTGAAGGGGTTTCACATCTCGGCAGAAACAGGGATTTTTGACCCCAAACTTGCATGCGTCCAGCATTTCCAGCTGCATAAGATAGCAGATATCCAAATCCCTCCATAAACCATCAAAAAGCTACATACTCCCATTTTGGGCACTAAAAGAGGGTTTATCTGGGTGACTAGGAGCCTGCAGTGGGGGGGAATGGAGGTGACAGGTAACAGCAGGCTTTGCCTTGCCACAGTTTTGGGACCGCTGCAAGCTCTTCCTCATGCCAGCCAAGCACCAGCCCGACTATGTCTTCCTTCGGCATGTGCCACTGCGCCGCATCCACCTCTTCACTCTGGTGCAGATTGTCTGCCTGGCTGTGCTCTGGATCCTCAAATCTACCGTGGCTGCGATCATCTTCCCTGTCATGGTAAGGCTCTGCATAATAGCATCCTCCAGGCTGCTTTCACTCATGCTTTATTGACCAAAAAAACACACAACTTTCTAGATTTCCACGTGCAGTCTCATTATTGCAGCCTCATCAACAAGATTTTGAGATGTAAGCAAATTTTGGTGACTGTGGCTGGCCCCATGGTGGTGTTCCACAGGTCATGCATCTCTCCTCTTCTAGATTTTAGCCCTGATCCTGGTGAGACGACTGCTAGATTTTGTCTTCTCCCAACATGACCTCGCCTGGATTGACAACATCATCCCTGAGAAGGAAAAGAAGAAAGAGGATGACAAGAAGAAGAAGAAAAAAGGCAACAAAGGGGACAGCAGCAGTGACGAGGAGGTGTGTGTGGAATGGGCAGGGGGCTGAACAGCACAGACCCTGGACTCATCTAGGAGGGGAATGGTGCCACTGGAACAAACTTCCAGGTTCGGGAGGAATGTCTGATTTCTGGGGATATTTCTCTGTGTACATAGGACTGGCTGATTTAGGGGCTTTAAGTGATGCTATGGGGTTGACCAGCAGCTCCAGGAGATGCTCAAAGCATCCTGAAAGCTGAAGAATCATGGCAAAAATGAAAATTAATGAAAAGACCACAGATCCCATAGATGAGGCACGCATTGTATGGCTACAAAGTCTCATTAGCCTGTGCAACCTCCTGCTGCAGGCTCTTTCACTGGCAGAAGTGCTGTGGGTTGATTTTGGGAAGGGGAAATCAAAGCCTCATCATCCTTATACAATCCTCAATCTTACCCAGAGACTTGACACCTTTAGGTGCTCTGGGTAGACTTGGAGCCTGCCCAGGCTCCTCGGTGAGCTGCAGCTTCCAGCTGCAGCCCAAGCCCTTCTCTGCCTTCACTGCTTCTCCCCACTTTCTTCCCCCGTTCCCACCTCCCTCAGTCATAAAGATCCCCATGGAGCCCCTGCCACCAGCACCCCAAAATGTGGGTCCCCATTGCCTCAGCTGTAAGTAAAGATCTCAGGATCCTCTCGTCCTAATTGTTGCTTCCTAACTCCCAGCAATGGGGCCTGTGCAGCCATAAAGAGGCAGCCTGGATTCATCCTACTGAAGCTAGGGGGAGGGTTGGCTATTTGCTGTATTTAAAGCAGGTTTTATGGGATACAGCACACTTGGTGCTGCTAATAAAATCTGTGTGGCTGAAAAGTCAGGACTCCTGCATCTCATCCCTGAGCTGAACCTGAGGGAGATACAAAAATAAAATAAATAAAAAGATTTAGAAGGTCTTTGAGCCCCTAAAGGCAAGAGGCAAAGAGCTTGTGGCAGTGTTATTCAGGTTGCAAAATGGCAGATACATGCAATTTGGCCCAACCTCATTCCAAAAGCATTATAAGTGACCTGGCACAAAGCTGACCAGCCACTGAAAATAATAATAATAATAATAAAATAAATAAATAAACAAATAAAGGAGTAAATCTGGGTGAGTTTATTCCAGCTTGGCACCAGATTGCATCATGATGTCAGCAATTTTTAACGTGCTAATTAATTTACTGTCCCCAAGCTGCTGCTTGCAGAATCTGGTGGTTCTTCTCATTCTTTGATCACTCCCAAAATCAGCATTTCCCAGGAGCTTTCCTCCCCTCCTACTACCTGAGGTCCATCAGACCTGGTAGCAGGGTGGGGTGGGGGAGTGGCTTTCTGTGGGGTTCCTTCCTCATCTGGGAAGTGTTTCACCTCCATGTCCCCCCAGGAAAGAGGTCCTCCACCTGGAGCTTTGCGTTCTGATTCTTCCCCAAATGGTTCAGATCTGGATCGCAGGTAAGCACCAAATGGACTCCACCACTCACTCCCTGCATGACCCCGTCCCTAGGGATCCCATGCAAAACATTTCTAGTTTTAGTAGTCAATGGTCCCAACTGGGAATCATTTTTGCCACTACCTTGAGCCAGTTGCCATTGTCTTTGGGCATTTTTGAAATATCTGAATATATTTTCACAGCATCCCATGGTATTTTGGCTGCCTTCATTTGCAGGCCATGGCTATCATGTTGTTCAAAGCAGGTTGGGCCTGGGGGGACCAGATAACGTGTTCCAAGCCTGGTGTGAGAGGGCTCATGACAGTAAGATGCTATTGGGTAAAGCTGCAGAGATTTTTAGGATGAGATGTACAGATGAGTTCTGAAAGCTTCGTGTAATTTTCCACCTACAGGTTATGCATACTAATTGCAAAAGATCAGTAACTTGTGATAGGAACCAAGGGAACAGGATGGAGCTGCAGCAGGGAGGTTCAGGCTGGGTGTTAGGTAAAGGTTCTTCACTGAGAGGGTGGTTGGGCACTGGAACTGGCTCCCCAGGGAAGTGGTCACTCCTGCCAGAGTTCAGGAAGTGTTTGGACAATGGTCTCAGAAATGTGGTTGGATTTTATGTGGTCCTCTGTGGAACCAGAAATTGGACTTGATGGTACTTGTGCGCCCCTTCCAACTTGAGATATTCTATAATATGATAATTTTTTAATGATTTTTTTTTCATGGCAGTAGCAGCATCTGGAGCCCTTTACTGGGGTTTCTGGAGCATTAATCAGGTACCATGCCAAATGCTTACCTCCCTATGTCCCCCTCTTCCTCTGCAGTATTACACTTCACCTGAAGATTTCGTGTCCATCGTCTCCAGCATTTAACTACTCACGAAACCCGATTTGCGCTGTGCCCCAGGTGAAGATAGAGATGGAATCAGACTACGAGGACACCGACACTGAAAAGCCACCTCGGGACATGGGCAGTGAGACCACGCTATAGTTCTGTGCAGTGCTTCCTCTAATTTATATATATATACTTATATATCCATCTATATATATATAAAGCTAATTGGACATATTTTTCTATGTGACGCTGAGATGGTGGCTCCAGAGGCCCATTGCTCCAGTAGTATTTAGAGTAATGCTGTTGAATTTCCTCCCTTTCTGCTAGGCGAATGCATCACTGCTGGTGGCAGAATAGCCCCCACTGCTGGGACTAAAAATGCGGAGTTGGCGTATTTGGCCTCCACTTGCCCTAGAACTGCTACTGGAATGAAGAAGTCAAAGGCAGTCAGGGCCATGGATGTCAGGGAACAGTTGGCTGCATGCATGGCCTATGGAGCAGGGGACTGTGCTGGGGTAAACCTTTCAAGGGGAATTTTGGGGTGGGGAGGAGATTTGCACACCTGAGAAGGAAGTGGGAGCATGTGTCCTAGCTCTCCCTGCCCTGAAATCACAGCACAACTCCTGCCGAATCTGGCTTGGCAAAGGGGGTAGTGCATTTCCCGTGGGGAGCCTCAGGCTTTTGTTTGCATCCTGCAAACTCAAAGCAGTCTGACCTCTTGCAGCACGAGTCCCCTCTTGCAGCACAGCCATGCTGCAGCATCCCAGCAACCCAATCAGGGTCTCTCTGCTGCAGCAGGTGGGGTTCTCCTGCCCCAGGGGGACTCAGCTGTGCTAACCCCAGCATAGATACATAAGCAGTTGAGAAGGGTGTATTGCAGACTAGCAAGGGTTGCAAAGAGGCAGTGTTCCAGGCACTGGCAGGAGGAGTGAAGGCTCTGGAGCAGGAGACCTTGAGGCCAAAGGCCATTGCTTCTTGCAGGTAACAACAGGCAGGCTGTGAGTGCCTGAGAGCAACAGCAGAAGAGGGAACAGGGCATGATTTCTGCTGGCTGGCAGGCGCTACTGCTGCAAGCAGTGGGTCATGGTTTTTGCAGGGAATTGAGCAGTTTCCACAGCAGAGCTGTTAGGCAAGCATGGCCTTACCCCTCCCCACACCCACAGCCCTAGCAAAGCAAAGCTTTCCCAGAACCAATCTAGGACCCGCACTGCTGACCAGAAACCTAGGCTGATAACAGGGCTGGAGCAATAGCTGCATCCAACCAGAATCCAGCTGAGCTGGAGCATTATCTCACCTTGTTTTTGCCACATGCACACTGAAGGAGCCCATCCAGCCCCTGCACAAGGGCCTTTGCACCTCCTTGAGCTACTCAATTGTAATTATGCTCAGGTGGTTTAACAGCAAGCAGCTTGAAACATGGGAGAGCAAGGATGTCACTCATCGCATATCCCCACAAACTTTGCACTTGCTTCCCCACCAGGGAGCAGGTCAGGAGCCACCTCAGGCACCAGGCAGTTTGACTTGCCCAGCTCTCACTTTCTTCCACCAGTGCTAGGGCATCAATGAGGCTTTCAAATGGCTTTCCTTCCCAGCATGCCTGCAGGCTATGATTTAGAAAGACTAGTCTTGTTTATAGGCTTCCTCTCTGGTAGATGGACGTTTCTTGCAGTTTTAAGCTCCCCCTCATCTCTCAAGCAGAAACAGCCTACCTGGTATTTATAGGAATTCTGTGCTAAGGTCAGCCACAGAGGGGGTTCTGGGGCACTGGTTAAATATTGCAACTGACCTGAACCTTTACATGGGACAGAGCCCAGTTCTTTGTAAATAGTCATGTCAAACAAAGACATGAACACAGTTTTCTGCTTATAGTATTTTTCTGGTTCAAGTATACCTTATGAGGAACTATGGTGAGATTAATAAAACAGTATTACTGCACTGACCACTTAAGCAAGCACCACTTAGCTTGATGTTAACACTAAGAACTATTTCAGCTTGGATGCATTGTGTGTACTTTTTAGTGTTTTGTACCAATCTCACATGTGATAGCTAAAGTATGGTACAGGTAGGCCTCTGACTGCAATCACTCCAGACTGTAAATTTGCTTTAACTCTGCTTTAACACCAGCACCTCCTACACAGCACCCCTTCCAGAATCCACAAAGCCTTTCCAGATGTTTCAGAGCACAGCTGAAGCCTAAGCTCAGATCCCTCTAGAACACTGCTTGTTTCAACTAAATTTGTCCTTTTTGCAGGTCTTACAAATGGGTTATATTTTTTTTGCATATGGAAATACTGGATTGTCACAGATTTGCCACCCCCATTACAGCACTTCTTTAGCCATTTTGTATTGATCAGTGATACAATCCAATAAATCTCATTTAAATTAGTCTCTGCTCTTAGTGTGCTTCTGGTGCAATCTCAGTCATTGAACCTTCCCTCTCCCGGTGTTCCTTGTTTAGCATTGTTATAAGCAGTCATTGCTCTCCCCTGGAGGGGAATGGGGGAAAATACATGGCTCGTAATGACTCAACAGGTGACTAGCACAACATGACTAGCACAGCAATAGACTTTCAGCTTCACAAAAAAGTTTCCCAGCACCCAGAAAGGTAGAATCAGTCTTACCATGGATATGTGGCCAGATGCTGAAGAGGAAGAAGTCTAGACCCAGCTCACTGCCCCAGAACAATATTACACTCAAGTTTTTCCAAAGTAAGGTTAATAGTAGATAATCAGAGCTTGCAAGCAAAAAGCAGAGGACTATATGCTTACACTAGCACTATGAACATCAACAACAGCTGATGGATTTGTTCACAACTGGAGTCTAAAAGCTGAACAGTTTTTGTTTAGGCATGAACAAAATTAATTATGGATGTAACAGATATGCCTTGGTCAAACTCAGGGAGAAAGCCAGACCCAGCACTGCTCTGACGGAACAAGGGAAGCTCACTGTACAAGTGTTTTAATTTGTCAGAAGTACAAAACTTGCTTAGAATTCTAGGAAACAAGTGGGGTTCCCCCCTTTCTGTACTTTATTCAGAGTTAACCTTGATTATTCACCAAGCACTGGAATCCCTTCACACTACAGTCCAGGAAGCTTACTGTGGGCCCAGTACAGTCACCAACAGCACACCCCCTCCCTCCCCCCCATTTGTCTTTGGTTAGAGAAAAAGGGTTTTTAAAAAGTCACCATCCAAATAGCAAGGGAAAAAAATAAGCTTAGCTGCACACTAAGAACATTACAACAGATCTACCACTGTCTATGGCCCCAGCCAAGCTGAGAACAGATGTGGCTTTTTCAAGTAGATGGTTCTACAGAAGAGCTCAACTCAAACTAAGCGTCTAGCATTGAGTAAAATACTTCAGAGCAGGTCAACACAAGCAGTCTGGGCATTTGTGAGAACAGAAGCACCGAAGTCATTACTTCTGCACTGTGAAGCCTCACACTCCACTTCCTCCAGGACTGCTAATATTGCACCAAGCTCCCTGGAGAACTGCACAGCCAGCATCCCAACTGCTGCTCTGTCCCTGCAAGAACAGTGTAAGCTGCAGGGCTGACTTCTAAGAAGTGTTAGCTTAAAAAGCAGCTCTGCTAGAAGTTACGTGCTGAATGAACAGACCAGGAGTGTAGATGCTTATGCCTTGGTATAACTAATGCACATATGCTTCAGCTTCAAATAAATATCTATGACTTCAGAATAGGAAATGCCACTTCTGTACAATAAATAAAAATATTGCATTTTCTATCGGCCTGTCTGGGAGTCATTTTGGAATGTTGTTTTCAGTGCTAAAAATAGTCCTATGTTAAACAGTTAAGGCTTCCAGTGCTTTGGGTTTCAACAGCTTCTTGGCAGCAATGATGGTGTTCTTCATCAGCATGGCAACTGTCATGGGCCCAACTCCTCCAGGGACTGGAGTGATGTAACTAGCTTTCTTCTTCACCCCTGCAGAATGGGGAGGAGTTACAGGTTAGCATAAAAGTCAAGAGCAGTAAGACTTATCAAGCTGGCTGACTAGTATGAAGCTGTAATCAATCTAATATTGTTGAAATTCCTCCAAGACTGCCAGCTAAAGAGTATTAGTCTTAAGTTAGTTATCCCATCCCTCCCCTCTCTTCCTCATTATCCAAGACAACACAGAGCATACCATAGCCTGACCATCTCCACTATTAAACAAGCTTACCTTCCCAGCCCAGGCTGCGGAAAAAAAGAAAGGTCTAATAGCTAGATTTATGCAACATAAATCAAATCTGAAACCAGATATGGATGGGCCTGATGCATGCTCTTGAAAAGCTCTCCAATAAAGCAATAGTCTGAGTATTTGCCCTCTCTTCCAAAAGGACTTTCCAGTACCTTTTGCAAGGTATATGGAGATGGAGCTCAGTTGCAACAGTGCCCAGGCAGGCTAAGTGGTGAGCAAGGCCAGTGAATAGCAAGCCAAAAGGTAAGTTCCATGTGCTTTCATAAGGCAAAATTTAAAAGCAGGAGCATGGGCTATAAATTTGAGAAGAGACAAAGCAGACCAACTGTCCGGGTCCAGGATGAATCTCTTCTACATTGCAATATATAGTGTTCCCATGCCATATTACAGGAAAGCTCTTCCCCTGTACACAGATTGCACAAGCAAAAGAGCTTCAGGATGGGCCAGCATCTGCTCCACTACGTGAACCAGGACTTTCTCACCCTTTCTCAGCATACTAAGAAGTTTAATGAGGAGTTTAAGCATGAGTTTAATGCTCGAAGTATCAGATGCCATCGTCTTTTATACCTTCAAAATCCACATCCCCAACCAGCCTTGATTTGGCAGTGATGGGATCCTGCACTCTAGTTATGCCCACATCAATAACTGCAGCTCCTTCTTTGATCATATCAGCTGTGATCAGGTTGGGAATGCCTGTAAGAGAACAGAACCACGTGCTTATAGTGGTGCTAGACAGTCCCCTGTTCCCCCTCACCCCCATCTTCACACTACCCAGCCCCGTAAGTCTTGACCCACCCAGGCCTTCCTGCCTCACAAATACAAATCCAGCCAGTTTCAAAATCCAGTGCCACTACTTGAGAGGTTCATCTCACCCAGAAATCAAAGATTTGTTTACTTATAATCTCAGTGTAAAGAACTAGAATCCAACCCCGAGAAAGAAGTCTGGCAAAGAACCTGGAACACCCCTTTCAGGGTGGGATGTTTGTCTGGTTCTACCACATACTGCATCAGCTGAGGAACTCATCCTACCTTCCACTTAGACTTAACTCTTCCGTATGACCCTTTCTCTGGTTTACTGACCACCTTTGACTATGAACACATTCCTTTCTGCCAGCAGCATTTCTACTTTTATGCAACACTACCTTCAAACACCAGTTCTAATCCTTCCAGTACCTTATGTCTCTTCATACCCAGTTTCTAACCCACATTTCTCTCCTCTCCCACAAGCTTACAGCAAGCTTCAGCTGCCAAGCATCAACATCCCAAGTCAACTTTTCTGTCGATGAGCTACCCCCATGCCAAGGGGATAGCTCAAGACCCTGCCTCCAACCTGGAGAAGAGGCCATCTACTTATAGCTGTTCTTTAGATCTGATCAAGTGCTTGCTGGCACACCAAGCCCTCCTGCCAGATGTCATTTTGCATTTCAAAGGGCCACAAACAGCTCTTCTAGATTCTCCTAGGCTTAATCACATGATACGCTGGCTGGCTCAAACAGCCAGCCCTTGCCTACGGCAGCTGCCAGCAGCCATAAGAATACCGGATTATCCCTGTGCTGCCAGAGATGCCTCAGATAGGGAGGCCCTGGAACATACACCAGCAGAACTGTCTCCTGAAATAAAGAAATCCCATCAGGAACACCACACAAGCTGCAGTGCAGCATCCTCTGTGCATCTCACCTGTACTGAGAGTTCAGTCTTACCTGCTGCTGCTACCACAATGTCAGCACGGATTGTGTGTTGCTTCAGCTGCTCCTTTGGAGTGTAGCGGTGTGATATCGTTACTGTGGCATCACCTGCAAAAGGGGTACACAAAGCCTTTTACCCATAAGTGACCTTAAACCTGACAGCTTCTAAGTCTTCACCTTTGAGGACACCTGTGAAGCTAGCAGGAATACAGGAGCCTGAGGACAAACCACTGGGAGTAGCCTACAAAGTCAGAGGGAGTGATCCTTTTTCCATCTTGTATGGAAAAGGACAAGGACTAACTGAAGAGGGCTCTGAAGCGTTACAAGACTTCCCACGTGCAGTTAACTCCCAGCCTCAACCACAGCCCATGTGATGTCATGGTCCCTGAGGCAGGCCTAGGACCTGTATAAAAGCCTAACAAGGACTGTGGTATAGGCAAAAGGCTTCTTCCCACAACTGCCTCGTGCATAGGCTCCAAGACTAGCAGGCTCCTACCTCCTGGGCGCTCATGCCTGCCATCTGTATGCAGCAACATGGCTATGGGCATCCCCACATTCTTTGACCGGCCAGCCACCACCACATTCTTCCCCAGTGTTGGGATGCCTGCAGTAGACATGAGAGCCTTAAGACAAATACAAGCTGGAGCTGTGCCATACAGCAGCCAAATACTGCAGCAGCTTACCAGTTCTCTTAATGATCTCCCACACACCCCATGGGGTAGCTGGCAGCATGGAATACTGGTCAAGGCACATGCGCCCCACATTTATTACATGGAAGCCATCAACATCTTTGTCTGGAGCCACAGCATTGCAAATCTTTCGCTCATCAATGTGTTCTGGAAAAGATAAAAGCTTTAGCACTACAGATCAGACAAAAAAATGCATTTTGCAGTCAGCCAGAGGCCTGACTCACTGCACTAGCCCCTCAACCCCTTCAAAGCTTGTAAGCTTGAAGTTATTCAAAGCCTCCAGTGAGCTCAAAGCTCCCCTCCCAGCAGAAGGGGACTGGAACCACTTGGGAACTAGTGTTGCTAATGCGGAGGGTATTTTTAGACTGCCTCAGTGTCACAACCAAATTTAAGCTCCTGGCTCAGGAAGCTGATACTCCTCACACAAGAATAGATTTCCATGTCCCCCATCAACTCAACTCATACAGGCAGCAGTATGGTGAAGTAGTGAGATCAATTTCTTTAAGCTACATCAGCATACCACTTTTCATATGGCAAGAGAAGTCCTGAGCTATACCTCCTTCTGGCACATAAACTCTTAGAAAGCTTTATATAAAAATGAAACAGATTGATATCTAGCTACTCACCAGGTAAAGGAAGCTGCACTAACAGGCCATCCACATTGGCATCATTATTTAGTTTGCCAATCAAATCCAGTAGTTCTTCCTCAGTAATAGAAGCTGGCTTGAGGATCGTCTCACTGCTGATTCCTGTGCAGTCATTGAGAATGCTGCATTAGACAGCAGCACATACACAAGTGGGAAGCAACTTCCCTAATCCATGCTGATTTAAACTGTTTAGTTTCATTTCTGCACAAAATCCAATATGGATACACCAAGGATTGCATGCTTCATACAACAATGAACACCTTCCAGGTTGTAGACCTTCACAAGTCTTGCAAGTTGTGATTAAGGACCACTAGTCTGTGCAGTCATTCCTGGGAAAGTCTGCTGAAACCAGAGGCCCTCCAAGTGCATGGAGGGCTTGGAGAAACTAAATGGAAACGTGTTATGATGAACATGCAACTGCACCTCCTGCAGACCCTCTTCACGAGGGTAAGAAGGGGATGCTAGCCAAAAGTGTCAGTTCCAAAGAAAGCTTCAGCAGCACAGAACCCAGTAAGAAATTAAACCACTGTGTCCCCTGGGCCCCTTCAGCACATTTCTCCAGAAGTACAAGCAGGAAATCTTTGGCTGAACACCAAGTAGGACCTTGGCTTGCAAGACTCTGCTGAATGTGATTGCAGCTTGGATAGTTAATTTAAAAAGGTAAATCAAAGTCTTGCCAGTGTTTTACACAGGCCTGCAAAGACTGCAAATCCAGACTTCAGAGCTTGATGTTGCCCTAGAGGATTCAAGTGGGATAATACATTCAAACTACATCCATTAACTACATCTCAGCGCTACTATGAATGCAGCCAAAGCACTCACAGCAAGTTCTGCCATAAGCCTGGACAGCAATGCAGCTGAGGTGAAAAGCAGACAGGTGGATGCATCCTAAAATCTTCCACGGTTTCCAGAACAGAGGACTCCCCCCAGCCAACGAAACAGTCACTCTGCTCCAGGTTCAGAGCAGAGTGCAAGACTTACCAACATCAGCGGCTGCTTTGGTTTTGTTCAATACATAGGAGTGACTTGCAGGATTTTCACCAACTAGAACAACACTGAGGTGAGGTCTCTTGTTTCCAGCTGCTACCCACTGCTCAACCTCATGACGGGCTTCCTGTCTGATCTGTCGGGCCAGCTTCCTTCCAGAAATCACAACTGCATCATCTCTGCAGTGGAAAAAGTGTTACCAAAACAGTCAACATTGTTAGGAACATCAAATCCAAGCTTTGTGCAACACTAGCACAAGGAACAGGTGCTAACCACAAAGCAGGACAGAACAGTCTCTTTCATCTGAGAGAAGTATAAGCCTTTATTATAGACCCTCCCCCCCCCGCAACTTGTGTTAAGCAGCATATTTCAGTCCTAAGTTTCCAGCTCTACTGCCCAAAGCATTAACAAGCAAAAGTACTGGAGGGACAGTTTTTTTTTTTTTTGTGAAGCCTAAGAAACCATGCACTCTGCTTCTCTACAAGACTGGGAGTCCACATGTATTGTTCATGTTTTAGCTTGAAGCATGGGCTATGCAACTAGCCTCCGCTTTTGGAAAGTCAGTCACCCTTCCCTTTCAAAGGCATGACAGCTTCACTACAAATGACTTACATGAGGCAGAACTCATTCCACTGAATGGGAATTCCCACTACAGAAGATACCAAGCAATTTTGGCATATCTGACACAAGCAAAGAAGGGTGTCATACTGCTGCACCAAGTGCAGTTCTTAGAGAGCCCAGTCACCCATAGATTTCTCCGGAATACTGCCAGTCCACCTCGCATGCACCTGGCACTTGTCCTCACCTCTCAACTCACTGCTGCCACCACTTCAGTCAACTCTTTAGATTGTGAGAGTTGGGCTGGGTACTCAATTCCAGCCCCTTCGAAAGACTCCAGTGCTTAGCTGGAGTTGAGGGGACATTTGTGCACTCGAACCATGTCAGAACAGGTCCTCACATACTTCTCGGGTCTAAATTGGTAGGAAGAATATAGAGTCTCTGTCAAATGCATTCCAGGTAACTGGATACCCTGCAGCATACAGAAAGGCTGGCACAGATTACAGATAATGAGGCCACAGCTGCCAGCCCCAGTTAGCACAGGCTGTGCACACTGCTCACATTTGTTTTTTCCTTCAGGTTATGGCAATCACTCACATTAGAACGCACCTCTCACCCACTCGTCCCTCTGTGAGGGATTCACCTACCCAAGATTCGCTTTCGGACTTCACTGCAGCACCTTCCTGCAAAGCCTCACGATGAGCTCTTCACGCGTTTACCCCAGTATTTACCCAAGCACTCCGCTCTTCTGTCAGGCCCCTCACACTGGGCAGAGGGAGCTGCTCCCCAGCATCACTACACAGGCATCGCTCACAGCCAGGAGCTGCACGTTTCTGAGGCAACCAGCAAGTAAAACGCACCACCACCAACTTGCCACGGAAATCCAGGAGACGACCACCCCTTAGAAGAGAGCCTGGTGACTTTCACCCTCCCACAACCCAACAGGCGGACGAGGCGGACGGGCGCAGCCCCGGCTGCCTGACGCGCAGACCTCCTCCCGCGAGCCCAGCGCCGCTCCGCGAGGCGTCTCCGCGCTCCAGGCACGGCTGCAGCGAAGGGGAGCCCCCAGCGGAGCTGCTCCAGGCCCGGAGCAACGCAGAGCACGGGCACAGGAAAGCCTCACACCCTAGCCCGTACCTGGGAGGGCACGCAGCGCTCCCTTCTTCCCTAGGCTAGGACCCACGCAAGCACGGGGCTCTCTCGGTACGTTAATCCCCCAGTGCTTCACCCCGACAGCAAACACCCCAGCCGAACTCTATCCGACGGGCGCCGAGTCCCCCCCGCCGGGGAACACCCGCCGCCGCAGACCCTCCACGCAAGGCGGCAGCGGGATTTCATCAGCCTGCAGCGCCCAGAACGGCCGCTGGGGACCCGCCTCACTCATCCCCGGCAGCGCCGACCCCACGGCCGAGCCCTACCTGCGCGCGCTGAGGTGCAGGCGGCGGCCGCAGGGGGGCCGCAGCGCGACCCGGCCGAGGGCGCGGAGCGGGCACAGCGCGGGGGCCATGACGATGGCGGCGGCACCTGAATAGAGGCGCCCCCCGCCCCCCGCCGCCCCCCTTATAGCGCGCCGAGACCCCGCCCCCGCCCGAGACCCCGCCCCCGCTGGACGCCGCGGCCCGGGCTGGGTCTCGCGAGAGCGGAGGGGCACGGCCGCGGCGGGGGCGGCGCCGCTTCCCCTCGGGCCGCTCGCCATGAGCTTCCTCTTGTGAGCGCCCGGCCGCGGGGGGCTTCGGCCGCGGGGGGGCTCCGAGGGGAGCCGCGGGTGGGAGGCGGGGGCCTCGAGAGGGGCTGGGGGAGGCTGCGGGGTGGGGGAGCGCGGCGTTGCCTGGGGGGAAGCCTCGGAGGGAGGCGGTTCGCGGGCTCGCGGCTCTTCGGTGCGAAAAAGCAGCCGCAGCCGGCTCTAGGGGTGAGCTGCGGCGTAGCTGTGCGATGCGAACGCTCCGAAAGGTTTTAGCTTTGAAAGCCTGGTGAGCGTGACGGATCGGTGGCGTTGTGTGCCGTGGGGAGGGGCTGAGTGCCTCTTTCTGGGGTCAGTGATGTGCTGGGTCTGGGTTTGGGGACTCTGCCTGGGGTGAGCAACGCGCTGGGCCTGAGTTTTCCGCCTGTGGTGTAACAGGAGGCAGCGGCTTGGTTGAAGAATGAGCTGGGTTGAAGGGTCTGTTATTTCCGCTCAGCACGTTGCTCGTAACCAGTGTGTGAAGACATCAGGCCGGGCAGTAATGTCGCACCAGGAAGCTGGTGTGAAGCGTCTGGTTGTGTACGGCATGGGGAGGCAGCAGACCATGAAGCACACGTACCCTCCTTGATGCTTCAGCTTGCACCTAAATCAGAAGCAGAGTTGGCAAAGGCTGAAAGCAGGACACTGTGGGCTTTGCACAGTCTGAAAGTTCACGTTTTGTGGTTCAGAGGCATTGAAATTCCTTCAGCTCTTGGCAGTATTGGCTTTTGTGCATGGGTATAAAGCCAGTACTGAGCTCAGTGACCTGTGTCCCTCTGAGCACCCTGCAGAGAGCAGCTTTAGCACTGTTGTAGGGGCATGAGTTGTGCAGTGGCACAGCTGTTGCAGAACACAACAAGAGACAATTGCAACTGCTATAGTAATTTGTGTTTTAGGGCTGGAGTCTGTTAAATTGCTATTTTGAGCAGATTGTTTCTACAGTGTGTCTGAGTGTCTTGTCTTTGCCCTGTCAAACTGGAGCCAGTCAGCTGGTGGTTTTGTTTCCCGGTTTGTGGGTCTTTCTGAGCGCAACTGTTGCTGATCAGTCTTTAGGCCTTTGCACCAAATGTTCATGGCGATGTAAAAAGGGAAGTGTGCACCCGGCTGTCGGAAACACTTGGGCCTGAGCATATGATATGTTCACCCTGGTAGGGGGATGGGAGGGGTAAACGGCTGCTGTTACCACGGCTAAAAATGCCAAATGGCAAGGAGTAATTCAGCTGTAGCAGGAGGGAAATATTTCTTAGAAGGGATTGCAGCTGACAGATAAACTAGAAATGTTTCTCTTTTGTCAGTGGGAGTCGATCTTCGAAAACATTCAAACCCAAGAAGAATATTCCTGAAGGCTCCCATCAGTATGAACTCCTGAAACATGCAGAAGCCACCCTGGGGAGTGGTAACCTTAGGCAAGCTGTTATGCTGCCAGAGGGAGAGGACCTTAATGAGTGGATCGCGGTTAACAGTAAGTCCTATGAAAAAGCAATCCATCTATGTGTGGAGATGGAGTGGGAAGAATACAAATCTCTGGGTTTCATCCTTAAAAGAAAAGAAAACAAACAAACAAACAAAATAATAATAGTAATAAAAAAATCTCAAATGAAGTTCTCATCCTGGCCAGATTCTATTTAACTAGGTAGGGATAAAAGGAAAGTAAGTCAAGAGTCAAAGGGGTGTTGTGCTCTGGAAGCAAGCAAAAAGCAAGAAACAAATCCATGCTGTTGTGGTTTTGGGGTGCATTTTCTTCAAGTTCCAACTTGTAAAGATGATTAGGTTTATGAAAGGCTATTTTTAGAATTAGGAATAAGCCTTGATTTTTGGAATTATAAAACCAGTAGTTAGTGCTATTGGCTGCAAAAACTGTGACAGCAAACAGCTTGGGTAAAAAATGGAACTGTGTTCTTCAACCATATTCTCCAGGTTTGTGTTGGTAACTTAGGAGTTGTATTTTCTTTCTTAAAAAGCTGGCTGGGAAATAAAACAGTTATTTCAAAGTTACAAGAAGTTAGGAGGTTTTGTACAGCTTTGTGACATACAACTAAGTTAGGGGCAGTAGCCAGAAGATTAAAAAAAAAAAAAAAAAAAATGATCAGAGTTGACTGAGAGATTCATGTTCCTAGATGGTCAAAGGGTCTTGAAGTCAGCCACGTGATGGTGTGTGTTTGTTTTTGTGGAGAGCTTTGCAGTATGTTCACCGCTGTGATGGTGTTCCTCAGAGTCAATGTCAGCTGAATGGAAGCAAATTGGTGCTGCAGTCTGCTTTGTTTGCATTTTGGATAAATTTGATACTTCCTCCTTTACAGCGGTGGATTTCTTCAACCAAATCAATATGCTCTATGGGACCATCACAGAGTTTTGCACAGAGGCCAGCTGTCCAGTCATGTCTGCTGGACCAAGGTAAGAAGTTCATGGCAGTCTACAGCTGCAGTTTATGTGGTGGGGAAGTAGATGGATGTTCAGGTCACTCAAGCGTGTCGAGAAAAACTAAAAAAAGGGAATGAGATGTGTCTGGATGGTGTTGGGGCACAGCATCATGCTCCTGTAGAGTCACTCACCTGCATGCGAAGCGATGTGGTCCGTTAGGGAAGCCGCATGGTATCAGTAGCAGATTTGTTTTAAGGAAAATAACAGATCTAACTTTGAAGCGGCAGATCTTTCTGTTCGAGTCATCTCTTAATCTGTTATCTCAGAGCAAGCGCTCCAAGAGGTCATTGCTTGTTTTTTTCTGAGTGAAAGTGATGGAAGAAGATTGAAAGGTTGAAGAAGAGTATATATACATCATGGTTCTGAACTTAAGTACTTTGCAGAGTTGAAGCAACAGCAGTGTATCTTGTTGGTAAGGTTGGTTGAGGCTTGTTATTTGGGACAGCAGCACAGAGTCTGGCTGTTGAGCAGTATTTGTAGGGTGCTGTGTAAAGTCCTGCCCTGCTTTTCTAACCAGAATTATCTAGATTGCAAGTTCCTGTTTCTATATTTGGGGATGTTTCCTGTAACGACTTCCTGTTTAGCAGTGTTCATTTTCACTTGTTGGTGGTTGAGACATGACAATTGAAATGTTTTTTTCCCCACTGTATGATTTTGCAAAAGTTCTCTGAGAGACTTCTGTGCTACATAGTGTTCTGATAGAAAACTGCCCCACTTCTGAGGAGCTGTGGATTTATAAGCACGTGTCAGTTTGAGATGGTGGCTTTTAAAAGCTTTTGGCTGACATAGGGCCTCAGGATGGGGTCTTGGCTGTCTTGTGCTGGTCGGCATCTCCCCAAGGGAGTGCTGAATTCTCTGTTGATGTCTGAAAACTGTATGATTCTATATGTGGTAACTCAAGCACTGGGGTTTGGCCCCATTTAAAGGAATGCTGATGTTGGAAGAGGTTGATACACAGTTGAACATAACTTGTGAGGGTCTCTGCACAGAGTGCTGCTTTTGCAGAGCACACCTTACCAAGATAAGGAGGAAGCTGCAGTGCCTTGTTGCCAGAGTAGCCACAATGCAATGAAAATGTACTTCTTTTACTTGTATAGCAAAGATTTATTTATTTTTTTTTGGTCTCCCAACAGATACGAGTACCATTGGGCAGACGGCACCAATATAAAGAAGCCAATTAAGTGCTCGGCTCCAAAGTACATTGATTACTTGATGACATGGGTTCAGGATCAGCTGGATGATGAAACCCTCTTCCCTTCAAAGATTGGTAATTGTAGCTGTTGCATGATGCAACATGCCTTGTATATAGGACTCAGCCACAGTGCCACCAGAAGGTCTCTTTGTGCTTCTTAACAAACTGAAACTTATCCCTGCATATTGGTGGTTTTCAGGCGTCCCTTTTCCCAAGAACTTCATGTCGGTGGCCAAGACCATCCTGAAACGGCTATTCCGCGTGTATGCCCACATTTACCACCAGCACTTTGATTCTGTCATGCGGCTGCAGGAGGAGGCCCACCTCAACACCTCCTTCAAGCACTTTATCTTCTTTGTGCAGGTGAGTTGCAGAACATCTGGTCACCTGCCTCCACCAGAGTTTCTCATTCCCTGATTGCTTTTAAAGGGAGGTGGATTTTAAGAGCCTACTTGCTCTTTGAAGGTCTACAACAGCATTGTGATGGAACACAGCTCAGCTCTCACCCTCTTTACCATGTGAACCATACAGCAGTATCATCTGGGGTTTGATTTTTGTGCAAGATGGCTATAAAGGCTTCAATTTCCCTCTCTATTTTAAGCTCACAAAGGGACCGGGCTTCAAAGAGAGCTTGGGGTTTTGTAGCTCAGTAACTGACTGAGGTAGCGGCAGCACATTTTCACGTTGCCCATTTTTTAACAGCCTGTAACTGCAGGTGACTCATTGTGCTGAGCAGCCTCAGCAGTGCAACATGGTTTGCCCAAAACGCTTGAACCTCTCCACAGAGAAATGGGAGATGGCTGCAGTAATGTCTGCATGGGAATTTATGCCAGCACACATCTATGCAGCTGGTTCCCAGCGCGTGTGTGCTGGCCGCACCTGAAGCCTTGTGTTTTCTAGTGGCTCTTTCAGCAGTGTGTTTAGTTCTTGTGATGCTTTTTCCTGCCAGGAATTTAACTTGATCGACAGGCGGGAGTTGGCTCCACTGCAGGAACTGATTGAGAAGCTGGGCTCCAAAGACAGATAAACGTTCCCCGGGAGGACCCATTCACCTTCTGGTTGTGCCTGTTCCTTTCTGCTTTGTACACCAGCCATTCTCCCTTTCACCTTCAGCAGTGCGAGCCTCAAGAAGCTGGATGATGTGCTGGCTGGCATCGCCTCACTCAGTCTTGCAGGCCTTTGGCAAAACAGTGTTTGTACTGCGCAGTGGCAGCCTGCATTGTTTTATAACTGGTGGCTGAGCTGTGGTGACTAGCGCTACTTCGTACATTTTTTCCTAAGCTATGTACTCAAGTCTGGCAAGAACTGCAGTCTGGGACTCTGACACAGAGCTTGTAGCAGGTTGCTTTGTTTCCCACAGGCATGGGTGAAGTTCCAGAGTGCCACACTGCTGTTTTCAGTGCTGGAGCAGTTTCACTCTGGATCCCATCGATACAGAACGTGGCCTACAAGCAGCCAGCCTGGGGCTATATCCAGCACGTACTTCCCTTGGGGAAGAGCAGCAGTGGCACAGCTTATTTTTGGAAGTGCTTTTTTTGGATTTAGATGCACTTTGGCCAAGAGCCTTAAGCTCCCCTCATGGCACCATTGGGGGGAGGAGGAAAAAAGTGCCTGTCAAGGGGAGCCTGTCCCCTTGGCGTGCAGAGCAGCTTTTCTGTCCCCAGCTGGGGGGGGGGGGGGGGGGGGGGAACACGACACAGAGGGAATGGCAGGGACCATGTGTGGCAAGGCAATAAAGTTTCTTCTTCCTGCTCTCTTTTTTAATGGATGTCTTGTCCTTGTACCTCCTTGCTCCGTGCACTGGTGCCCTCACAACCCCCCACAGGTGTTCCAGTTGAAAACAACCCTAAGGCACATTTTCCCTTGCAGGGAGTCCCCCTGACTGGTGGCTGCAGCAGCATCCTGCTTCTGCCCCCCAGTTCTGGCTGGTCCAGAGCCTCTTCACACACACAGCCTCCAGCATCTTTATTGACCGGGTCATTCCCCGGCAGCTGCACAAGTCCTCTCCCATTCCCCCCCTTCCCCTCCCAGAGCTCAGCCCAGCATCAGGGCTTGGGGGTGGAGGTGAAGATGCGCAGTCCATGCATGCTCTTGATCTCTTCACTCAGTGCCTGCAAGAGACAAACACAAATACTAACTCCCACTGCAATGTGAAAGTCGGTGGCTTTAAAGCACCAACGATTAAACGCCAAAGTGGAGTTCCTAATTAAGTGCTGTATGCATGTAGTGCTCAAGTGCAAATGCAGCGTGTGCTTTGTCAACTGCAAGTGCTGCGCACGCAAGCAGACTGCATGCAGTGCACACATGCAAGCAGGATGCAAACCTAAGCGGTGACAGAGCATGAGTGCCAAATGCTGCACACCCACACCGTGTAGATGTGCTGCAGGAGCGCGCACACGCCAGCCGCTGCTGTGTGCATGCCAATGCTTGGCTGCATGCAGGTGTGCATCTCAGGCACTGTGCACCGGCCGCTGCAGCCCGCGGCTAGCCGCCCTCACCTGGTTAACCATCTGGTGCTGCTGCACCGTCCGCTTCTCCCTGAACTCCTCCGACTCGACGTGGACCTCGTACATGGCACCGCATCCTCCTGCAAGGAAGCGCGGCCCCGCGGTGCGGCCCCCGGCCAGGAGGCCCCGGGCAGCAGCCACGGGCCGGGCCGGGCCGGGCTCAGCCCCGCCGTGGCGGAGCGCACGGTGCGGGGGGTGGGGGTAGGGGGAGCTTGTGGTTTACCGGAGATGTCCACAACCCTGATGGCGGAGGCGCGGGGGAACTTCTCCCTCAGGACGCGGGTCACTCGGGCCTCCCCGTCCGTCCGGGAGGTGAAGCTTCGCCAGGGGCCGCACCGCAGAACGAGCTGGGGCGGGGGAGGGGGCGCAAAACGAACGAGCTGTGACACCGCTCCGCGGGGCCGGCGGCGCCGCTCCCCGCCGCGATGCCCGGGGCGAGCGGGGCACTCACCGGCCCGCGGAACCGCAGCCCCGCCACGGCGGCCATCTTGGGCCCGTGGCGGCCTCGGGGACGGGCGGGGAAGGGCTCGTCACAAGGCCGCGCCGCGCCTCTGCCGCGTCGTTTCGCCCCCTGCCGGCCCGGAGGACCCCGGCGGCGCCGCGGCCTGGCGGCAGCCCCGGACCCGTTGTGCCGTCTCCCCCACCCCCCCCGGAGATCTCGGCCCGTCCGCGCCCCCGGCCCCCTTCCCGTGCCGTGCCTGAAGAGCCGCTCATCCCCCCGCCGCCCCCAGACCCAGCCCCGACCTTCCCACCCACACCAAGAGGGCGTCAAACCCCCACCATGGCCCAGCCCCCACCGCTCCCCACAGCCACGACCCCATCTTGTCCCCCCCAAGCGACACCTCACCCCCGCCCCGAGGGACCCTCCTCACCCACACCTCACCCCCTGGCAGAGACAAACAGAATGGCCAAGTTTGAGTGCAAAAAATAAATATAAAATTTATTAAAACACCCACAATATTTTAAAGATATCAGGAATAATACATTTTGCAGCCTGGTCAGCTGCATGTAACTTAGAATAAAATACAAATTAAAAAAAAAAAAAAAAGGGAAAGGAGGGGAAGGATCCATACATGGAATTCTTAGGCATCCTAAAAATAAATTTACCAAAACACTGGAGGTGAGGGGAAAAATAGGGCATTAAGAAACAAAACAAACAAACGAAAACCACACACAAAAAAAAAGGGAAAGAGGGAAAATTATACAAAATAAAATTATCAGCATAAATTTACTGTCCTAGAAGTATCTACAGTTTAATACACATTAATCCTATTGCCTTGAGACATGGGAAAATCTACCGTTCCTCGATCCGCCCCGGAAAAACTTCATTTCAAGTAACCACAGTCCCGAGCCGACCAAGAAATCTTCAAGTGTGAGTCCTTGGGAGCCACAAGGACTTTGCGCGGTGCTCCCCCCACCCCCCTGCCTGCCACCGTCCCACCTCCCTCATCAGCTCTCCAAAAGCCGAACAAAATGACAAAAAAAAAAAAAAAAAAAAAAAAAAAAGAAAAAAAAAAACTAATAATAATTAAAAAAAACACCTCCAATCAAGTCCCGAGCGCTGAACCCAAGAAAATGGCGCTTTTTTTTTTCCTTTTATTACCTATTCACTGCGCTGCAGTGCAAAACCCACCGTCAAAATGCTTCCAGGATAAAACGAGGCTGAAACTACGGCAGTTTGTAATCCCTGAAGGATGCAAAAATGAGGAAAAGCCTGGGTGGAAAGGTATAACAAAAGGAAAAAAAAAAAAAAAAAAAAAAAAAAGGAACAAACACCGCTGCAAAAGGATCCCTGATTTTGGAAAGATTTGCCCCAGTTTCACTTGCCTTCGCTGCCATGGCGCTGCGGGGTGTGTGTGGGGTTGAGGTATTTGCCTTGGTTTTGGGGCGTGGGGGAGCTGCTGCTCCCCCCCACTCGCAGGAACCCAAAGGAAAAAAGTAGCACCAATGAAACCCAACAAAATGCAAAGGGAAAAAAGGGAAAATAAAGAGATGGGAAAGTGTGAAGCCCAACTGTTCCCTTGCCATGGCTCCCCCGTAAGCAAACCCCTGTTGTTTCAGGGAGGGAAATGAGCTGCAAGGGATGGGGAGGTGCTGGGCACCATGTCAGGATACTGTGCCAGGGTATGCCCTCATCCAGTGTTGTGCAGTGCCCATGCACAGTGCACGTATGACGTGGCCAAGCGCCATACATGTGCACTATGGCTGTGCACCAGGTGCAAGCACCACGTTCAAGCACTGTGCCTGTGTGCCAGGACCAAGCACCTTGTCTGTGCTCAGTGGGCAAGCACCATGTCCAAGCACTGTGCCTGAGCATCGTGCCTGAGCACCATGTACATGCATGGTGGGCAAACAACAAGTCTAAGCACCATGCCCAAGCACCATGTCCATAATGCCCGAGCACCATGTTCAAGCACTGAGTCAGCTAACTACGGGCAAGCACTGTGCCTGAGCAACTGTTCCTGAGCACCATGTCCACGCATTGTGCCCAAGCACCATGTCTGTTTACAACATCCATGCATCCTGTTCAAGCACCATGTCTGTGGACCATGCCTGAGCACTGTGACCAGTGCCTGAGCACCATGGCCATACCCTGTGCCCAAGCACTGTCTGAGCACTATGCCCGTGCCCTGTGTGCACACAACACACCCATAGACCAGGCTGTGCACCCTGTCTGAACATGGTGCCCATGTACCATGTCTGAACATAAAGCTAAGCACCGTGGCTGAGCACCATGTTCGCACACCCTGACCGAGCACCAAGTCCACGCACCATGTCTGAGTACCAAGCCCACAGACCATGGTGAAGCACCATATTCACATGCCCTGACTGAGCACCACAGTCAAGCACCATGGTCACATATTGTGGCTGAGCACCAAGTCCATGCATCCTGCCTGAGCACCAAGTCCACACAACATGTCTGAGAATCAAACCCGAGCACCATGACCAAGCACCATGTTCACGAACCCTGGCTGAGCACCATGTCCCTGGTGCATGGCTGAGCAAAGTGCCTGAGCACCATATCCACGTACTGTGGTTGAATAACACATCAGAAAACTGCACCTGCACCTGCCCGGGCTCTTGCTGGCTCCCTGGCCCTGTACTGCAAGAGAACGAAGCCACTGCAAGCAAAGGTGCCTCCAACACTTCCACAGGGCACCGATCTCTGCATAAAAACAACACACTCCCGTCACTCTCTGAGTTGTCGCTCCAGAAAAGTAAACTTCCTTCTCAACGACACTGCTTTTTTTCTTGGTTCTCCAGTTTCATATATATATTAGTAGCACCACAGCAAGATGGAATCAGGCAGAAGCATGATACAGTTTGTTAAAACACCATAGCACCATTTTAATTAGAAGATTTCATTTAATAAAAAATATGCCTTAAAGAGCCCACAAAGCATATTCCAGTATTAAAAGGAAAAGTCAGCAATTGAGGCACCTCAGGGATTCTGGTTTCTTTCTCCTTCCTGAGCCTCGTCCTGAGAGCTCCATGAGGGGGAGCTGCCCCCCAGAAACGCCCCCTGTCCCCCACAGACAGCTCTGCAGGCTGAGGTGAAGCATCATGGCCTGAAACGCTGAAGTGGGTGGAAGGAGCCCATTGGGCTCCCCGTTTCAAGATCTCCCCCGTGTTTCCATTGTGGGTGTTCTAGCACCAGTGTGGCTGCAACCTGCTGCAAAGTGTTCCCCACCGCCACCCCCACCCCCACCCCAGCCCCAAAGCAATTAAAACGCTGCCCCCAGCAAGTCCCGCCACCCACCACGCGCCAGTACGTCCCCTTAATGCTTCAACCCCCATGGCTTTTGCGCGGGTGGGACAAGCGTGAATGCTAGCGCTGGTACGGATAAAGAAAAAGATTTCACTTAAAACAGACTCTCAGCAGCAAGGGATAAAGAGCTGTGCATAGTTTTCTAGTTTTCATATAAGAAGTCTGAAGCATGCTAATTTTCAATGACTGAGATTTGAGGTAGGTTATACGTATGTAGTGTAAAAACATGAGACTGCAGCAGTTCTCGCTCCCAACCCACGCACAGCTGCCGCTGCCATGGTCCCCCCCCCCCCCCCCAAGTTTGGACCAGTTTGAGCCTCCCTTTGAGGCAGGGAGGGAGACGCCATGCTGGAGTGAGCCCCCCGAACCAGAAACCTCCAAGGAAGCAGGACTTAGACAGGTTGTATGGACTGAAACATTCTCCAAACACACCCCTTTCTCCCAAACACCGCAAACTTCTCGCTAACGTCATCTATGCGAAGCTTTCAAGGCACCCCTGCGACAACCTACAATGTGGAAGTCAGACGAGACCTGGGCGAAACAAACCGAGGCCGGCACCCGAATCCGACCCCTTTTTTTGCCCTGTGAACATCACCACCACCATGCCACAGCCAAGCACCATGGTACACAGCCCCAGGACACACAAACCTGTCCATGGGCTTCCCTAAAATCTGACTTGCCATAAACTCTACAATCCTGATATGCTATTGGGTACTTATAAGAAAAGCGATAATAGTTCATTGAGTTTCCTTGTCAAATATATGCAACTTTACAGATTACGGTTAAAAAAAAAATATGAAGGACGGACAAAGCATGTTAAATATTCTGCCAGTATTTACAGTTCTCCCACGATTATCTTGTTTAAAACATACTGCTTTCAAGTTGTTGGGAGGGGGGAAAGGGAATTTGCTTTTTTTTTTTTTCAGTTTTGCTTTCATTTTTACATCTAGGTGAAAGTGCTTTTAAAAAAATTCTTTCCCTATTTACAGGTTTAAAATCAGACTACATAAATGTTCAGGCTGTTTTACCAAGATCCTGCTAATCTGTGCCAGTGCGGAAGGAACAAGGGTTACAGTAAACACAAGGTGATTTCTGCACGGTGATGGCATTGGCTTTTGCTCACTTGCTCCCCAAAAGGCACCTGAAAGTGCAAAAGCAATGACTGGGGACACTGACACCCAGCTTCGGTCTTGGTGGGGCCCCAGCTCCTGCCACACCACCTGCCTGGAGAGCCTCGTGAGAGCCTGCCTGCCCCAGCACAGCTTTGGGAGACAGAGGCAGGCGAAAAGCCTCAAGTGAGATTGTTTGAAAAGCACCACGTGGTTGTTGTTTTTTTGTTGCTGTTGTTGTTTTTTTTTGTTCTGTTTTTGTTTCTTTGTTTGTTTGTTTTGCGGGAAGAACGGTGATCCATAGGAAGGAGAGATGATGGCACCTGGGGAGAGAATAGTGCCATGCTCAAGCAGTGCTTGTCACCAAGCTGGCTCACTCAGAGAGGCCACTTGCATGCACAATGAGACTGGCACATTTGGAGAGTCAAGTCTTGGATTCACTCTTCCCAGAGCCGATCGCATGGAGAAAGTCCCCCAGAGACTGAAAGCACCAGACTTTAGCAACAGTGATGTACAGAGAGCAACACTAGCTATTCACAGTTCTGTTTGTTTCTTTTTTTTTTTTCTTTCTTTCTTTTTTTTTTTTGTTGTTTGTTTGTTTGTTTGTTTTTTATTCCAATTGGCTCCTTGGAGGTGCAGCCACTGCTGAGCTGCTCATCTTCTCCTTGGGGCCACTGGCAAAGGAGCCCCCAGATCTGAGCATAAGCGTAGCTCCCTGGGAGCAGCGTCCTCACCTCGGTGCTCTGAGCCCAGAGGTGTCCTGAAGTCTCCAGTGCCAGAAAAAGCGCCATCCTGGCAGAGCCAAGCTCGCCAGCAGCAAAAAGCCAAACGTGAGCGCACCATTCCAGGACGTACTGCCTGCGAGTGGGCCTCCCGTATCTGTAAGAAAGAACTCCTCGAGTTGCAAAATAAGTACTGTAGGTCCTTGGAAAAAATAAAAAATCAGATGTTCAGTGTGTCCAGCTGACGTTAAAGCACATGTTTCCAGGTGACTCTAAGATGCAATCCCTGCTAGTCTCCATGCGTGGGAACTGGAGAGATTCACCTCTTGCTTTGTTAAGCTGGTTTGGTGTTTGGGTTGTTTCCTGGGTATTTTTTTGTTGTTGTTTGTTTGTTTATGCTTGCTTCTTTTTTGAAGATCACCTTTGTCATTGTTGGAGTAAAACAAAAAAAAATCCAATAAATATGTTTTAAGTGGAATTAAAAACATCTCCTTTGTAAAAGGATGCTATAAACTTCTCTCCATTCTTGCAGTGCACAAGGATAGATTAAAAAAACACAGAGATATAAATATTAGATTACCAAAAAATGCCAAAGAGCATTGTTCCTTTGTTTTTTCCCTACTCCTCACCAAGTGCAGCTTTCCAATGGCTTGCACCCGAGTTGGTTTCATTTTTTCCAAGCATGTGTTGGGTTTATTTTACTTTTTTGTGTTTATTTTTTTTTCTTCTCCCCCATGCCTGAGGAGAAAGCACCACGAAGCAACACTGGTGCTCCAGTGCTGCTGACTTTGAGGTAAGATGGGCTGCAGCAGCTGCCTCCGCCTCAGATCCAGCGGCTGTAGGGGCCTGTCACCTTAGTGTAGGCATAGGAGGACACAGTGATGGCGGAGTTGGTGGGGATAGCCACCGCCTGCCGCGTGGGGACCAAGTCCCTCCTCTCCTTGCTGGGTGCCTCGGCTGCCAATGCACCACCCCACTTGCGCTTTTTGGCAAAGGCCTTGGCGTCCTGCTGGAGACCGAGGCGTGCAGCCTCCTCCTGCCGGGCACGGGCACGCTCAGCCAGCTGCTTCATCTTGGCCTCCCACAGTGCCAAGCCATGGTTGGGCTGGTTCAAGTTCTTGTGTTGGTAGAAAACCAGGGAGATGCGGGTGGGGTGGCATCGATTGGGTTTCTTCAGCGGAGTGGTGGCGTGCAGCTCACGGCGGGCGCATTCGATGAGGATGGAGCCATGGGCAGGCGCCACAGCCACACCGCCAATGTTCTCATCCAGGAAGTTGTGCTCACTGTCTGACCACTCCTCCTCCTCTTCCTCTTCTTCCTCCTCTTCCTCCTCCTTCACCACCTTCTCTGGCAGCTCCTCGATGCCCTCCTCCAGGCCAAAAGGATCCCATGGCTTCTCCCGTCGGGACCCCACCGCACCCTTCTCACGCACTGCTGCCTCCCACGCCTTTTCAGGCAGCCCTGGGATGGGCGCCGGTGTCCTCTGCTCCTCGACCTTGGCTGAGCCCCATGGTTCCTCGGGGAAGCTGGGCAGCCCTGGCAGGGCCGAGCTGAAGCCCAGCGGCCCCAGCTCCCAGCCATTGTCCCGCAGGGTTGGGGTGCCTGCACTCGCCAGCACTGCCTCACCCAGCTTGCAGGGGCTCCATGGTTTTGGCAGCAAGCTTGAGCCACACGCTGTTGCTGCTTCTCCTGACAGGACATCAGGCCACTGCTTCTCTGGCAGCGGCAAGCGCACGGCAGCATCAAAGGCGCTCAGCTTCTCTCGTCCACCTGAGCCTGCAGGGCTGGTGCCTGGCACCAGGCTGCTCCACGAGCTCTCTGCCGTACTAGTCCTCTCAGGAGAAGATGCACCTCGGGACGCTTTGTATGGGCTCCAGTGCTGCTCTGGGCCCCCGCCACATGCTGGCACAGGGACGGCTGGTAGGGCCAGGCCAGTGCCGGGGACAGCCGCTGCACTGGGAAGGGGCTCAATGCTGGCTGGGGGGTCCAAGGGCTCCTGCTTGATGGTCCTGCTGCCAAAACAGTTCTGTGCAAATGGCGGTGCCTCCTCTGAGCCCGTGCTAGTCCTGTGCACCCCAGCCACTGCCTTCTGCTGGCTGGCATACCGGCTGGCCCGCTCGTAGGTGCGCTGGTGATGGTTTTTGCTCCGGACACTGTGTGGGATGGGCTCAGGGAAATCTGTGTTCCTGTAGGTGTGGTTGAGATTCTCCTGCAATGCCTGGATGTTGGGCTTCTTCTCGTAGGTGTTGTTCACCCAGCTCTCACTCCTCTCGGTTGCCCCATAATTCAGAAACTGTGAGGGGAACACGTGGTTGCTGGAAAAACCATAATACCCGAAGGAAGGAAGTGTGAACTTTGAGTGAAACCCATTCACAGAAGGCAGATTGGGCTGTGCATAGTAGGAATGGTAAGAGTAAACACTGTTCATGCTGTAAGGGTCGGAGGGCCGGCAGCTCCCCAGCACCGAGTAACTCTCCACCACCGCATTGCCGTTGTACTTGAAAGCGTTGTAATGGCTCTGCGGCTCCACCTTGATGGAAGGTTTCAGCGGCTGTGGGGGGATCCCACTTTTCAACGCCATACCTGCGGGCACAGCACACACAGCCACTGTGACCAGCTGGCCAAGAAGGCCATCAGCATGGACCAAGGACCCCAGGCCCCAAAAAAATCAGTCTCAAAAATCCAACACCAATGGGCTTGCTGGCCAAGCACAGAGCTCAGCTGCGACTAGCATCACTCACTGTGCTGGCAGCAATTCATAGGCGTGAGCTGAGCTGCAGCAAGAGTGCAGGTACCCCAAAGCCATGGTGCAAATGCAGGCACCACAGTATGAGCCAGTAATGCCAACCTGCACTCAGCGCCACTCATGCAACCTCTGGCCCAAGAAAGCCCCCAACCACTACCCCCCAGAAGCCGCAGGGGAACATCCCCTCACATGCTTTCTGGACAGCTTAGGGCCATGGGACCTCAGCTCTGTTCCCATTACCTGCATTTTGTTGGAGTGTGGGAAGTTCCAGCACTTCCTGCTTGATCTTCTCTGGTGTCATCAGCTTCTCTTTCTGCAGCTTCTTCTTCTCTGCGGCAGCTTTCTTTGCTTCCAGTTGCCTCTGCCGACAGGACTTGGCAGGTTCAGGTAGCTTGCGGACCTCACGGGGGAAAGATGTGAGCACCTGGATGGCCCCACTGCCCACCTTTGCATTTTGGTTCTCCTCGCTGCCAAACTCGTCTGTGCTGGACATCTTGTAGAGGGGGAGGACGTGCAGCTGTTCATCTTCGGGGATCTTCCCTACCACACGATTGTCTTCTTTTGTCAGCGTGCAGACCTGGGGGGAGAACAGGGTGCCATGAATGTCCAGGACTGCCAAACCCTTGAGATGCTAATGAATGCAGCCCAAGGGGCACAAGGGCAAAATCCTCTTCTCAATACAAATTCATACCAGCCTGATGGCTTCCCAGGCTTCCACTGATGCACCCCCCCCCAGCTCACACCACTCCCCAGATGCTGATTGGAAACCTCCCATGGGGTTTGGGTCAGACAAGAGCAAACACACAGTTCTGATTAGTGCTTTGATTTCATCTAGCAGGGATAGCTTCAGCACCCCACAGATATGTTTTCATTTGAGGGTCCTTTCTGCTTTCTTAAGCAATTTCAGCATCAAAAAGGGCATTGCTCCATGAGTGCAAACACTGAGGACCAGCCACCAGAGTCATGCAGGTAGGAAGTGGGGTGACAGAGGCTCAGATTATCTCCACTCCGAAGCGCTCCCTGCGGGGTCCAGATGGATGTCGAGCAGCTCAAAAAGGCAGAAATGAATGGGGAACCATCCCGAAAACCAATGCCAGTGCCTGCTTACCACTGTGCAGCCATTGTAGAGGTTATGTTGATCTTTGTGAGCATGAGCACAGAAGTCCATGCATGCTGTCACCCCTGAAAACGGCCTCCCTTCCTTCAAGCCCAGCCGGCAATCTATTGCGACATCCTCATTGGTAACCTAGAGGAAGAAGGAGAGGGCTCCAGTTGCCTGAAATCTGTGCACCACCACCCCACTCCTGTTTCTGCTGACTTACAGGTTGTGGAGACCACAAGAGAACGAGTAAGTGGCCAGATACCTGGTTTTGGTAGGCCTGTGGTGCCAGCCTTTTGTAAAGTGGAGCAACCTCAGTGGCCAAATCCTGAAAGCTTTTCCGGAGCAGCTCTTCCTACAATAGGGAAGAGAAAGCATTGATGCACAGGAGGACATCACTCAAGGGTTTCAGCAGTGGGGATGCAATTAGGGGTAGAGCCCCTGTACACCACCTTGTGTCCAACTCTTTCTGCTATGCCTGCCATCATGCAAAGAGCACTGCCCAAATTTCTGGTGACATCTTGGCTATTCAACCTCCAACCAAAGTCTCTTGTGCTTTTGTTTGCTCAGCCCAAGAGGCCTCTGCCGTCTCCCTAGGGTTTCTAGAGACCCCATTTGTGTCACCCTGTAACAGGTCTTGGCAGCAAAGTCCTGGGACATCAGTGAGAGCCTTACCAGGTCAGATTGACTTTCTTTTCCCCACCATTTCATCAAAAACACCACAAGGTACCCTGTTCTCATGCTTTCTCCTCGCCAAATTTGGAGCCAGGGTTAAAAGGCTCCAAAGGCTCCAAAGGCTCCAAAGGCTCCCGCTCTCCCTACCCTCCACTACTGCCCCACTCTGCCTGTGTCACTCACCTCTTTGGGATTGTCCCCCACCAGCCTGAATTTCCGCGGAGTTTTGCTTCGGGCATATTTGCAGCCATTAAAATACATGCTCCAAGAACAACCGAAGGAGAAGGAAGCGCCACAGGTGTTGGGGTCCTTGCCTTGGCACGCACAAGTCCGGCTGCAGGAGGGACATTGAGAAGGAGCGTCAGCTGCTGGCACAGTAAGAGCAGCCCCTTCTGAGGATGCGACACGAGTCTGGGTGGAGTGTAGGCAGTTCCTCCACTGGTTTTAGAAATACGGGAGGGACACCTTGGTCGCCATTCCACCCACTTCCCAAGCCAGCACGGTGGCATGGTGGCACTTACTCATCATTCAAGCCGCAGCGACGGCTGGTGGGGTTGCCATACTTGGTGAGGGTGTCAGTGAGCTCCTGGTATAGCGTGTCACCCAGAGTGCGGGGAATGCCCTCCCAGGCCAGGATCAAGATGATGATTACGGCATTCTGGCAGTGGTGGCCAGCCCGGTGACGCACCAAGCACAGCAGCTTCTCCTCTTGGTTGTGTCTCCGGATCACCTGGAAAACAGCCAGGCCAAATCAGACTGCCCTAAGAGAAAAAGTTTCCCAGGATGGGGGGCAAGAAGGCCCCCAAAAGTGGGTGCCGGCTACCTTTGTATCATCCCTCAGGGATTTGGGCAGCAGAGCTGAGTGCTCCCATGGTTACATCCTTCCCCATGGGTTTTGGGGTGCCAGTGGGACACGCTGCCAGCATGACCCTGAGGACATGCCATTCGGTGGGTGCCACTGGGCAAGTACGGGAAGCCCTGCAGAGTTTTCTTGGGGGTGGCTGCAGCTTTTCCTTTCTCTTTGGCTGCTGCAGCTCGAGCATCTTGCCCTGGCCTCCCATGGCCACCACCGGGGGGACCTCCTTGTCCCCAGGCAGAGAGGGGACAGAAAGGGAGAAACAGTGAGTGTAGTGACAGGACAAGTAGTAATGGCTTTTAAAAACTCTCTTTTTTTAAAAAAACAAAACAAAACAAAACAAAACAAAACAAAACAAAAAAAAAAACAGTCCCCCAGACATGGATTTGATTTAATGGCACTGATGAATTGTGACGTGCAGGCCCAGGGACCCCTAAGACAGCATTAAGTGGTGCCATCCAGGCACCCCCTTCTGCTACACTGGTGCCTTGGGGAGGAGGCCTGGGGGTCATAGGCACTCACCCACTTGGCGATGGGGCAGCCCCGGGAGCTCTTCCCCTCCTTCCCAGTGTAGATGACCTTCTCAATGCGGATGGCCTTGCCCTTCTCACCGTACCTGCCAGGGAAACACACATTAGCTGCACACACCCTGGCGAGGACCAAGAGGCACTCACAGGGCCACATGCAACCTCACAGGCCCTGCTCACCCCCATGCAATCCACCGGGGGGACTGCTACCGTCATGAGTACCCACATGCCTGCACAGGCTCCCACCAGCACCTACAAGCATGCACTTGACCTCATGAGGACAGGTGTGCCCACAGAACCCCATGCACCCTCACAAGGCCCCACACACCTTCTCGAGCCCTCCCCTTGCCCTCAGGAAACCCCCAAAGCCCTCTCTGATGGCTCCAGGTCCTCAACATCAGAACTCCCCTTTGTCTGCAAGGGGTTGGGGTGGGATGGGGCCCTTACCGCTCCTCCATCAGCTCCCGGATGGACGCCACAGTGGGCCCCGAGCCCAGGTGGGTGTAGTATGGCCCCTCATCCTTCTCCACAATTTGCTCTGCAGGAAAAGGGAGGAGGGAGGGGGAGACAGAGATTTTGGGGTTTGCATGTCCATAGGGGGCTCTGACCCCATGGATGCCAAATTCACTCTGATGAAGTACTTCTGCACCAAAAATCAAGCATTTCCCCCCTAAGCAGGCACCCTTGCTTGCAATTGCAATATATGGCATTGAGTGTTTTAGGATTTTAGGAAAAAATCCTGCATAGTTAACGGATAAACTTATTTTTAATGAGAGAGGAGTGAGTCTCAATTTCTGACCCTTCTTTCAAAGCAGACAAAGGAGCCGAGCTTTCCACCATGCAGGGTTTTCCCTGCAGCAGGGGCTGAGACTCATGGGGAGGGAGGACAGGCAGGAGGGAGGTTTCATCACACACAGGAGGGCTGAAATGATGGCAGGATTTCAACAGGATCTGATTTTTGAAGCCTTGTAGGGCAAACCACTTAATAGCCCAGGTGTTTCCCACCACCACGTCTCTCTCTGCTGCCCCCTGGCAAGGGGGATTTGCTTGGGCCACCCGGGCATGCTGTGTTTTGAAGAGAAATGATTAGCTGCAACGGCCACTTTGGCACACAAACCCTCGGACCCCCTCTGCTCACTGCCCACCTGCTCCCATGATGTTCACCCACCTGGCCCCGCACACTGCAACTGGACCAGCCAGATGCTATTGAAACCACCCCAAGATAATTTTAGGGCTGAAAACTGCTGCCGCCTGCTGTCTGGATTGCCTGGTGGATGCGGGGGTGCTCTGAGTTGGCTGAGCCTGTGCAAGGCAGGAGCTGCTCATCAATGGAGAGGCAGAAGCAAGCTCACACTACCGCAGAAGGATGCTTGGGCTACAGCCCGCAAGCAACATAGCCCCAGCAGCAAACCCCCTCAGGGCTTTTAGGGCATGGAGGTGCCAGACGGGGAACTAAAGGATGCTCCAGGCAGCTGCAGCAGCACAGGGGTCAGTCCCCAGAGCACAGGGATGCTCAAGCACGGTTGGGTCAGACGCATCTGGCACGGCAGGCTGGGGCTGGTCTGTCTTTCCATCCCTCTGCTCTCAGCCCCATGATTTTCATTCCTGTCATGTCTAACTGGCTTGGCGCCAGGGCTAGGAGAAAGCAGGGCTCAGCTGGGCTGCAGCTGTCCAGACAGAGATCAATACAGGACACGCAGCGAAAGCTGATTTTATTACAGTGTCTAACAGCACAGACACCTAATAAAGCCCCAAGCCCCGACTCTTACTTAATTGCTTTCTCTCACAGCTTTTCCTTGAGAAAATGGGGAAAGGTAGACGGGAAATCCCCACCTCTCCCCCCCAAACCTCTAAACCATACTGAAAAAGAAAAACAACGCAAACCTTTCCTGGCAATGGAAGTAAAACTCCAAGTTAAGTTTGAGCAGCTCCAGAAAAGCCTTTCATTTGCTCAGTGTCATTTGGGCTAATTACTGCTGCCATTTACAAGCAAATAAATAAATAATCATATGCCTCACTAATAAAGTGCAGCTTGTGCTTGGCCCGAGGCCACCTCTCTCAGTAGCACAGGGGCTTGGTTTTCCCACACCCACTGACCCCAAATCCTTGCCTTGCTCCTCCCATTTTAAATTTGGAGGGAGAAGATCCAGCTCCCTGTACTTGTGGAGAAAGGGACAGTGGAAAGAGATGGGCTGCAGAGACCAAGCGGGAACTCTCTAACACTTCCTGCAAAGTCTAACAAATGCCAGCAAAAAAAGAAAAAACAAAACATAAACAAAAACAAAAAAAAAACACCACCAAACCCAGAGTTTTGTGTCTTTCAACACATCCTGGCAGGGACAGCAAATGAAAGAAACAGTGTCCTGGTGGCAAATATGGCCCCTAAAACAGCACAAGCCAAGAAGAAATGCTCTTACTTTGAGTAACCCACTCCAGCTAATTCAGCTTAAAATAGCAGTAAGAACAAGGCAAGGTTCTAGGCAAGTTGGTGGTGCTGGGGCAAGCATGTGCCCCTTTATGGGACTTAGCTGAGCGACTAAGTGGAGGTAAAATCAACAATGCTTTTGTTTTGCTGCTCTTTCAGCCTGCGCCAGCACAACCAAGTCAGATACCACCACAGTAATGCCATGCTCACTTGCCTTTGGCCACCTCACCATAAAAATAAGAGAGAAGAAAGACCAAATGTACCCCACAACCAACGCATGAGGTCTGTGCAGCCTCAGGGTTTTGCTGTAAAAACAAATTTGACACAAAGCTGCAAAGCAGTCTCAGCCCTCCCCAGTCACAGACACTCTTGGGGTTGGATGAGACCAAAATACCCATCTCCTGTTTGGGAGCAAACCCAGAAGCAAATCTTGGTGCATTTTTTTTCAAGTTTGGCCCCCAAGATATTGTCTGTGTGGGTATGTTGATCCTAGGACAAAACAGGTGGTGCAAAACAGGAGCAGGAACATGCACAAAGCCAAAAAGAGCGACATCCCCAACCCTTAACAAAAAAACACTGTCTTCCTGGCATTGTGGCATCACTCTGTTATTTATCCAGGGGAATCCCACCCTGCAAACCCCAAATCCCACTCTGGACAGCTTGAACTGTGCTTGCCATTGCCCCAAGCCCCCCAGCACAGCTGCTTGCTCACCGACACAGTCACAAGTGGGGAACTCTGCCTGTGCGCGCTTGGCTGGGGTGTCCAACAGGCTCTTGGTTGGCGTGTCCAGGTATTTCAGTGGTGACTCCAGGAAACCGCTGAGGGTTGGCGTCAGTGGCACCTCATCCTTGGTGGGTGTCCCCTCTGCCTCATCAGTGTTTTGGCTCTCCTCAGAGTAAAAGCACGTGGTCGACACCACGGTGATAGCACCAGAAGACTCAATTTTGATCTGCTTGGGGGACCGTGCAGAGAAGGTATGCTCCAAAAGCGGTCCCTTCCCTGGTGAAAGTGAAAAGCTTTTGGAGACAGGCTGGGGAGAGCTGCTAGAGGCCAAGGTGGTGGTGCTGGCAGTGGGGGGCACTTGTGAGGCTGGTGCCGGACCCCCCTGCAGCTCAGCTGTCCCAGGAGGCTGCAGGTTGAAGTTCTCCCCAAATTCAGCCTCAAACTGCCGAATGAGCTCTTCCAGCTTGTCATCCACTACAATGGGGGCTGGTGGGGCAGACAGCGCTTCTTCTGAGCCAGACGAGCTTGGTGTCATCGGCAGGTGGCTTTGGGGGCCCCCCCCAGGGGCACCCCTTTCCTGAGAATTGGGAGTGGTGGGCAGGGGTAGTGCAAGAGACTGCTGGAGCGGGAAGGCAGGTGGTGGTGGCTCGGTTTGCATCTCTTCAGTTGGGGGCTCAGCAGGTGCCCGAAACCCCTCCAGGCTGATTTGCCAAAGGGGCAGGAAGAGCGGCTGTGAGTCTTTCTGCTTGGGCTTCTTGATTTGCACTTGCTTGCGGGCTGGCTTTTCGGGCTGCGTTTTCTTCTTTTTCTCTTTGGCCTGCTTTTCAAAGGGTTTGGGTGGCCCAGCCAGGGCACTGGGTGCCCACCAGCCAGGCGGCCGCTCTGGGGGGGGCACAGCTAGGCTCTGCTCAAGGAAAAGGCTGCGCTTGTGATGGAGATGCTGCTGCAGGACCAGCTGCGTCTTCTTGTGCAAATTGGGCTCCTGTGGCAGCGGTGGCACACAGGGACCGCTTGCCGCATCCTTGGCAAGTGCTCGTTCGGGGGGCTTCAGCGCCACTGATGCGGGGGCTTTGCCAGCCTCGGGCCGCTTGAAAGCTGCCTTGATGTAGTCAGTATTGCCCAGAAGCTGCTCCAGCTCTGCCATGGGGTCTCCGGTCCCTGCCGGAGGCACCGTGCCAAAAAGTGGCTCTGGTGAGGCACCAGGCTGCATGAGGAAGCGGGGCCCCGGCTCTGGTGGGATAAGGGGCCCAGGGGGCGGTGGGGCTGGGGGTTGCCCATCACCACTGGGTTGCGGGAGCGCAGCTGAGAGCTGCGTTAGGGCTTCGATGGCAATGGCTGTTTGCAGGCTGATGTTCTTCTCCTTGGCGATGTTCAGTGCACTTTGGGAAAAGGGGAGGCCGTCCGATGGGCATGGCTCAGCGGTCTCAAGCACCGGCTGGGGAGCAATAGCACCTTTCTCAGGGGGTGGTGGGGAGGCCGGCACCGGCTCCTCTCCCAGAGCTGACTTGATCTTCTGCTCCAGCCACTCCAGGTAGTCGGGGCACTCAGGGCCATCACAGTTGCAGTTGGGGGGCTTCATGCCATGCTTGGCCAAGGCAAGGGCAGCCTTGAGGGCATGCAGGTCCTCTCCCGGTGGCATACCGTCCTGCGGTGCCAGCATCTCACTCAGCCCTCCCCTGCTCATCTCGGTGTCAAACTTCTTGTACAGCAGCGAGGGAGAGTCCAGGGGAGGCAGCCGGTAGGAGGACACAGCCTCAGCCACTGCCGAGAAGGCCACCAGGTTTCTGGCATCCTCCAGATGGGCTTTGCCAGCAGTGGCCGGCTGGCCAGGCAGCCAGCTGCTCTGTTCCATCAGCGTGCTGCCCCCCACCTCTGGCTGGCCCCCATTCTCCAGGCTGAGCCCGTTGCCCTCATTCAGCTTTCTTTCTTCGACATAGTTAATCAGCCCTTCTTCCATTTGGCCTCTTCTGGGGCCATCAACTGGGTCGCCCCCCAAACCTGTCTGAGAATGGGGAGAATGGAGAGGTGTAAGCACCCCTTGCAACAGTCAACATGCGCCCAATTTCCCCCTTCCACCCCTGCAACTTTTGTCTTTCATCCATTTTAGCACAGAGCCCCACAGCTTGAAATGCAGCCACTTCTTTTCACCCCCCACACACCCTTCCCAGCCCAATGCCACCCACGTCTCCCACCACCCGACACCCAGTTTCAAAATTGCTCATGGGATGTTTCGGTATTTCCACCACCTGCGGAGTGTGTGATGAGACAGGGTGTATGGGAGGGCGTCCTGCTCCCAGCTCTGTTTTCAGGAGGTCCAGCCCTGCTGATGCATTCCTTGGAACCCCCTTCACAGCACTACGGGATCGTGGTGCTTCACCTCACTTTACCCACTCCTTACAGTGGGGACAAAGCTGTTGCAAAGCATTTTGCTCTGCTTGCATCCAGACGTAGCAAAGACCATCAGGCTCAGGATGAGCTCCTTCATCCCCTGCAAATGTAGCTCTAGCATTGGATAAGGTCACTGCAGCTCCAGGGCTCAGCAATGAAGTTACCAATGGGGCACTGAGCCTGAGTACTGCTGAAGGACGATGCATCATGGAGAGAAGGTTGGGGAACTGGGCCAATGTGTGAAGCAAATATCCTGTCTGGGAGCATTTCACCTGGAGAAGCCATCCTCCGCCACAGAAAGAAGCCGCCAAGTTGTCTATGCCAGTGGCAGGTGCATGCATGGGGATGATTTCACCTCGAATAACCCAAACCCATGTCAGCACAGCTGGCCAGACCCCAGCAACATGGAGCAACAGCACCAGCATCCAGAAAACCATCCTTGCGCTGCCTGTCAGAGATGCCCACCCGGAGACAAACTAGCCACATCCAGGGAGCCCATCTTCCTGGTGCCAGGGCTCACACATCCTGGTTAAGACCCTACAAGGGCTTTGTAAGAAGCAGGGAGGCATTTCTGCACTCGGTGGCTTCTCCCCCCTAAGTTGATGCCAGGGAGGTCTGGGTGCAGTACATTTAACAGTTTGCTGGTAACAGGAAAGCTTCCGGAAAGTTAAAAATGCAGCAAAGCTCACTAGGAAAAAAAAAAAAAAAAAAAGGACAAACTAAGCAAAGGCTTCAGGCAGAACTTCTTGCCTCCGACACTGGCTCCACAGGAAGGACCTACAGCCCTGATGCTCCAGGAGACCCCAAAGTACAGCTCTGGCGTGTGAACAAGGAGGAGCTTCATTTAACCCTTCCAATGCCAGCCCTGCAGCTTCCACATGAGCAGTCTACAGGGAGAGATGAAGAGCAACATGTGTGCGTAAGCATGGCTGGTTTCGACACAGATAAGAACACTGCTGACTGCAGCAAAACCAAGGAACAACCACTCCCTGCACGATTCAAAATTTAGCTGCCCCAAAAATCCCCCCCAGGGAGAAAACCTGGGGGGCAAAACTCACAGGCAGCACGAATCGGCACAGTGTGGGTGCAAATTGCTGCTGCCCCTCTCTTGGCATGGGGCATACCCCCATGCTGCCACCGCTTTCGAGGGGCTCTAGTGCCGTCTCCTTGCTGGTGATGGGGACTTGGAGGTTGGAGCCACGAGCAAAGGGACCGGTCCATCAGGTCAGGGAGCAAATGCATTGCTGCTCATTTGCAGGGTGGGGACATGCTGCCTCCACACCCCGTGCAAGTAACATGGTGCGAGGAAGACACAGCCTTGTCCGTCCTTCCCACGCTGCCGCCCCAGCCAAGGTTTTTCCCAAGCAGTACACAGTGGCAGGGAGAAAATGTTATGAAACCCCCTCAAAGCAGGAACGCTCATGCCCTGAAGCGTCCTGGGTGACGCCAGCCCGCAGAAATGGTGTAAAACCTGTTTAGCTCTGGGCGTGGAGCGAACGTTGGCCCCAAGGGTTTTCTGGGGGTACCGGGTGGATGTGGGCATGGGAAGCCCCAGAAAACAGCTGGGGACACTTCTAATGCACCCCAAATGTGGATGTCCCTGAAGCTACTGTCCCCAGCCATGCACTACATCCATCACATCAGTGAGTGAAGGAACCAGCCTTGGGATAAACCTCCCAAGGCATCAGGGCCAGCCGCAAAGAGAGATAAGGAGCTTCCCCACCCTGCCTGGATCCCCAGACCTTGCCAAATCCTCCTCTATAACTGGTTTCACAGGGAAGCCCTGTCTCAAACCTGCCCTCATCCAGATGGAGCTTCAGAATCTTTTCCCCCTGCATCCATCCCTCAGGCATCACCTCCACCTGCCCCAAAGCTGGCAGGATGCTCATACCCCTTGGTGTAAACACCACAGCAAAGCCACTGGATCAGGATGGGACAGCAGCCTGGGCTGCCCTTACACTGTCTCTGCCACCACACTGCTCCATCCAATAAATCCGGTTCTTGAATCAGACTGGGGATGCAGGAAAAAAGTTCATCCTGCAAATGTACGGCAAAACCCCTCTTGTCAGCACTGAGCCAGCGCTGCATCCTGTGGTGCTCCCAAAGGGTTAATCCAAGAGCTGCCACCATCCCCAAATCCATGGGGAAAAAATACATTTTTTTTCCTGGCTCTCCCACACGGCTCCTTTTGTTCCCAGCACCACCGGGGTGGAAGGCAAGCACAGTGGGAGCTGCATTTATGGCCCCATGGGATTTTCATCCCGAAAACCACCACCACCAACCCAGCCCCAACTCACTCCAGCAGCATACGAGGAAATCCATCCATTAATCAGCGCTGTTTGCACCTATTCCTCCGCCACACTGCCCTCTTCCCCGCAGAAAGCAATGCCTGCCCAAACCTCCATCCGCCTGCCCCAGGAAATAATAAAAGCTGGGGGGGAGGGAGGGGGAATTAAAATAAAGAGAAAAGCAAGCCTTTTGGTTCAGATTAGCTCAGTTGTTTGGCTACTGCACAGTCCATCTTGGATCCTTGGTGTTTTGTTTAAGGGGGAAAACCCCTTTGAGGAAGAAAATAATTATATTTTTTTGTTGTTGTTGCTTTTCCCCCTTTTTTAATTTTTTCTGTCTGTTTTAAATGCCTTCGACAGAGAGGAAAAAAAAAAAACTAACAAAAAAAAAAACAACAAAAAGCAGCAGCAACCACACCACACAACACACACAGAGCCCTGCTTGGATGCTTTCCAGCCTGGGCTGCGCTCCCTTGGACTGGGCTGCAGCCATCGGTACCCGCGCGGCGGGGGCACGGTGCCGGCAAGCGGGGCTGGCACGGCCGGGGCACGAGGCACTTACGTCTGCGGGGCGGGCGATGAGGCCGGCAGCGGCGATGGCACCGTGGAGGGAAGGAGCAAAGAGTTTTTCAGCCTCAGCCGCCCCAGCCCTCCCCGCCCCCTGCAAACAGCTGGAGGAGCCATTAGCCCCAGCGCCGCGCGCACGTACGGACGGACGGACGGATGGCGGGGCGCACTCGCCCAAAAGCACCCTGACATCTTGGCCTGGGCCCAAAGGGTGCCTCGGTGGGGGGGGTCACCCCCCCAGCCCCTCTAGAGATCCTGCAGCCCAACACATGCAGTCACCCATACATCCAGCAACCTATATATATCCTGCAGCCCTGCACATCCTTCAGCCCTGTATATCCAGCCATCTTACAGGTCCTGCAGCCCTATTGATCCTGCAGCCCCGTATATACCAAGTGACACGATGTGATCAGCAACCTTTTACATCCAGCACTCCTATGTATCCTGCAACCTTGTATATTCAGCAAATTGTTATATCCAGCAAAATGCATATCCAGCAGACCTATGTAACTGGCAACCCTGCATATCCAGCAACCTTACACATACAGCAAATTGTTATATTCAACAACCTATACAATCTGCGGACGTATATAACCTGAAACCCTATATATTCAGCAACACTACAAGTCTTGCAGCCCTATGTGACCTCCAACCCTATACATCTTGCAAATATATATATATATATATATATGCAGCAACCCTATACACCCAACAGCCCTATATATCCAGCAACTTCTTACAGGGACAGTGTGACCAGGTGCAGTTCTACAGCCACTGTAGGGGACAGAAGCATAGCCACCCAGGGCAGATTTGGCATATGTTGGCAGGATCTGTCCCAGCAGGGAATGTCACAGGCAACATCTGTCCACAGTTGGATGGTGCTGTCCCATCACCCTGTCACCCCAGCCAACTCAGGGGACAAGCCAGGATGTGCCTGTCTGGAGGGACAGACAGCGATCCCTCTGCCTATACTGCCTGCCCTGGCAAAGCCAGAGCTGCTTCAAAACTGCCTTTTTTTTTCCCGTTTTCCTTTCCTTTTTTTTTTTTTTTTTTTTTAAATCCTCCCTCTTTTTTCAAAATATTATTTTAAACATCTCCATGGCCTTATAAGAAAAATTAAATGAAAGCACCCCAAAAAAGCAGGCAGGCCTTCCTGCCATGTTCCTGCTTGTCCTAAATCATGCGCTGCCGCCTCCAAACCACATGTTTAGGAAAAAAACAACCCAACAACAGGCAGAGAACCGGTTTTAAATCCCTTGTGCTCGAAAAACATCCATAGGGCCCATCCAGCCCCTTGAATTTGTGCTGAAGTAGTAATCCTCTATATGGATATTTTGGGTATTTATTAAATCCCCCTTGCCTCAACGTATTTTGCAAGGGCTGGGCTTAGTTGGGGAGGGACTGGAGCAGCTCGGTGCACGCTTTGCTTTGTCCCACTGCAAATTACTCTATTGTAAGTGGAGGATTTAGGAGATGGAGACTTGGGTGACCTGGATGCCAAGGGTGCATCAGTGCAGGGGAGAAATGCCACACTGAAATCACCATCAACCAGGGCACAGCGGGGTTTTTGGAAGGTCAGTGGGAGCCGCCAAGAGAGATCAGCCAGGGCCGGCCAAGAGGCAGGAGGCTGCTTGGCTGCCAGCCCTGTGCTGCGCTCAAGGTTTTCCTCCACTGGCAGCCAGCCCTGGGATCCTCTGGGCTCAGGGGCACTGTGGGGGCCCCCATGTGATGGTGAAGCCCAGGCCGGGTGAGTATCCTTGAGCACAGGCAACCCTACAATAACAAAGCACATGGCTGCTGTCACTAAAGGGCTTTCCTCTGTTTGCATGGTACAGACGCAGACCAACGAGCACCCTCAGGGAAGGGCATGCTGCTGAAATTACACTCCAGGGAGAGACATGCTGGAGACCTGTGCTGCTCCACCGGACGCAGAAAGTCACTGAATGCCGCTGTGCTACCGGTGGGGGATGCTGGAGAGGAGCCCAGTGGCGTGGATGCCCTAAGCGGATGCAACACCCCCAGGAAAAGCAAATTGGCGAGCCCATAGAGCCGTGCTGTGCCTGTGGGAGCCCCTCCCGGCGTACTCCCAGCACCGGCTTGCTTGTTTTCCAAGCTGTTTTCATGGCCCCGTCTGACCCCGGCACTGGGTTTGAGCTGCTCACTCCTGTCCTCATTTAGCCCAGAGGAAAGCCAGAGCTGCGCCGAGGCTAGGGGTACAGGGCTGATTTGTGCCACAGGAAGCCACATTAGAGCCCATCCCTGCTTTGCATGATCCCCTTGGGAACTCCCAGAACCGCAATCCTGCTCTAGATGGCACTGGGACAACTATTTCCCCCCCCCCCTTTTCCATCTTGCAGGGGGAAAAAGCCAAATCAATGCAATATATTCACTCCTGGCTCCAGCTGCACCGTCATCAGGAGCCTGCAATGGAGATGGGGGATTTTTTTTCCACGTGGAAATTTCCCCATCCTCCCTGTTGGGGCTCCAGGAAAAGGGTTTTCCCAGCCAAGCCAAACTATGACCAATGGGAAAGCACCATGGCCTTCCAAAGCAGAAGAGAAAGATGGGAAAAAGTGGCTATTTTGGAGCAGGAGCTGCCCAGCTGCAGTATCCTTAATGTGTGGAACGAGGGAGAGGTGATTGCTCGGATGCAGCAGCTCCTCCAAAATCACCCCAACCAGGAATGGCTGTACGCCAACTTCTCTTGTTAATCCATCCTGGATGCCTTTCAAAGCTGGGATGGAAAATCCATACCCCTGCATGCAAGCAGCCCAGGGTCCCGCTCCAGCCAGGCAATGGGGGACATCTGCAGTGTGGCACCAAGCCCTGATACAATGGTATGGGATGCTCAGCCCCAGGACAGGATGCTTGGGCAAGGATGTTTGGCACAGCAGCATATCAGCTTTTCAGGAGCTGCATGGTTAAGCCATGGCTAGCGTTCCCATCACAGCCTTGAGCCAGGAGCCAGCATATGGCAAAGGGAGGGGGGAATGGTTTGCCAGGCAGTGTCAGGCTGCTCTGGACGGCAGGGAAGAAGGGGAGAAGAGCTCTTTAAAGGAAAAAAAAAAAAAAAAAAAAAAAAAAAAAGCGCTATTTTTGTTTCTTGGAGCATCTTTGCTCCAACACAGCTGACTCCTCTCGTGCAGGCGTTCAGCTACCAGATTGGCACCAGTTCTGGCCAGGCAATGCCAAAACGCTGGCTGGCGGCACGCAGTGCTCCAACAGGGAAGGGAAAGTGGAAGGGGGAAGGGGAACTAGGAAGGGGGAAGCAGAAGTGCAGAAGTGCCTTGGGCCCAGCTGAGCGTCTTGCCCGTGCTAACAGCACTTTACCTTCCCACCCAAGCCACCCACGTGGGCTGGGTGACTTTTTGCTGCTGCTCACCAATGCCACTGTCTGTGGCAGGACAGAGATCAGTGCCCTCCCACACTCTACCAGCAACAACCCAGTGGGGAAATTTCCCCCTTGCCCAATTACTTTGCATTGCAAGCATTGGGCGCAGAAACTGGCCAGCTTTCAAGAACTGGCAGTCGCACTGCAAAGCTGCCCTGCACCCATATTGTCAGGGCTCTGCATGCTGGGGGGTCCTGCACTGTGCTGTTGGTGCTTAGCTCCCCAAATCCCACCCTGTCCCACCATACCTGGGGGATGCACAGCCCCGGCCCTGCTCCTTGCTCCGTGAAACCAGTCAGCAGCCTGAGCTTTCAGCAGAGGAGGAAGAGGAGAAGGAGGAGAAGGAGGAGGAGGAGGAACATGTGTGAGGCAAGCTCAAACATGTCGGCAGCATGATGGCTGGCGGGCAGGAGCCAGGAGACGAGTGGGAGCCTGGCCCTGCCCAGTCTGGGTGCAGGGAAAGCGCCGGCTCCACCAGCCGGTTTCACTGCTGCGACCAGTCCCTGACGGGGAAAAGTACCTGGGGAGAAACTGAGTCTGGGGCAGGCTCAGCATCACCCAACACAGTGCATCTGCAGTGCCCTGCTTCCTTCAAGCCACTTCTCCAGCCCCTGTGACTCAACAAAATGACACCAACGCTGCCCTGGGTGCCCCACTGGGGCCAGGGGGGTCCCGAAACCCTGGAGCGGATGTGACGGGGACCAAGTCACATCCGGGAAGAGCCTCTTGGGGTCGCATCCTGCTCTGCCTGTTGGTGCGGGGACACAGGGACAGCCGCTTCCCCTTTCACCACCCGCCCCAGCTTCAGGCTGAAATCCTCCTTGAAAGCATGGGGTGGAAGCACAGAAAGAGGCTCTGCGTTTTCCTGTTTTGCTCCAACCCCTTTAGTGCAGACAGCCAAAGCAAAGCCCAGTAGTGCAAGGCAGCTGCCACCCCCAAAGGGGACATCACGATGGCCACATCCCTTCACAAACCATCCTCCCTAGCCAAGGCCGATTAGTAGTATTTCCCCATACTCACCCAGCATAGCAGACGGGAGCCAGCACCACTGCATAGATGAGTCCCCAGACAGGGGAAGGAATAAAACCTCCCACCAAAATGTTAGTTAGGGTCTAGCAGACTGAGCCCCTCCTCTGCCCTATGTACGGGCTCAGGCATGTGCTCAGAGTCAGGCCCAACGTATCTCTCCTAAAAGCAATGTTGAAGCAAGATCACTTGTGAAAGGCAAGCAGGAATGGAGAAGCACCCCGAAGTGCAGCCTTTCCATACAGGAGCGCATTTGCATCACGTTATTTCTGTCCGCTCCTGATCAGCATTGGCACAACTCTTCCGCAGCATGCTGCACAAAAGCCCCTTTTTTCCTACCAAAATGTCAGCCCCCTCCCACCCCAGCTGCTTCCTGGGGTCTGCAGTGCTGCTGAGTCAGCAGCGACACTGCTGAGTCACCACAGCCACATCAGCCAGCAATGAGCTCGGCTGCGGGGGCTCCAGCAACTCTGTGCATGCTGCTGGAACGGCCAACGCTCTGTCCCACGACAGGCAGAACATGTGGCTCTAACCACAGCCAGGCACGTGACACCAGCACTCGCATTTTAGCTGGGAGAAACTTTGCCCAGATCCAAAATCACAAGGGTTGGCATTGCCCGCGTGCAGTCCCATGATCTGGAGGCTGGTGCTGCCATCCTCTTCAAAAACACCCCATCGTGGATGATGCCTAAGTGGGGATAAACAGATGTGGCATCACAGCCACCACTGGGCTTTCCTCACCAGGGAAAAAAAATACCAAATTTCTATTTTTTTTCCTCTGCTGGGGTCATCAGCACCAAAGGGGAAGCGCAGACACCGCCTCCAGATCCACTGGCCTGCACTCCCTGGCGCTGGTGACGGTGCTGATGACTCACGGGAAGGGAGGGGGAAAGCAACGTGTGCACAGGGCCGTAATGTTTGTAAACCTAAAAAAAGCCATGTGCGGGCAGGCAGCGTGCTCTGACCAGGAGCACTGGCTGCCAGCGGCTCAGTGAGGCTGAGACTGCAGGCAAGGAGCCTGGATAGGCAAGAAAGACGCAGAAGGTGCCTCTGTGCAATCATCGTCAAGAGGAGACTTACCCCCCACTCTTCGACTGCATTGACTTTAATTGTGATAGGTTTGATTGCAACAAATTTAAATACAGAGGCTTTAAATGCAAGCGCTCTAACTGCAATGCCAGACGGGGCTTCGAAGAGGCTTCGGGCCTTTAAAGCATTTTGCCCTCTTGCCTCTCGACCTCCTCCTGCACCCCATTGCCTTCTGGCACAGGATTTACGTTGGCCTATGGCTTCCTGCTCCCTCTGCCCATATGGGAGTGACGGACGAGCTGCTCTAGGGACCATGGTGGCTGTGGCCATGCCACCAGCAGTAACAAGCACTGCAGCCTGGTGAGCTGGAGCTGAGCCCTCCAGACATTACACAGCATCCCCAAGCCTCCATGCTGACGACTGCAGTAATTAGAACTTGCTCCAATCAATTTTTTACAGCGTTTGGAGGGCTTGGAGTGGGTTGGT
>CM021786.1:5086-75247 GCA_011076525.1 Nettapus auritus | reverse complement strand
CCGCCCGCCGCGCGGCCCCGGCCGGGGGGGAGCTCCGGTGCCGCGGCCCCCGCGCCTTCCGCCGGCAGCGCCGCGCCCCGGGGCGCCTGGGCGAGGGGCTCCCCGCGGAGCCCCTCCGCGGAGGGGCGATGCCCGCGGCGCCGGGAGCTTCTTCCTCGGGGCCCAGCCGGTGCGAGCTCAGCGGGAGGAGAGGTTTCGGCAGCACAAAGCGGTTCGCAACCGAGCGACGCGCTGGGAGCGAGCCGCAGGTGCCAAGCCCCGAAGGTGCAAACCCCGGCGCGGCGTGCCCGGACCCGAACCGTTTGCTGTCCTCTGCTAGGGCTGCACAGGGCCGGGCCCTGTTGAAATGGCGGCTCACCCGCACCTTGGCTAAAATAAATGGGAGCATGGATGGACCCGTGCATGGAGCTGGGGTCCTCCTGTTTGTGCCTCGCAAGATGTAGTTGCACCAGCACCGTTGCAGCGTGGCTGATGTCCCTGTAGCCACCTCCGAAGTGGCTGAAGTTGTACCCACCCCAGCTGCCAGTCTATGCAACAGGTCCTGCCACCATTTGTTTTACTGTTGCCCTGAAAAATTACAAGTGGATGTAATTAATGCAGGTGCCTCCTTCCTCCCACCCTCGTGCTCCAGTGCCCGGCTGATAACATCAACAGCCCAAATCTGGAATATTTTTAGTGTGGGAATGGTGACATGGGTGAACATTGCACCACGTCAAACAAAGACGTCTTAGTGTCCTGTGGATGACAGCATGGCTGAAAATGGGATGAGCCATGGTGCTGTGCCCTGGCTGCTCCCAGCCATCACCCCAACATGTTTTCAGCAATGCCACCCTCCTCATCCCAGTTTGGGGCAATTTCACAGCTTTTTCTGCTAGCAGACCAGGGAAACCCCCTTGCCCAAAAGACAAATTCAGAAACTTTTTTTTTTTAGTAATGCTTTCAATGAGATTATGCCTATTCTGCAGCTTTTGGCATGGAGACAGGCTGCCAAATTCATTTAGGGGCTTTGGTTGCAACTTGTCCCACTGGCACCATAAAAATGGTTTGTGGGCTGGTGCACCCGTTCCCCTTGGCACCAGGGTTTCCCATTGGGGTTTACTCCCCCAGAGCTGGTAGGAATCACCCAAGCAGGGCTTTGCTGTGTGTTTTTTGGTGTTCATAATGAACTGTTGGTGATATGCTGATTATTTAAGGAAATGGAGTGAGAAGATGGGAGAACCATTTGGGAAAGGAATCATTGCCAGCATCACTGAGGAAAGCTAAATTTTGGCCTCCAGCATCTTCCTTTACAAAAATATTTGGGGCTCAAAGAAGTCCCAAAGGAAAAGGAACAAGTGCAGCAGCTCGACTGTTTGAGGGGCAATGATGCTGAGCACAGGGAGGTTCAACAACCAGCTGGCAATACCAGGCAGCATGGCTGGAGGAACGGGCAGAACCAGTCCTGGTGCCACCAACCCCCCGGGAGAGGTGGGAGGACGTGGGAAAAGAGGCATATCCCTGAGGCCATGAGGACGAGCCTGGTGTGTGCAGGGACCCACCAGCAATTCTTGCTCCACGGCACAGGGAGACCCTGAGGAAGCCCCTCCGCTACTACTACTGGGCCCTGCAGCATCTTCCCAAGCCACCTTTTAAGTTGCAGCGATGGAGAAAGGCAGCCCCAAAGTACAGGCTCACAGATGTATTTAATGGCTTTTTCATAAGGGCAAAGTCCTTCCTGCTGGGAGGCGAAAGGTCTGATTTACAATGTAGGGAGGGAAAGTGGGCTGAGCGGGACTTGGCGGTCAAGTTCAGCTGCTCTCAGCCACTTCAGCTGTCATGTTGCCTGTAGTTTTAAGGTAAAAAAGTGCCAGTTTGGGCAGCTGCTCATCCACCTGCAGCAGCAGTGAGGCCCTGAAAAGCAAAGGAGGAATAGTTTTTGAGACCTAAAAAGCCAAGCAGGGAGCATTGCCCCATCCCCACCTCTTGGCTTAAAGCTTTGCTAGGAGCAAAAACTCCACTCTGAATAACCAAAAAAGCCAGGAACTCCCCCAAAACTGTACACAAGGGACCAGGAAGAGCCACTCTTTGCCATCCCCTGTGGTTAAGAACCTTTTATGCCATACAATAAATCATCTCACTGCAACCACCCCAACCAGTAAAACTTGTAATGAGGGAACAAAGTGCTGTGATCTTGGTCCAGTATGCAGATACAGAAACTGCCGCAACTTGTTGGCTTAGCAGTCGGTGCCCAGGACGCTTGTCAGGTTGGGGTGGCCTAGGGGCAGGGCTGTCCCCTTCTCACAAGGTGCCCCAGTGACATGGGTGAGTGGAGTGGCACAGTGTTTTGCTCTTTTAACACCAACACTTGACAGAAGACGCAAATTTTTAAGAAAAATAAAGTTGAAGCGCAGGAGACTTCTCATTGCCTTGTGACACACCCCCACTGTCACCTGTCATGTGGTGGTGCTTTGATGACACCCCAAGGGCCAGCTGAGATTTTGGGGGCAGAATAAGCAATCACTGCTGCCTTTAAGGCAACACCATTATCTTGTATGCAAACACCCTAAAAAACAATGACGACAACAAAAACACCAGAAAGTTTCTTCCCCTGCCCTCCCCTGCCAGTTGCGCTTTCTCGCAGTGACAAGTCCCCACCGACAGCACAAATTGCCCCTGATCACCCCAAATGTACATGGTGGGGAGGACAGGGCAGCACTCACCTCCAAGTGAAGCAGTGGCAGTTTCCTTCCCCACTCCTCACATCTCCTCATCGCACCAAGCTGCTGGTGTCAGATTTGCCCCCACCTCCCACCCCTCTCCACAGGCATGGCGGGGGGGTACCTCACTTCACCTCCACTGCTGTGGCTTCTTCAGGGACAGGGGGAAGCTCTGGAGTGATGTAACCCTGCCAAGGGCCCAACTGATTTCCAGACAGCAAGCCACAATTTCAACCAGCCAGCATCTCAAAACTTTTTGCAAAGCCAGGTGCTGGCACACCTGCAAACCCTCAGTTTTTCCCAATTCCTCCATCCCTCTTCCCCATTTTTTTTTTTTAAATTTATTTCTTGCAGCACCAGTCCTTGCAACGCTTCAGCCTTCCTCAGCCATGCAACTTCAGCCTGCAGCACAGCAGCAACTTTATGTCCATCCATCCATGCCCCCCTTGGTATACTGAGTGTTACCTGGAAAAAAAAAGGGGGGGGGGGTGGCACAGAGCATGCCCCAGAAGTGGGAGTTTTGGTGCAAAGTGCATGGCTGAAGAGCAGGACAGGGAAGGGATGCGAGGTGCCCCAGCTGGGCCCCAGAGCAAGATGTACACTGCTGCTGCTGCAGCCTTTGTTCTGCACTCGCTCTGCTAGGGGCAAGGGAGGGACCCAGCCCCTTTTAGCCTTAGGAGTCTAGGAGGTGGCCCTCCCAGAGGAGGGGCACACTGGTGGTGTTGTGGGAGATGCATGGGAATGGGGGGGGGGGGAGGGTGTTGGTGGGGGTCTGTAGAAGGTTGTCATTGTAGTATTGTTGACAGTGGGTCTGTGTCAGCTCCCCCCACGCTGGTGTTACTGTAGGGTTGTCAGTTGTCAGTCAGTGCTAAGTTGTTCCTGTAGTCTTGTTGGCTGTGGGTCAGCACTAGGTTATCGTAGGGCTGTCAGCCATGGAGCTACACTGGTTTGTTGTTGTGGGGTAATGGGGCTGCTGCAGGTTGCTGTTGTAGGGTTGTCAGCTGTGGGGTTGCACCAGGTTATTATTGTAAGGTTGTCAGCTCTGGGTCCACATTGGCATCCCCACTCTGTTGTTATCGTACGGTTGTCCATCACTGCGCTGTGCCAGATCATTACTGCAGGGCTGTACTGGTTGTCAGGTGTGGGTCCAAGTCAGCGTCCACTCAGGTGTTACTGAAGGGTTGGTAGTGGGGTCTGTGCAGGTCCTGCTCCACTGTTATCATGGGGTTGCTCAAGAAAACCTTGGAGTTAGCAGCCTCCTGTGGCCTCCTCAATCCTGGCACTGCACCTCCTCTCCTGCCATACCCTGCCTTCTCCCCTAAATACTGAGAGGCCAGGTGCCCCCTCCCACTTGCTTGGCCCCACCCCATCCCGGTTTATGTAGGGTCACCCATACCACTGCAGCCACCCTCAAGTGGGCCTTGCATCCCATTGATGTTGGGAGAGGCCCCCACAACCCAAGGGGCCCCCATAAAGGGGCACCCACCACCTAGACATCATCCACTGAGAAGGCATCAAATCCCTATTTTCTCCCCAGACCAGCACAGCCCCAGGAAACGCATCTGGGCACCTTCTGCCCCCATGCGAATTAGCAATTCGGGGTCCCTAACTCTCATCAACCGCAAATGCTCAGGAAGAATAAAAATAGAAGAAATAATGCCCCTTTGACTAATTATTTTATTTATTGATGCATGAGCTGTTCCTGGCCCTAAAAGCCACTTGGGGGGGAAATTCACCTGGCCCTGGAAAAAGGGGATTTAAGAGACTGAAGACTCCCCCCATGTGCAACTTTCCAAATATTTTTCTCAGAAAAGCAATCATGGCACCATCCCCCAGAAGGGGGCTGCAAGGAAAGGGAGAGGTGGGGCCAACACGCTCCCTGGGTCACTTTGTCCTCAGTGGGTGGCAGTAGAGGGGTGATCCCCACTCAAGCCTCAACTTCCAGACCAGTGCAGGGAGCAAGTTCCCCACCATGCCCCTCCCTGGTTCAAAGTACAGAAGAGCCTTTAATTTATGTGGGGAGAAAAAAAAAGGCAAACAAAAAAGTAACAGGGTTCTGATGTAACTGAAACCCATATAAAAGCACAAAGATTTTTTCCTTTGGAATGGAACCAGCACGTTTAACCTATGCTGCAGAGCAGCTGTGGATCCCTGCAGACCAGCAACAGATATGTTGGAGACAGCAGCGCAGAAGGGCATGGGTCTCCCAATGTGTCACACTGCACCCCCCAATACTCTTAAAAGCATTCCATGCCACTGGTGGAATAAATACACCTCTAGCTCCCAAATGGAGCAGTACCCAGGTTTGTTCCCTTGTCCTTGCAGTAGGGTTTAGTAGCTCTGGGGGTGTGGGGCTCAGCAGGGGTCAGGGTGTGGTGGCACAGTTTGGGTTTGCAGTGACTTCACAAAAGACTCTACCTGCAAAAAGAAAAAAAAAAAAAAAAAAAAAAAAAAAAGTGAAAAGAGGGAAAGGACGTCGTGATGGCAATCAGACAGAGCATCCCTGGTCTGTCACCGGCTTTGCTTCTTCTACAGAAGAAACTTGGAGGTCAGCACAATGTTGACTCCAACTCCAGCCACAAAAGAACCCCAACATGCACTCCACACACCTGCGCCATCAGGATGTCCTGCATGGCTGCATCCTGCTCAAAGTCCCCATCGACATCCAGCACCAGAACGGGCATGTGCCTCATGTCTGCAAAATGCACCCTGTACAAGAGAGGAGGTCAGAAATAAGGGATATCCAGGGCTGGGTGCCAGATGGCATTGCCTCAAGAAGACAAAGCAACCCAGTCCCCCAAACACCCTGATATTCATAGGTTTGGAGGAGCTGGATGTCACGGTGGCCCTGTGCCATCCCCACCAGTACTCACTTGGTGCTCTTTTCCAGCAGCCAGTGCTCGTGCTGTGTGTGGAGCTGCTGCAGGTACAGCAGCTGCACGCCCCTCTCCTCCACCCTCGCCCTCCGCCACAGCCGCTCCAGGCACCTCTGCAAGGCAAACACAGTTCAGGCATCTGAAAAAAAAAACACAAATAGAAAACACATCCCGTATCCCTCTCCTTCCAAGGGCTCTGTCACCTGTGGGGTGGCCCGCAGGTAGAGAAAGCCATGCAGGGCGGCACGGTCACCCAGCTCCTGCAGGAGGAAGGAGTGCCACTCCTGGTAGATGGCCCACTCCAGCATGTCCAGGTGGCCGGTCTCAAAGAGATTCTTTGCGAAGACATACCTAGGGAGGGACAGAGAGGACAGGGTGGCAAGCGCAGGGAAGTCAGTACACATGGCACAATGATGGCCAGCGTGGAACCTGTGAGCCCTGGAGCATGGTGAACACATCAGCATCTCCAGGCTGTAGCACAGACACGGACTCTATTCAGCAACCTCCAGCCACCTGAGCATCAGCGCAGCACTGCCCGAAGCACCCAAGGGTATGTGGCATCACGCAAAGCCCCAACAGTTCTATTGCCTGACATCAGTCAGGCTGTGACGGCCAACACGCAGAAGCAACGGTGGAGCTGCTCCGGTCACACCGGACCCCGTAAGGGACACAAGGGGTGGTTGTGGGCTGCCGCACCTGTCGCTGTACACAGACCTCTCGAACACCCGCACGGGTGACGCAGGCCCTGCCGGCCTCTCCAGCTGCGCCTTCAGCCGGCCCAGGCAGGAGAAGGTCTGGAAGGTGAAGGACCAGCGGGACGGCTCCTGGTACAGCCGCTGCAGGAGGTTGCCGAAGCCGGGAGCCTGGTGAGGGGGAGCAGGCGATGGCACGAACGAACCCCTGGCAGAACGCGGGGCTGCCTCCCACAGCCCCTGCTTCCACCTCTCCGTGACCCCAACCGCAGCGCGGGGCCCCTCACCTCCTCGGTACCCGCTGCCACCTTCTGCCACTGGGCCACCGGCTCGGCCACCAGGTGCCACTCGGGGAACGCCCTGCCCAGCAGCCGCAGGAACGTGGACTTGCCCACGGCTGCGGGGAGGGAGAGGCGCGGTCACGCGCGCGGCCGGCGCCCCCCAGCCGCCCTGCCGCGGGTGACCCCCCCCGGTACCGATGTTCCCCTCCAGTGCCAGGCGCAGCGCGGTCCCGCACCGCCCCATCCCGCCGCCGCCACCGCTCCCGCCTCGCACGTCACGGCCGCCCGCTGATGACGCGATAACGACGTTCTGAGGGGCCGGCGGCGCGCGCGCAGCGCCGCGTGACGTCAGCGCGAGGGGAGGGGAGGGCGGGAGGGGGCAGCGGCGGGAGCCCGGGGGCGTGGGTACCGGCTTGGGGCCCCACCACGGGGCCGGGGGCTCCAGCGTCAGGTTTGGGGGGGCGCCTCCTCGGAGACGGGGCCGCCACCGCGGGCTGAGGACACCGAGAGGGGATTGAGAACGTCAGCCTGGGGCTGGGGGCACCGCCACGGGGGTTGAGGCATCGCTGTGGGGTTCGGGGCACCAGCACGGGGCTGGGGGCATCGATATCAAGTCGGGGGCGACACCGTAAGGTTGAGGGCACCAACAACAGACTGAGAGTGTGAACACGAGTTTGGGGGCACCAACAGAGAAACAGATCAGGGCGCCTCTGCACCTCCCCCATTACCCCTGCCTTCCATCCCAATCCCTCCCACCCCACAACACCCCAAAATCTCTAAGAAAAGGGGCAGAGCCTGGAGAAAAGGCTTTATTGCGCAGTGGGCGGCAGGGATGAGCAGCGGGGGCAGAGGAGGAGCAGGGCGCCCCAGCCCAGGCACCGGGCAGGGGGTGCTTAAAAGCATTTTCTGTGGACAATGGAGGGCCCGGCCTCGTCGTACTCGGGTTTGCTGATCCACATCTGCTGAAAGGTGGAGAGGGACGCCAGGATGGAGCCGCCAATCCACACCGAGTACTTCCGCTCCGGTGGGGCGATGATCTGCCAAGACATGGGCCGTTAGGGCGGGATGGAGTCCACCATACCCCCCAGACTGCCCCAAAGTGGGGAGGGTTGGGGGTTGAATGTTCCCCCCCACCTACTTTGATCTTCATGGTGCTGGGGGCCAGTGCTGTGATTTCCTTCTGCATGCGGTCAGCAATGCCAGGGTACATGGTAGTGCCACCAGACAGGACGTTGTTGGCATACAGGTCCTTACGGATGTCAATGTCACACTTCATGATGGAGTTGTAGGTGGTCTCATGGATGCCAGCAGACTCCATGCCTGGAGAAGAAGGTGGCTGTCAGCTCTCCAGCCTTCCCCTTTTCCCCCCTCTCCCTCTCAGTGTTCCCCAGAAGAGCTGCCCGTGGGTTCATCCCACAGTTTGTGTGCGTTTGGAATGCATGCACTGCAGAGACACCCTGAAACACTGCTGCGGACCACCAATGGAAAATCACCACCTGCTTGCAGTTGTGGTGGGTTAATAATGGATGGGCTCACCAATGAAGGAGGGCTGGAAGAGGGTCTCAGGGCAGCGGAAGCGCTCGTTCCCGATGGTGATGACCTGCCCGTCAGGGAGCTCATAGCTCTTCTCCAGTGAGGAGGAGGAGGCAGCTGTGGCCATTTCATTCTCGAAGTCCAGGGCCACATAGCAGAGCTTCTCCTTGATGTCACGCACAATTTCCCGCTCGGCTGTAAAAGACGGTGGCAGGTGGTTTCAGTGCAGATTCAGTGGTGGCCTCCAACCCCAGCATCCCCTTTCCCATCCCCATACCGGTGGTGACGAAGGAGTAGCCCCTCTCAGTGAGGATCTTCATGAGGTAGTCAGTGAGGTCACGGCCAGCCAAGTCAAGACGCATGATGGCATGGGGCAGAGCGTAGCCCTCGTAGATGGGCACATTGTGGGTGACTCCATCCCCAGAATCAAGGACGATGCCTGGGAAGGGGAGAGTGGCAAGAGATGGGGCTCAACAGCATCTCAAGTTGTCCCAGCTGGCAGATAACACACATGGTACTCACCAGTTGTGCGGCCAGATGCATAGAGGGAAAGCACAGCTTGGATGGCAACATACATGGCAGGGACATTAAAGGTCTCGAACATGATCTGCAAAGAAGGGTGCAAAAGGCAGTGAGTTAGCTGGGACATGGGTTTTCACATTGCATTACACCAAAAACCGTGAGGCTGTGCACTGCACTGAAAAACACATGGGTCAGTGCACCGTGTGGACATTTGAGCCTGTGCACAGCCTGTGAGCTAACTGTGGAGATCTCTGCCCTTATTGTAGCACAAAGCTTTAACCCCTGCCTGCTCCTGTCATCCCCTGTCACTTTCCTGAAGACGTCCCCCCCATGCTCACCAACTCCCCCCCCGAAAACCCTCATGGGGTAGCTGGGTGGAGGGGCTGCCCCATGGCAGGCACAGCGCGATACCTGGGTCATCTTCTCACGGTTGGCCTTGGGGTTGAGGGGTGCCTCGGTCAGCAGTGTGGGGTGCTCCTCGGGGGCCACACGTAGTTCATTGTAGAAGGAGTGGTGCCAGATCTATGGCAGGCAAAGAACAAGTTGGGTCTTCCCATGGGATGAACCTGGAGCTATTGCCCACCCCCTGTCCCGTGGAGATTCTCACCTTCTCCATGTCATCCCAGTTGGTGATGATGCCGTGCTCGATGGGGTACTTGAGTGTGAGGATGCCTCTCTTGCTCTGCGCCTCGTCACCCACGTAGCTGTCTTTCTGCCCCATGCCTACCATGACACCCTAACACCAGCAGGAGAGACAGCCGCATTAGCCTTATTTAAGCAATTAAAGGAAGGAACAGAGCTGAGAGACCCCCAGGTACCCACCTGGTGCCGAGGCCGCCCCACGATGGAGGGGAAGACAGCTCGAGGGGCGTCATCACCGGCAAAGCCAGCTTTGCAGAGCCCGGAGCCGTTGTCACAGACCAGAGCAGTGGTCTCCTCCTCGCACATGGTGGGGCCGGGAGAGGCTGGTGTTCAGGGGGACCTGGGGGAAAAGCTGGGGTGGGGGCGGAGGGAAAAAGCATTAAATGTGGCAGTGAGGAGAGGGAGAGACAGGGTTACGCTGTGCTACTAGGTCGGGCTTTCGATGGTTTGAGGGTTTGAGTCCTTTTTCTTCAGGAGAAGCTTCAGCTGTGGGGATGCATGGCTCTGCAAAATCCTCCACAGGCCACGATGCTCAGAGTGGGGCGATGTTCAACCCCAGTGGTAGTGCTACTTCTTCCTCCTGTGCCATCCGATGACCAAAATTGGTTCCAAAACCTCTATGCCATTGGCTTGTTGCCTGGGAGCTCCGTTGTTGCTGTCCTGAGCCAGTGCCCCCTGAGCGGGCAGCAGAGAGGCAGGCAATGCCCTCTTGTCCAGTGGCTGCCGATCCCATCTCAGTGGCAGCAGGACCCCTTGCAGCCTTTCCCAAAAATGGGAAAAAATGTTCAGATGCACTCTCCAGACTGGAGGAAAGCAGACAAATAGCCCAAAAATATAATAACAATAATTCTTTAAAAGTGAGGATTTTCCATGACTGGAAATGCATGACCCACTTTGGCTGCAGCCCAGCTTTCTTCAGCTCTGCGGAAGACCCTGGCCGGAGGGGTCGTGCTGGGTTTTGCACCTCCCTGTGCTGTGCAAACTGAGCTGAGGCTACTCCAGAAGCCCTAGGGCACCCCAAAGCCCCTGGGGGAAACATAAGGTGTTTTTTTCCTTCTTGTTCCTGCAAGCAAAGAGAAATCAGTTCTGGGCAATACTCACCACGGACGCAAGAGCTCCTTTCCTCTGGGACCGAGTCCTGATGTGCCGTTGGTATAAATACCAGCGAGTCCGTGAAACCTCAGAGGCGGATCCTCTCTAAACAAAGACCCTAAATAGGCTAAGTGATGGTGTGTTAGCCATATGGCCATATAAGGTGTTTTATTGCATTAAATTGACCTTGGGCTGATGGTAGGACCCAGCACAGTTAATTATTATTAAAAAAAAAAAAAAAAATCTATGTGGGGATGCTTGGGAGGCTATAACCCATTGGTGAGTCTGTTCCTTTTATGCTATGCTTTGATAAACAAGCCAGACACAAGTCCTTATAAGTGACGTTCCAGCAAAACTGAGATGGAATTACCTCCAGTTCACGGGGCAATGTCTGATGGCTTTTGGCCCTCTCTGACCCTGGAGGGACCAACCCTGCCTGGGAGGGAGGTGGCTTGGGGGGGGGGGAGGAGGGGTTGTGCTGTACATTTAGCATGCCTGAGACACCAAAACCACACCAGGTGATGGGGCTGGTGTATTGCAGCCTCCAAGGAGGCACTGGACTTGGTCCCTTCCACCCCCAGCATCCCATGCCAGGGAGATGTTCCTCCCTGAAACTTTTCCCTCTCTTTTTGCTCCCATCTTTGGGCTTCTGGGGTGCCAATACCCCGTAACGGGAGAGGTAGGCTCAGCTCTGTGCAAAGCCAAAGATGTTCAGGGTAGCATCTACCAGCTTGCTGGTAGCATTGCCCACACCCCAATAGTTAAAAAGTTCCTCTAGCACTGCACATCCTGGCCACAAATCATTGAGCCTGATGCTGTTCTTCAAAGCCTAGCCCCACACCTTTGGTGTACTTTGCCCTTACACCCACTCCAGGAGGTTTTAGATGCAGGATGAGCACAGCCCACCCTAGGGGTGGGGTAGGGTGTGTGTGTGGGTGCTGTCCCTGAGTCTCTTGCCCCTTTGTAGCATAGGGGCTGCCTCTGGGGGAGGCAATGAGCCCCTGCCTCCCGCCCCGCCCCACCAGTGTTTGCTAAACTCCCTGGTGCCTTTTTAAGCACAACAGTCCCATGCTGGGGCCTCTCCCCCAGCTCCTGGGGCTGGGAGGAGGCAGTGGAGACACTCTAGAACTGCCACCAAGAGTTATGGGCTTGGAAATGGTGAAACTGATGCACAGGTGTGGTGGTTTTACCGTGCTGGGCAGCTGAACACCACAACCACTCTCTCACTCCCCCTCCTCAGATGAGGAGGGGAAGAAGTAAAGGAAAGAACAACTCACGGGTTGAGATAAGGATAATTTAATTAAAGGGAAAAATATATACATATTAAGGAAGTTAAGGCAGGTGCTGCCTCCCACTTTGTGTCATCAGGTCCCAATCCATGCTCAGGGCAGGAACGCTGAGGCGTTGGTGCAGCAATAAGGACTCAAGAGCTGCAGAGACACTCTTCCAAAACGGACGCAGGAGTCCTGACATTCTCTCTGGCCTCAGAGCTGTCACTGCATGGGCCAGAATGGGGACACAGTGTCTCCCTGGCATGGCCACCTCACCCACACCTCTAACAACGTCCCCCATCAGTGTCTCTGCCCTGGTAATCCCCCCTTCACTGGGGGACACCTCAGCTCATTTGGGCTGGATTTTTCCCCCGAACCCTGGCTGTGCACTTGTTGGTGTTCTCACTGCATGTTCCCAGCTCAAGTACGGAGCCCAATGCAGCTTCACATCCTAGCCTGGGTCCCCTGGCCTACTGCCAAACATGAGGTCACTGAGGCAGGAGGTTGCCATATATGACATTTTGGAAAAACAAAAAACAAAAAAACCACACACACACACACACACAAAAAAAACACAACCAAACAGCAGAGTGAGGAAAAAAAAAATGGATGAAGGCAGCACAGATGCCAGGCCCCAGTGTGTCCATACATGCAGCCTGTGGAGGTGGGGGACCACAGCCACATGGAGCTGGTTGCATGACTGTGTCCCACCACGGGAAAATGGGGGGCTGTGCCCAAAGCCACCAAGCCATTTCCATGCGTGGGGGTGCAAACCATGGGGCCACAACCCCCCACTGTGCCCCTGAGAGCTGGAGACAATTCCCAGCTGTCTCAGTCCCTTTTTCCCAGGGACATGCAGGTTGTCTCCACATTGCAATACTCCCTACACAAGGACCTGAACCATCCCAAAGCCTCAGCACAAGGGGTTTAAAGCCAGGACTGCTACGGCAAAGCTCTGAGCTGGAGCAGGCGTACAGCCTAAAAAGGAAAGATTCGGCCACCGCAGCCAATCCAGCCGCCAGCCCTGCTGGCGTTTGGCTGTTCCGCAGCTGCAGGGGGAGACGCCGGCTGCCCCTGGATGCTCACAGGAACGCTAAGCATCCCACGGTGCACATAAGGCTGGCCTGGCTACGATGAATGTGGGAAGCAGGGGGGGGAGGGCACACAAGCCGGCCGCTGAACTTGGCCGGGAGATTTCAGACCTCCCTGCGCACTGCCGGCCCTCAGCACCTCCGTATATGGGTAACATTTGTGCTTTAAACTACTCCTGCTGCCTCTCTGTGGATAGAGAAGCCAGCAATGGGAGCTCTAACATGGATTTGAGCCTGTTCCGGTGCCTGAGGCTGAGATAAGCATTGCTCCCTGCCTGTGGGTAAGCCCCCCAAAACATTCAACCCTCATTGTTGCAGAAAACAAAAATTCCTGCAAATCATGGTTTCATTTAAACTTAGCTCATACCAAATTCAACCTAATTTTGGGTAATCTTAAGGTATAACAGCATCACATCTGCTCAAACACTAGCAGCCTTGCCATAGCTGGACAGATGGGATGGCTTGGTGGGACAAGGGATTTCAGAATTCATTCCAAAGCAAAAAATGATGACTCAGCAACCCTAAGTGCAAAAATGCAATTAAAACAAAACAAAACAAAAACAAACCACTCTGAGAGCAAGGCAGGGTGCAAGGCAGCAGCTAGCCACTGACATGAGAAGCACAGCTCCTGCGTGGGGTCACACTGCAAGGAATTTGAAAAATTCTCCACCAGGGTTTATTGGTCACTGGGACAGTTTACAAAGGAAGTAGTGATTTCCCACCAGCTGCTCTCCCTGGCTATCTCTCGTTGATGCCGGGGTCAGCTCAAAATCAAGACCTTCAGGGATAAGGAAGGTCTTAAGACAAATTTATTGTGATATGCACCATGAAATTGAATGAATTGCTGCTTCAGGAGACATCAGGCTGGAGAGCAGACTGCTCCCTTCCATGTACAGCTGCGAGATGAATATCCCTATGTCAAGGCAGCATAACCCACCTCAGAGAACAGTTAAAATAAACTAGGTCTCACAGTTAGTTCCTAAGGATGCCATGAAATCCCACTGCTTCCCTCCTGCTGCCACAAGGAGCCTGTTTCCAAAACTGCAAAAATGATTGCAGCAGCAGTTTGTCACATGAGTCAAGGAGGTGGCTGTTGCAAATAAACAAAAAACATAAATAAATAGATTCCCTCACCACTCTCAGAAAGTCCCTACACCTTGCCAGCCCAACAAGTTCGCTCAAAGAAAACAAGCAAGAAGAGAAGTCCATAGGAGATGATACAATCCCTCTGTATTAAGCTGTATACCAACAAATTTTGTTTGTCATTTTGTATTTAGAAGTACATGGACACGACATATATAACACGTATGTATGTATGTATCCCAGGTGGCCAGGCAGCTCCTGCTTTTCTTCCCTTACCCACACGGACATGTGCCGATCATCAGAGCATCCTGTCAAAGAATGTGGAAAGGTTGTACATCATGCTCAGTCCTTTGAAGCAAGGTAACTTTCCACCTTTCAATACTACTTTTTCCCTTTCAAAACCAGCATAAGTGAGGGTGGAAGCTTGGCACAGACAGCAAAGGGAAGCAAAATCACTGCTTGTCATCTGATGCGAGTAATTCAGAGAAGGTCCCCAGCTGGGGTACTGCATAACAGTGATGTCAAGGAGCACTTGTTTTGGCAAGGACAAACTTTGAGAACTGAAGAGGCAGTTGGGGGTGGTAGTGTTTGAGGACTGAAGGAGCACAACCAGTCCACACGCTTGGGCAAGCAGCTGAGTCCCAGGGTATGTATCAGTCATGGAGTCCACCAACAGCAAAGCCAAGAGATGGCAGAACCTCCTCCATTGGATTGCCAGCACAAGCCACACCCAAGCTCTCACTGGGCAGCCCAATGCAACAGCTGGAGTGACTGCTCCACGCAGGAAAAGGAATAAAGTAAGGAGACACTCCTCAACATTGCTAGAACTAAGCAGTGCTGCGTCCAGCTACCTTCTCCCCCAAAACACTGAAATAGGGGTTTCCCAAAGGAAGGGGAAAGCACAATGCCTGGGCCCCTTCTTGCTTCACTGGGCAGAAACCTTGCAGCACCAGCAAGCAGGACATGTTCTAGCTCAGAAGACCGGTCAGCAAGGATGGGCTCTTGACTGGGGTGAGAGGTGTTAGGAAGGTTTAATTTTAAACAACAACAAAGATTCATCTACTCCAACCAGCCACACTCAGGCCACAATTTATAAACCCAGAACAAGAGGCAAAGCAAAGTATGGGTTAATTTGGGCAAGTCCCACTTCGGAAAGCACTTGAAGTGATTTCACACCTCAAGGTTGCAGCAGTTCACAAGGCATCCCCCAAGATGCTGATCAAGCCACAGATTAAGCAATTGCTTCAGTGTTAGCTTGTGTCTGAATTTCCAAGTTAGCTTTTCCCCACACCTTGAACCTCAACACCACTTCACCAGTCCAACACCAGGCAACAGGATTTCACATGCTCCCACTGAAGTCAGGGAACTGATTTCGCTGTGACTACTCAGGAAGGAACTGGGGTCATTACACGGTAGAAATCATCTGCTAAAGGAGGAAAGAAAATCTTCCCTAGGCATAGAAGGAAGGTAAGATGGTTTTACAATAAACGGTTAAGGCAAGAGGCCTATCGGAGATCCATCAGTACCACATCTCTCTCGACTACTGACACGTGATGGCAGGTCTGGAAGAGAGAGGAGAAGAAAGAAGGGACAGGGTGTTATTCAGATATTTCCACAGCTCAGGTGTGTCTCCTAAACCTCCTGAAGCAACCTGCACCCAGTGGCTTTCAGAGGACTGCTCTCTCTTTGCAGGGAAGAAACCAAGACAGACCAAAACTAGCACCCCACCCAGTACAATGAAGAGACCATTGCAGGATACAAATACAAATCTCTCCCTCAAATACAAACCTTTGCTACTGCCTAGATCTGTTCCTATGGATAAGTGCTCTGCATCACATCTCCGAGACATGCTATCAAATCAGAAATCTTTTGCATCTCAACTCTAGTGAGAAGCAAATCTCTGACAATCTCTCCAGTCCTGGGCCATAGCCTAGCATCTCAATGCAGATACAAACTCAAGGGAAGTATCCAATATGCTAACATACAGTACTACAGCCCCAGGTGCCCTGCGGGGTGACTTACAGTGAAGAGAGGAGGGTCTTTGGAGTGCGGGTGGAATCCTTTCTGCCGGCAGGAAGAGATCTCCTCTAGGCCATGCTCTGTCAGCTTGAAAAACCCTGTCCTAGAGCAAATAAACACATGCTCTGTACAACTCAAGCCTCAGCAAACAGAAGCAGCTGCTTTTGTGTTTGAAAGAGCAAGTTTGAGTCTGCTTGTTTCAAGCACAAAACACAACACATGCTGCAGCATGCTTGTCTCCAAGTCTGTGGCTGCAGACTGGCCTCCTTGCATGGGTGGGCAATCAGATATGACCCTCCCTGAACCAGCTCAGAAGATCATACACTCTTTCAGCCACTTTTGGTAAAACTTTTATCACACTGCTTAACATTTTAGTCCTACACCATGAATCCAACAGAAAAAAGGCGATGGAGGACAGCTGTTCAAAACTTGCTGAAGAGACCTCCTGTCCAGCCACAGGCAGAGGGAAAGCTTTGTCCTTCCCCATAACCATACTTACTCCTGGTATTTTGGAGAACACACAATAGCAATGGACTCTGGCAACATCATCTGATAGGAGCAGTGTGTGTGCAGGTCCACACTGGAGAGGAACGCTGTTTGTGTGGGATGAGTCTGAAACACACGAGAAAATGAGAGGAAATTACAGCAGGGTTGTAGAACTAGTTCAAACAGACTGTGGCTGCCAAGTGAAGATCCTAATGGAGAAGAGGCACAGTGGTCCTGCTTGCACACTGAAGTGGCTTTGGATTGCCCCAATACATCTGTTCCTCCTTTCCATTTGGAAAAAGTACAGCAGATACTCTACATTTCTGGCAACATCCTATGCAAATTCATATTTTAATGCACAACACTTTCCTTGCTTTAAATGCAGGGCAATCACTTCACATGCTTCTAAAGTGCAGCTACCTCTAAGGGACCAGACACATATAATACTGCCATGAAACTTCAAGATAACCCATTCCACCAAGATGGTCAAGTGTTGCACAATCACAGGCAACATCCGACTTCCCCAGCTCTGGCTGAGAGCTAGATTTTATAGCCTAACTCCTGCAAAAACGTCTTTCCCCTTTTCTCCTTTTGCTTGTTAGGTTTTTGTTGCCAAGACTAGGTCAAAGGTATTCTTGAGGGTCCCTGGATGTTACAGGGCTATCACTGAAGAGTTAACACTGGAAGCAGACACCCTACGCGTATCAGGCACATCCAGTAGGCATTTATTTGTCAGAACCTTTGAGGCAGCTGCTGCTTTCGAGAGATTACTCAGCAGCACCAAACGTTTTGCTTGGCATCGGTCCGACTGCCAAAGGCTCTGTGGGGACAGGCAGCAGGGCAACACTGGAGCCAGTGGAGGAATCTGGAGCTGGCACATCCCGCAGCAGAGCAGCACACAGCTGTCTGCAAAAAGCTGTGCTCCCACAGGGACGCATCATTGGAGAGTCCAGGCACTGACAGCAGGAGCTCCATGTGGGAGGCTGCAGTGGTCTCATTTTAGCTGCATGAAACACGAACTTCAAGCCCAACCATCTAATTTCCAAAGGGACTGATGCTTTAGGAAGGGTTCTGAACTTAAAACAGGCCTGGATTTCTCCAGCAGTACGAGTAGTGACTGAGACTGCACTAGAGAGAGAAATCCAACTAAAAAGATGCTGCCAGCTCCACGCTACCTCCTCCAGTAAATCCTCCTTCACCAACCCATCTTCCTGCACCCCTTTTCTTCCCAGCTGAATACAAGGCCAGTCTGGATGTAAAGATGAGAGACTCACATGGATCCAGCCAAGTGTAATGAGGCCATGCTGATCCTGGATCAGGAAAAGTTCCTCCTCATTCTCTGTGTTGCAATAATCAGGGCCTCCATACTGCTTGGGAACGATGACGTGGGTTATCGTGAACTCATTCCTCATCTGCAAGGCAGCACGTGGAGGCTGTTACCCTCCAGACACCCCCCAAAGAGGAAACACTACGGCAGTCCACTGGTGCAAGGTAATTTCCTAAGCTTTGGGAATGAGGCCTTTCTGCATTCATCACTCAGGGGTCCAGCGAGGGAAACAGCATCTCTAGAAAAAAGCCCACGAGTGCATCTACCATCCTGGTGCAGGTCACAGAAATGGTGCTGCAGGCTACTGACAAAGGAGTCACGGATTTTCAGTATGAGCTGGCCATGGCTCTGCCATGCAGAATACCCATAAGAACTCAGAGAAGCCCTGGACACCCAACCAAAGGAAATCTCCTCACTCACTAAGAGCTGATGACTCATATTTACATAGTCACCAAGTATCTGCAAGCAGCTGGATTGCAGAAAGCTGCTACATCAAGCTATTTAATTTCAAAGCACGTTTCTGTAAGCATAACAGCCCCAGCTGATGGGGCATAGGCTGGAGCTGCCAATATTAACCTGTGCAGGCAAACTCTTTGAGGGAAAATTGTCTTCAGTCTGTGCTTGCACAGCCTTGTCTTGGTGAGCGTCCTGGCTCACAACTGGGACCCCAGTCCTGCTGGTACCAAAAGGACAACTCACTGAGCTGCGTGTCACTGCCAACAAAGAGCACTTGAGGCAGGTAATCAGCAGAGCCATCAAAGTGAGAAAGGAAGCAGAACATCAATGGGGACCTGGTAGCTGTCACCTCACATTGACATACACTCCTCACATACAGCCTGAGGAAATCCTCATATAAAAAGGAGGAAAAGGAGAGGTAAACCAGCCCTAACACTCATATGAAATCCTGGTAATCAGTGAAACTGCACTATGGCCTTTCACAGCAAAATCAGGGTCCTCTAGCCACTTCCAAAGCTATTACAGTTTAAGATAAGGCCTCTGCACCACTTAAAGGCTCTTAATTAGTATTACCACCTTACCAGCTTACCGCAGAGGATCCCACATGTCTCCACACCTCGGACCGTGTTGGCGTCAGCCAGCTGGAGGAATTTCTGGCACAGCTCCCTAGGGACAATGACCTGGCGAAGGGCATCCATGCTTGCAACTGTGAGAATTAGGAACACAATGAACAATGACAGCTGGGGACACCAGGGAGATATTCCCTCAGGTCAGTAACTAAAGGGACTAGACTGAAAAACTTCAGCCTGGAAACATAAACTATTTTAATGTTTACAATTACAGAGGCAGCCACAGATAGTTACCATTAATACCTCCTTCAAAATAGGGTAAGAGATACACAGAAAGATGTTTAGAAGTCTAGGCTGCCAAAAGCAGCATTTCATTAAAGAAAATGAAAACACAAATGCTCAAAAAATATCATTTAAAGATGTTTCTCTGGTCAAGAACCAGTCACCTGCAAGTGTCTGAATCAGTATTTCAGAATCGTATTTGGAAGAAGAGGAGAATTTGGTCAAGCTGCTATGAAGACCAAAAGTCAAACAGACTGTAGATTTTTGATCAGTAGAGAGACTGGGGCCCAATTAGCAACAAGAGACAGTTCTTCCCAGCCCTGCAAACCTTTGCTGGACAGCAGGGAGAACATCCAGTAACTTGGAACACCAAAACCCCAGAAGGGATGGAGCTCTGATGAGATACTTCCAAGAGCCAGACAACAGCTCAGCTCCTCAGCTGCGTTTGGCTCAGCCTCAGAAAGGGAGAAGGGTGTACTGATATGTACTAACTGTTTTCTGTGTTCCCCAAAGCACTAGGTTTCAAAGATCTGTCCACAACAGGAGGTCTGGGTGAGATAGTCTCCACTGATGGACTTGCGGGGTGAACTGGAGAGACAGGAACCTTCGGGGTCAAATCGCTTGGGGGCTTTTCCATGTCAGGGATGAGGGGTCCATCCAGAGACTCTGGATTTGGCTCTGGCTTTCCATATTCCTGCACTATCCTCAGACGTTCCTTCTCCAGCTCCTGCTGTCGAATCATCTCCTCAAAGACGTGAAACTGCTCTTGCTCTGCCTGCTGCTGCTTCATCAGGGCTACACGATTTCTCTCCTCTTCCAGCTGCTGCTGCAAAGCCAAGTTGCGTGCAAATTCCTCTTCCTCCTCTTTCTGTAAGGAGAAATATGCCAAACGACATCACCAGATAGGAGAACACTAGACCAAGGTAGAATATGGAGCCTATGCCATTCCTTTAGAGCTGTAGCTTTGAACCTGCTGCCCACAGACCCTCAGGAATCACAGCAAGACTACTTCTAACGAGTCTACAGAAGGTAACCAACAGAAAGTACTTCCTGCACAGAATCTTCACTTTGCAGAACAGAGATCAGCACTTCCATCAGCAAAGCCTGCTAGACCAGAGCAGTAAACTGTTGCCTTACCTACCCCCTTGAGTGCGATTATAATTCCAAATTGGGAAGGTGCTATTTTGGAGATAGAAAGAGAAATCACAGTAAAACTGACTGCACAGTTTTCTGCCTTGCGCACAGAACCCCAGGTCCTCGCTCACGCTGCTATGAGCTGAGTTTCTGAGTTACGACTCAGACCCAGACCTCACAGTGGGACAAAAAGAAAAAAAAAAACAAACAACAAATAACAGTCCCAGCTTAGACTGCCTCCAAAACTTGCAATGAAATGATATATAGGGATGCTATGACAGGTTCACCTACATAGTGACAGCAGAGACATCACTGGGACAGCCTCGTGCCGCAGGTGATGAAGATGGACCCTGTAAGCTCAGGCCACCAGAATTCACATTCTCTAGCACCCAGGGAGCCCTGCTTTCTTCCAAGCTCTTTGTGGCTGAGGGTTTTCTGACAAGCCTCCAGTCTACTCTCACTCACCTTCTGCTCGTTGTACTTAGCATAGTCCTTGGCGTACCTCTTTAACAACTCCTTCTTGAGCTCTTCAGCTCTGGGGAAGGCTACTTCTTTCAGTTTCTGAAGGAAGGAAATACAATCATAAGTGCAACAGCCCCAGGGCAAGAAAAACAGGACCAGAAGGGATGCAAGAATTAATAGATTATTAGAGAGAATAAACCTTGTTCTTTTTCACATGGCAGGAAGGTCCTGAGCAGCTCCAGCACCATTTGCACATAGGCTAAGAATATGCAGATGGGCACACTGTAGCAGTGTGGCACAGACAGCACCACCACCAGCCAAAACAGCAAGTGTTTAGGCAGTGCAGTCCTTTGTTCTTCTAGTCAATGCTGAGCAGAGGAGCAGTAGCTTCTTGTGGCTCTGAGCAATCCCCAGGGATCCCCTGGTAAGTCTCTTTAGGACCACTGCACCCAGCTACCACAAAGGGAAAAGCCACACAGTGTTTAAAAAGCAAAGAGTTAAACATGAAAGAAAGGAAGCCCCAGCGCTCAAGAGAATGTCAATTGGATGGATACAACCACAGCCAGCCCTGCACAAGTACAATGGACTAAGAGCCCAAACTATAACTCCCAAGGGGTCATGGCTGCCCGCTCAAGCCAAGGCTTCTCAGACTTCGTGTGATTCCCAGAGCCACCAAAACCCAAGATCTACAACCCTAAATCACTTCCAACAGCAGCCACTAAAGACTTGGCAACATTACTACTTACTTTCACTGTTTCCTTCTTTTCAGGTATGACAGCAGCTTTGTAATCACGATGCCTTGGCAGCTTCTCAATGAAGAGCCTGTAAACACAGGAGAGAAACTGCATTTTTGAATTCCAGCAGAAAGGGGCAAGCAGGACACAGTAAGTGGAATTTTGAGGGGTACAGTTTGTTCCCTTCCAGCACAGTATCCCTCCTCTGCCACTTCCCTGGGCGCTTTGCTCCTGCAATTTGGACGGCTGTCTGCCTTTCTACAATAAACCCCCCCCATCACTTCTGAGCTCTTCGTGACACACACGGAATCTTGTTCAATCCTAGGACAGCAGTTTGCACAGGATTTTTCTTCCACCCAGGCTTTGGAGATGATCCTCAGGAATAAATATATTCGTTTAAACAGAAACATTGATAAACCAGTCTAAAACACCAAGGATACTGGCAGTGATTCAGGAAGGTCCTTGGACACCTGCCTACACCTCTGTGAGCATCCAAGGGGAGAACAGGCAAACTCAAGGATTCAGCTGACTCACTGCTCATGCCATCCTTCTGCACAGTAGAAGAAAACAGTTTCTGCAAGAGATGGGAAAATTAACTCAGATCTTGAAGAGAAAACCTGAAGGTAGGCTAAAAGCAAGTTCACACCATCCTCAGCTGCTACATCAGAAGTCTTTTGGCTCTGTTGCATGACAATCCCGGGAAGACAGGGCAGTATTTCAGACCTTTCTGGGCAGTAGGACTGGTTCTAAGCAGACTTCAAGACTGAGCTCAACATCACCTTGCTCCCAGCACAGCTATGAACAGGTTTTTCAGTAGCCAGGTTAACAGCTCCCACCAACTTCCAGGGAGCAACTCAGGACACAGCGGAGAGGACACAGAGAAAGAGCACTGCAAGCACAACAGCAAGGTGAAAAGCCCATAGACACGGGCAAGTTCACTCCTGCTCAGCTCTGCAGGGCTCCCCAGGCTTGAGGCATCCTTAAGATACCTTTGTGAGCAAGTCCCCAGTGGTGCACTGAACTGTGTGCTCAGGGTGAGCTCACAGCAAGCTTAGCAGGAGACAAGGTCCTGCCTAGGAGACAAAGCACCCACAAAGCTTTGGATACAATGCAAAAACACGTGCCCTGCTTCCTGGCTCTTTGCTACAAAGCTCCAGCATCTGAAGGAGGATGTGCCCCAGCTCCTTCAGCTACAGCAATAAGTAGAAAGCTGCCTCATGCATGTACACAAGAACGGTAGAGAGGACTAGACCGTGCCTCAGAGAGGCATCATCAAACCAAGCAGAGGCAAGAGGGAAAGACTCAGCAGGAACTGAGTGAGAATGTTCCTCACACTGCGAAGTTTCTGTGTGTGCAATAAACCCAGCTACTTTAAAACCCCAGTCCTCTGGGAAAAGTGAGGACTTCCTGCAAACCTGGCTCCTGGTTGCCACAGAGGGCGTGACGATGCTCTTGTCAGACACCACAGGATCAGTCACACCACAGAGAAGCTGCTGCTCCATCCAAAGCCACGGGTGAGGTCCCTGCTCCTAGCTGGTGGTTTCAAAGTAGGTCACTGTGTCAAGAGGACAAAACAAGGCTGCGACTGCTGCCAAGAGATTGCAGATTAAAATGGAAGGGATTAGCTACAAAGGATTAAGAGCAGATGTTGGACTGGAGAGGATGGAAAAACCAGCAGAGCTGTTTTCCAGAAAAAAAAGCTGGCTTTCCACAAGTCATGAACAGGGGGAAACGCGGATAGCAGGACAAAGCAAGGGCTTTGGGCAGCAAGAGGAAGACGCCGGGGCAAGACCATGCAGCGGTAGGCCGAGGAAGGAAGCAGAGGAAGGGCAAGAATGCTTCATGATTGCTGTCCACAGCCCAGCTGAGGCTTGGCAGGACTTAAACCTGCAGCTCCCATCACCAGAAGTTTTGGGCTTGTTCAAACCTCTGACTGCTCCCAAGTCCACTATGAGCAGCAGCTGCTTGGCACTGAGTAGCCACATTACAGGCTATTTTTAAGCACTACTATGGTACACGTGCCAAATCAGTGTCTCTCAAGTCCTTTAACACCCCACACAAACTCTTGGAGCCAATCCTAGCAGCTCACAGCCACACAGGCAAACGTGGAGTCCAAATACCACAAGAAATTCTACTGCATGGTAGAATACCATGGGACAAAACCCTAGAGGGGCCTGAAAAAGCTGGTTAGTATTCAAGGATCACCTCCTCTAAGCTCAGGAGCAACGCATCCCAACAAAGAGGAATTCAGGCAAAAATGCCAGGAGACCTGCATGGAGGAACAAGGGGCTCCTGGCCAAACTCAAGCAAAAGGAGGCCTAGAGAGCATGGAAGGAACGACAGATAGCCTGGGAGGGATACAGAGATACTGTCTGAGCAGCCAGTGTGTCTTGCCTAAAGTGACTAGGAAAATTAAACTACTACTCACGTTTTAAAGAAAACGTACAGCATTGAAGAGGCTTTCAGGGTAGGGTGTAGCTGCATTACCTGAGCATTCCCTAGGCTTCCAACCGTAGATGTTACCGCTCGAGGTAACGCTAACTCTAAGTACGGAGCGTAGAGTGGAGCAGAGACACTGTGGCCAGGCTCTGCGACAAGAGGGGGACTCGATTGTTCTTTTGCACACCGAGACTGATAGATCGCACATTTGCTACCCTGAGCCAACGACCTGTCATGTTTTTGACAAAATGCTGTACTCTAGTGAACTCTTGCTCATTATAATATCATTATAATACCAAAACACCTCCATCCCAAAAGCTACCTGCCTCCAAGGTGCGACCACCCCTCACTGAGCACGTGCTCTGAATTTCTCGGAGCCTACACCTTTAAACAGAAGTGAGAAAACTTCACACCAATCATAACTAAGATATGCTTGACTAGAGTCACTCAAGCTCCACCTAAAAGACAGAAAATAATATAAATTGGCTTAAGAGAAAGGGGATGTTAGGGAAGATACCATCGTCAGGGGAGATACCATAACAAGGAAATACACCATCATGAGGGCCTCCTGACTTCTGGGATCAGTCGACAGGCTGAGCCTCTCTTCCCCCCACCCTGAGACGCCTTTGGGTGAGATTTGAACACTTGGTTAGGTGTCTCTGTGGAAACTTAGAAATCTCTAGAGCCTTTGTGCCTTTTAATGTGTTAATTTCCAGGCTGTGCACCTGTGCATTTCATGCATGCTAGCTTGCTTTTGCAGACAGTAAATTATCACTGGCAATCCAAAGAACCTGAGTACCTGTTGCTGTAATAAACTGCATTTACTTGCATTGTTCCCAGCCATGATCTCATTGAACATGACTAGAGGACAGGCGTGTTACATTGCTTGTGAATCCATGACCATGATAGTTCAGTACCCTGAATCCGACTGGACCTGTAACAGTTAATCAGCTACACCCCTTAACACGACAGACGGGAATCAGGCAGAGAAAGCCAAAGCCCTTTTAGAATGAAACTTGGCCAGGGATGTCAAGGGCAACAAGAAAGGCTTCTATAGGTACATCAGTGATAAAAGGAGGACTAAGGAAATTGAGGGCCCTTTCTTGTAAGAAGTGGGAGACCTGGTCACCCAGGACATGGAGGAGACTGAGGTACTTAATGAATTTTTTGCCTCAGTCTTCACTGGCAAGAGCTCCAGCCACATGGCCTGGGCCACAGAAGGCAAAGGCAGGGACTGAGAGAATGTAGTGCCACCCATTGTAGGAGACGATTATGTCTGAGACCATCCAAAGAACCTGAAAGTGCAGACATCAATGGGGCCTGATGAGATACATTTGCCAGTTTCCTCAGGACCCGTGGATGTAATTGCTAAGACATTGTCCATGATATTTTAGAAGTCGTGGCAGTCTAGTGATGTTCCCATTGGCTGGAAGAGGTGAAACAAGAAAGGAAGACCCAGGGAACTACAGAAAACATGGCTGCACCAAGGGAAGATCATGACTGACAGATCTGGTGGCATTTTACAGCACTGGTAGATAGAGGAAGAGCAACTGACATCATCATGCAAAGCATTTGACACTGACCCCCATTATGTCCTTGTCTCTGAATTGGAGAGACATGAATTTGATGGATGGATGACTCATTGCATAAGGAATTGGCTGGATGGTCACACTCAGAGTTGTGGTCAAACAGCTCAATGTCCAGGTGGAGATCAGTAATGAGTGGTGTTCCTCAGGGGTCAGTACTGGGACCAGTGCTGTTTAACATCTTTGTCAGTGGCATGGACAGTGGGATCAAGTGCAAGTTTGCCTCAGCAAGTTTGCCAATGACAACAAGCTGCGTGGTGGTATGGTCAACATGCCGGAAGGAAGGGATGCTATCCAGAGGGACCTGGACAGGCCTGTGCGAACCTCATCAGGTCCCCCCTCTGCTCTGCTCTCATGTGACCCCACCCGGAGCCCCGTGTTCAGCTCTGGGGCCCCCAGCACAAGAAGGACCTGGAAGTATTAGAATGATTCCAGAGGAGGGCCATGAAGATGGTCCTCATATGGAAACAGGCTGAGGGAGTTGGGGTTGTTCAGCCTGCAGAGAAGGCTCTGGGGAGACCTAATAGTGACTTTCCAATGTCAAAAAGGAGCCCACAACATCACAGGAGATGGACTCTTTGTCAGGAAGTAGAGCGATAGGACAAGGAATAATGGTTTTAAACTAAGAGAGGGTAAATTTAAATTAGATACATGAAGAATTTCTTCACTCAGAGGGTGGTGAGGCAATTGAACAGATTGCTCAGATAAGTTGTGGATGCCTCCTTCCTGGAAGCATTCAAGGCCAGGTTGGATGGGTCTTTGGGCAACCTGATCTTTTGGGTGATGTCCCTGCCCATGGCAGTAGGGTCAGAATTAGAAGATCTTTAAGGTCCCTTCCAACCCAAACCATTCTGTGATTCTATGTCTTCCAAGGTGAAAGACTGATGTTCGTTAAGTCCAGCCTGGTTATTCTTAGAAACATCCACGACTCCCTCCTGCACATTATTGAGTGGATGGGCAAAAAGCTTCATTTCAGCATGGGAGCAGCCAAAGGACCTAGACAAGATTGAGCACGTGGCTGGGGGCTGAGCAGGGAACTGGCTTGCCTCAGTGGGAATCTTAGTGTGGATCCACCTTCAGACTACCTCACATCCAGTCAAGATTCTCCCCACACTGATGCCTCTGCAAATCAGGTGCAATGACACAGATCTCACTGTGTAATTCAGGCCTTGATATCAGCCAAAGGGAGCGTCATGTAGGGAAATAAAGAGAAATCCATCTTCCTAAAGCCATGCATAAAATCATAGAAACACAAGGTTGGAAAGGATTAACTAGTCCAACCGTCCTCTTATCACCAACGCTACCCACTAAGCTACTAAATCATATATCGTAGCACATCGTCCAGGCAATTCTTGAACACCGTGAGGGATGGAGACTCCACCACCTCCCTGGGCAGGCTGTTCCAGCACCTGACCACTCTTTGAGAGAAAAATGCAGTCCACGCCAAGCCACAGACTCACTCCTGAGGACAGTGTTCTTGCTCCCAACAAATTCACCATGTGCAGGGACGTATCCAGGAGCCTCTCACATGCTTATCAGGGCTAGAATCCTGCCCCTCATAAAGTTCCAGCTTGTACTAGTCTACATGCTCCTGTTAAGGAGCTGGTCTTTGAGGAAAGGCAGCCAAACCCATAGCTGCAGCATTGACCAGAGATTTGGCCTGAAGTATTAGAGAAAAAAAATCTGGTCCCGTTTCTAAAAAAAGAGGAAAGCACAGCAAATCCCATCAGAGGCTCCAACTACAGTCCTGTTCTTGCCTTCCAGGTCACAGCCTCAGGGAAGGACACCTCAAAAACCACATGTCAAGCCTCGTGCTTACAAAAGAGCTATACAGCATTACACTTCTGATTAAATAAATTAGATGATGACATCAAGCTTTTATCTTCAGATAATCCGGGCTGGCAGCTCATATTCATCAGTGTGAGAAATCACACCCCTAAGAGAAAGTTCTTCACCTCTCCTGCAGCCCAGCAGCCAGACTAACGTAAATGCCACAAGTATTTGAAAGCTACTGGAGAGAAAACACACTTGCACTTATTATTGCTGTAATGAAACAGCGAAGGCACGTTTAGTTAATTTGTTTAGTTAGAGAAGAGTTTCTCCTTCAGCCCCAGCTACGTAACCAGCCTGGAAAACATCCCGCGGGTTTTACACTTCCCAGCTCCCTGTGCAGCCTCCTGGGGCACTCGCTACTATGACCATAAAAGCTTAGGAAGTGCAATGTGGGAAGCAATGCTAATCAAAGAAAAATGTGTTGGGTTTAAAGAGGCTGAGGCAGGAACCCTGTGCACAGACGCAGGGCAGGAAAATGCCCATGGAGATGCCAAGCCCGTTTTGGATAACGAGGTAGTGAAGCAGAGAGCAGACTCAGCCCTTTGGCCATTGAGTGAAACTGGCTGAAGATGGGAGGATTTGAGGTTTTTGGCCAAAAAGCCTAAAGGAACAGAATACTTGGTGCCATTGAGATATTTTCAGAGGGTCACAACTTTCAGCCCTGTGAACACAGGCAGGTGCATCTAGAGGCACACATTTACTTCTCTTACTCTGAGCTGCTCAGACAGAAGCCAGACCTGATACCACGTCACCACGTTGGCACGATGTATGCTCAGCAGCGTGGCTTTCAGACCCAAGATGGCTTGTTCCTGGCCAGCTGCAGAGGTGGCAGCAAGAATGTCTGTGCACTTGCCCACATGTACAGCCCCTGAACTGGAGACCCAGCAGCTATGATACCATACAGGGTCTTGGATGGCTTTATATATAACCTGTGGCTTTCTAGAAGGGTACCCAGGACCCATGGATCTCACGCACTGTTCAAGCCAGTTGACTGGTGTCAGGTTCTTCAAACTCAGTACTCTTCCTCACATCATTCCTCAAAAAGGCGTGGGTGCCTACGTACATGCATAACAGGGATGGAATTATATTATTTCCAAGAAGTAGAACTAAACCTTGAATGCTACATAACCGATTTGTGCACTGAAGTAGGAATTTGCTGCCTGCTGTAAAAGGTTGTAGAAGCTTACACAAAAAGCTGGCTTCTCCTCCAAAACCGGTTTATCAAAGGACCACGGAACCAGCCTGTGTGTGCTCCATAGAGCTACATGACACTGAGATCTTTGGCCACTTATCCTTGCTGATCTGCATGACACCATGGCTATCGAGATCAACCTAGCCACAGGGAGCCAACACCTCTCTCGCTGCAGAGGAGTTGCTCTGGGAAAGAGGAATACAAGCTAAGTCTGATTTTAAAGATAATCTCTACCTACGTCCTGCAAAGCAGTGAACAGTGTTTTTTTGTGCTGCTACCTCAAACCTTTGCAACATTTCCTGGTCACTTTAACCAGGCTGGTTGTATCTTTGCCTCTGCAATTCAAAAGCAGCAAAACTCTGGACAGAACCTGGTTCTCTGAGCTTCTCAAGGCCTCACCACGTTTGTATACACTCAAAATACGCAACATAAAACCCACAGCCCCTTGCATCAAGATTGCTTGCAAATGAAGCAGAGCTGCTCTTACGTGATGTACTTGTTGTACAAAATGAAGGCATGCTCAATATTTCCCTCCTCTGAGTAAATCGTCGCCATGCGGAGGATTTCCACGCCAGAGCGGTAGTAGCGTCGCGGTGGGACATCCTCATTCACTTCAACAGCGCTCCCCATCTGGATCAGGCTTCGGACACGCTCCTCTGGCGGGAGGCTGACATTGGCATGGTCAGGCATAACGAGACACATCAAAGCTGCTGCAGCACTGACTTACTCTGCAACGGGAGGAAAGTCAAGTGTGTCAAAACCACTGTAGTAGATCAGGTATTTCGTCCAGTTTCCTTTAAAGCCAATTCTCCAGCAGAAAAGCACTTAATACACAGGTCAGGTGGTTCTGAGAGAGAAATCTACAGGAAACTAGTCTGTTTTTGGACACAGCACTTGGATATTTACCTTTGCAACCTGAAAGACAGCCACAAATTTAAGGTCAGTCCTCAGCAATTGAGTTCAACCCAGGGTTTGACCAATCTGAATCCTACCCAAAATAGTTCTTCCTTGCTAATTGTCACCACCAGTGCCACGCACTAATTTGGGGGAAACTGGCAAAAGCACTTCCTTTGGACTTGAGCAGCAGAAGCTCTGCACAGGGCTTTTACGTGGCAGCATCCGCCGCTTCACTTATACAGCAGCGATGAGAGGGCTGCAGGCCATGCTTCTGGGCATTGGTGCTCTGCAGAACTGTCCCTACCCATCAAGCTCGAGCCCACATTGCTCTGGCCCAGACAAAGGCACTATCCGTCTGTTCCCTGTGCTGTGGGAGGCACTGCCGTCACGCCAGGAATGCGCCTCGACCTGATCTGTGTATATACCTTCTGTCTAGCTCCTACAAGCACCTTCTAAGCCCCGGCACAAGCCAACAAACTTGAAGCCAAGGAAATGCTGAAATCCCCTTGGGCAGAGAGCCCCAAAAGTCTCCTCAGCATTTTCCCCTACACTGAAAGCTCAGCTCCCCTGGAAAGGCCCCCTCAGACCATTGTGAGGGTTAAATTTCCTATGAAATCACACCACTGAATCCAGAGCACCTTCTAAACCTTCTAGCAATGCGAGACTTCCCCACGGTTTCTTCCTAAAGGAGGGAGAGATCCCAGCCAGCGCTAAACGCTGCCTAACGACCCCAAGCAGCAGCCACATTGCCTTTCTGGGGTTACCTCGGAGGAAAAGCCCTTTTTCGATGCAGGAGGCTGGTGCTTCTCAGGCCTCACCTTAGAGGGGAGGGGCGCTCTTTCCCTAAATAAGGGCTGTGGGATCGGGTCCAGCCAGCAAGCGCTGTGCCAAAACGCTCCCTTACGGCACGCAACAGTGCCGCGGCTCCGGGGAGGATCCAGCCTCTCCCATTCGATGGAGCGCGGAACGCTGCCGTCCCCCCGGCCGGCAGTGCCGCCTCCCCGCAGCCGCCGTCCCCCCGGGGAGCGCGGTCCTCTCGCAGCTCCCAGGGCCCCGCACGGTTCTCCCCCTCCGCTTCCCCCAAGGGGGAGAAAAGGAACTTTCCGACCAGCTCCCGCCGCCGGCCCCCCAGCCGCCGCCCCCCGGGCGAGGAGGGGACGGGAACTCCCCCAGCCCCCGCGGCCACCGGCGAGGGTCCCCCGCCCGAGCCCGACCTGCGCCGGGACGGAGCCGCCGCCGCCTCCCTCGGCGCTTCCGGGTTGCCGCCTGGCCCCGCCCTCCCCGCCCCGTTCGCAGCGGCCAATCACGAGCCGCCACCGCATCCGCGCACGTCGCGGCCGCCTTCCGCCCGCCCCGGCGGCCGCTTCCCGTCCCTCGTCGCCGCGACGGGGAGGGCCGGCCGGAAGTCCGGCTTCGCGTCGTCAGCGGAGCGGCCCCGGCCTTAAAGGCGCCGCTCCCTCCCGGCTGCGCGGCCCGCTCCCAAGAGCGCAAAGGCCGCCGGGCTCCTCGCTGCCCGAACGGCCCCAACGCATGCATTCAAAACGCACGCGCTGCAGAAATTTATCAGAAGTGGATGAGAAGAAAAAAAAAAAAATCACTTAGTGCCAGGCAAAATCCTGTTTCTTCATGTGTGAGAAGTAAATCGTCAACAAAAGCCCTCTTTGTTGAACGTTAAAGAGATGTTCCCAAGGACATTTCTTTAGGATCAATCCAATTCCATTTATTCTCTGCATCTCTTGATAAACCGAGGACTCCGGTATTTGACACAGGATTTCAAAAATTCTATGTCAGTTGTAAAAAGTCCCCAGAGAAAGGCTAAAAAAAAAAAAAAAAAAAAAAAAAGGAAGGAAAAAAAGGAGAGCTGTACTGATCTTATGAACACCTTCACTTGCAGTTCCCAACATCCAGCTCAGCAGCTGGTGGATTCTACACTGTCACAGGTTTCCTACGCCACCGCCTGCGTTTCCTGGCCACGTGTATCTCCTGTGGTTGGTGCTGGGAACTCAGACCTGGGAAGCACAGTCTGTTCTGCTGCGTGTTGTAAGGCAACGGAACTGGACAGTTTCTTGGTCCCAAACTGCAAGGCCACCTTTGCTCAGCCACCCTGTGTTTGTGCACAAGTTCCTGGTGTTGTGTGGGTGCCTTGTGACCTTGCTTGCGTTTCTTCTTGGTACAGCCAGAGTTTCTGAAAGAAGATTTGGAAGTCAGTACGAGGATAATTCAATCCCCTTCAGTCACTCTGCATACACAGAGACTGAAAAGGTTGAAAAGTTCAGAACATCTTCAGCCCTCTGGGTTTACCCAGTCCCTTTTGCCTCAGCCTGAAAGATGTGACGGCCAGGAAGAACAGCCAGCTGTCAGCTCATCTCCTACAAGCTGCTTTCTTACAGCTGTGCCACAGGAAGAGAAATTTCCGAAAGAAAGCATACTGTATGCCCCATAAAACAAGGGCTGAATAAACCACTGTCCCACCACCAATAGGCACTGGCTACATCTGCTCCTAAGATGCTTTTGCAGCTCCCACACCACCCAGTGAAGCTCAGCCTAGCTCATGCCCCAAGCACAGGAAGCTCTTTAACTGCATTTATTGTTCCCCCATCATTCTTCCAGATAGGGTGACAAAAAAAGAGCCTCTGTTTTACTTGAGGTGAAGAACTGCCTTGCCCAGCACATGACTCAAAGTGTTCTTGCCCCTGAAGGACCTTAGTTTGAGAATACTGCAGCCTTAACAGGAACCAGCACCACCCCTGTCAGTGATGTTATTACAAATCTATAGGTACAAGCACATTATTCAGAGGCAAAGAGCTTTGTGCATGCTGCTGCAGGCACAAGGAACACTTCAACATTAACAAGCTTGAGGGAGATTCTCATCTTCACTCACTCCCAAAAATGGCAGGGCAACAGATGCTCTCATGTACGTAGCAGAGTTGCATCTAGACTTGTAAAACCACAAGTTTAAGTTTCTTAAAAATGAGTAAACAGCCTTTTTTGTTTTCTCTGCTCAGCTATACTGTATACGTAGAGAGGCAAGAAGCAAAAAAAACCTACCTTGGCATTGCTAATGGGAATTGTTCTGAATGGTGCGGGTGATGTTCAACCATCTGCTTTCTCCTGTTTGATGTTGTGTCTGCTTTTCCTTTGAGGAGGTCCAAACCCAAATTCTTTACTCCGCAATTCCTTAAATAGATCTCTAAATAAATCTCTATGTCATAACTGGGCCTACATACCATTTATCAAGTGATCATAACAGCTCTTTTACATGTAAATCAACTCCCCTTCACATTCTTCCTCCCTAGGAGAGTAGCAAGCCTGTGAAAAGGCCATGTAGATCTTTAGCTCCTGGTGTCCCAACTGCCCATTTTCCTCCTTATTAACTGTCCCCAATTGACCTCCATCAGCAGGAACTAGACAAGTTTAAAATCTGTCTATAGCCTGACAGCAGTTCCCACTTTGTGTGTGCACTCATGCATACAAAAGGCTTACATTTTTCCAGATCTTTTCTGAAGATCTTCAATATAGTTCATTCTCTCAATAGGATGCCCTCGCGCTCTGTTGAACACTAGAGAGAGAAAAGTCTGAGTTATAACAACATTTCATTGGAAAAAGCCTGAAGCCATCTAAAATCACAAGCCCATAATTACATTTTGTATCTTGACAAGAAGAACATACATGTACGTACACTCTATTGCAGCATTTGGCTCCATGCCTTCAACATCAATCAGGTACCTGAACAGATTAATGAGAAAGCTCTAATGAAACAGTTAACTACAGAGATATTGACAGATTAGACACAATTCAAAAATAAAGTGGTGGGAAGTTTTTAGAGCTTCTTTACAGCCAGAATCTAGTAGCAGTATTTTGTAGTTTCTTATCCCTGATTTTAGCAAACCCCTAACAAAACCTTCTCTAAACTTACAAGCTTCATATTCTTGCCAGTTGAGGATTACACAGGTCACTTGACTCTTGTTGCAGCAGTAAAACATTTCCTTCTCGAGCAACATGAAGCTGGCAATACCACCACCTAATTCAGTTTGACCAAGGACAACTCACCTACAAACCAGGTAGCCAGTTCTGTTCAAGCCATGTGTGCAATGCACTCCAATAAGTTTATCTGTAACACATGGTAATCAGTTTATATTTTTGAAGTGTTCTTTTTGCAAAACCAAATCAGAGCAAAAGAAGCCCATTTTACAGTTGTTCTTCAACAGGGACACCAGATAAACTGAATTGATCGTGTAACAAAATCACCACCTTTGTCTCTAATTATCACCCCTGATTTTAGTTCATTAGCTCATTTAATTCTGTGGCCTCATGTGCATGGTCACACAGCTCACTGCATAGAAGGTATATTTAAAAGCTCTATGAAAGGCTGGCCTGCAGCACTAACAGCTTCCTGTTACCCAAACATGATCAGTACTTATGGGCAGACTAGACACAGTCTAAATTTCAATTAACGCTTGACTCGCTGCTAATTATCATCAAGCCAGCATGAACTCCTTTACTACAATAAACTGGTCTCGCAACTGCCTTGACATTCACATGCCAAGACAAGGAAGGGAAATTCATGTTGTGCTCAAAGGTTAATGAAGAACACTGCCAACCCCAAGTCTTCTGTGCCCTTCCCATCGACAGCACTTGTTAACGTGAAGGAAATTCCACACTTACCATTGTCTTTATTGTCTCTCAAAAAGTTTTTTACAACACTCTTGAATTGAAAAATGGTCTGTTTGTTTGGTATTTCATGTCCCATCGTCAAGATCTTTGAGTAGCAGAGCGTGGCTGGTAGTTCCTACAAGAAGCGAGGAAGGACAATAATTTCATTAAAAAGTGTGAAGATTCCCACTAATTAGAGAACTCAGTGTCAGAAGATACAAGAAGACTTGCAACTAAGCCCAGAAGAATGGCAACACAGTTTTAGGTAAGAAAAATTCTCTTTCATTTCTTTAAAACTTTATCAATACTCCAGAGCAACCCATTTGCATTTTTGTTCCCTGTGCCTTTGCTCCTTCCTTCCTTGGAAACACAAAGCGCACACAGAAGCTGGAACAACTTTTCCAACTAATATTCACACATGTGATACCACAAACCAAAAAATATTTGTAATCAGTTTTTTATTCAGGATAACCTGTCAAAAAACATCTTTACGGTACCTCCAAACCTGTGATGGTTGTAAAAAGAGAAGAGTCGAATACCACAGTCTTGCACTTGATCAAGGATGAAAACTGCATCCCAATGTCCCTGAAATGCTCAACGTCATCCCTCTTCCAGAGGATTTGAGTGCCACATGCTCTTTAAAGTCATCTTCTTACAAGAAACTTCTTCCCATTTACTAGCAATATTAGGGCTTTAAGAGAACTGTCCCAACAAGGTGACCAAGACTGACCTCTGGCCTGTAGTAGCGAGTTGTGTATGTCAGGTCAATGATCAAGCCCAGCTCTTCCCTTTGCTCTTTGATTTTCTTAATGAGGTCACGAGGTGAGAATCTCTCCTCTGGATGAAGGTTGTGGTCAAAACTCTGAGGGAAAATAACATTGAATGACAGACATTAAATGCAGGTGCACTGTGACTGGTGAATGGAGGGAGGAGTATGCGCTGCTGAACCTCCTGAACATCATCCTTTTGGGGAAAAAAAAGGAAAAAGACACAAATGGCCAAAGTCAAGCACAGACCCATGCCTGCGTTGCACTGCCAAAGCAGAACAAGCTCTAGACCATTACTGTTTTGGGACTGTTCTGCTAAAGTATTCCAGGAGCGACTAAAGACTACGACAAAACATGACAAGGTGGCAAACGTGCTGAGAAACAAGCTTGCGTTTGGCGAAGGCTTTAAAATGGGTCTGGTCCCAGTGGAGGTGCACAGGCAGCACCACACGATGCCACCAGCTCCACTACCCCTGCGGGGCCAACCATGAGCGAGCGCCAGCCCTCGGAGATGGGTGGCACCAGAGTTCGGGCACCGCGGCAGGGCCTGCTGCAGCACCGGCCACATCGGCGATCGCCTGGGGCTGCCCTCGATCCCCTGCCCGCGCTCACCTGCCTCAGGGGGACCTTGAAGGCGATGAAGCGGGTACCCGGCAGCCTCCGGCCCAGCGGGACGTAGTCGGTCCACCTGAAAACGGAAGAAGAGGGACGTTAACACCGGGACCCCGCTCCCGCCGAGCCCCCGCGTGAAGGGACGGGGTGCCCCAGGGGCGGCACCCACCGTTCCGGTACGCGGGAACCCCCGCGGCCCGGCATGGTGACAACGGCGCGGCCCGACGGCGGCCGAACCACCGCTTCCGCTTCCGCCGCCCTGACATCGCGCGGCCGCCTTCCGCACGGCACCGGGAGGCCCTGTCCGGCCTCGGCTACAGCGCCCCCTGGCGGCACAACGCCGCACCCGCCGGCACGGCCCTCCCGGCACTGACGTCACTGCCAGGGTACCGGTATGACGTCACCGCCCGCGGCAGCGACGTCACCGGCTGCCAGCACCGACGCCAGCACCCCCAGAGCAGCGGGACGCCTCCCGCCCCTCTCCCCCGGCACCTCCTGGGCCCCCACTGACGTGCAGAAAACGGGCTTCACAGTCAGTAAGATTGTTAAGTAACTGACGCGTGGAAAAGACTCCACGACCATGGGGTTGTAAAGTAGGTATACTTTATTGCGGTGCACCGGGCGCACTGGGAATAACTTCCCTCAAAAAGTGCGCACCTGCCTGGTCATCTCTCACAATTTTATACATAAATACTGTTACATATTACATGAGTTCTAATACATATTCATTATTTTCCCCGAAAAGGCGAACCTCTTCCAAGTACTCATTTCCATACTCCCCGCCCTTATGTAATAAATATTGTATAATAAGTTTGTTAATCAAACCGGTGGGGAAGCTTGTGGGGGCTGTGACAACCCTGTATAGCTGGAAAGTCTCCAGCTGCCCATCCTGATAAGAACATGTATAGTGCTTGCTCAGCAAGATCACAACCCGCAACGCAGAGGAAGACTATGGCCTTCATCCTCACGACCACCAGGAGGTCCGAGACGACCCCCTAGCAACAGTACGCGCAACCTCAGGACATACCAGGATACGCCACGTACACCCGGGATAACCAAGATATAAAAAGGGGGACTCTGGCGGGGGTGAGGCGCGCACCGTTGGTGGAGCAGAGACCCCCCAGCTGCCCAGCGCTGTTTTGTCTGATTGAATGCTTGCTTAATAAATTTGGCTCTGATAAAGATTATTCTGAGAGTGGTTTTGTTCCGACCGCTTATTACACTTAGCTCCTTCCGGCTGCACCTGCGCAATGTAGCCTGGTGGTCGTGGGCAGGGGTCTTTTAGGATGAAGGCAATGAGGAAGAGGAGGTTAAGCTTTTTACCTTTCTGGACTTTGACTCTTTGTTGGACAGCATTTAGAAGTTTTTTGTTTATCTTTGCCTTGTTTCCTGCCAACAAGTTGTTCATTCTTCTCTAATGAGATGTTTGTCCTCCTCTCATCCGTTGGCCTTGAACGATATCTTCCTTTTACATCTGCTTCTCATAAGATTCTTATCTACATCCCTTATAATTAGGATATTCTTAGGTTCATATCTACATCCCTGATAATTAGGCTATTTTACCATATGTGTAGCTGTAGCTAAATACTAACTCGGATAAGTTTCAGCATCTTCCCCATCTCAGTACATTTATTCAGTGCTGGGCAGTACAGGGGGTAGTCCCACCAAAGGCGTGCGCATGCGATGCAGCAACTTGCCTTGGTTATATGCAGTAAGGAGTTACATGTGCATGAAGTTTCACAATGCACTTATACATATGCATAACCTGTCCCCACTTCATATTAAAATTAGCTCAAGAAGTCATTTCCATATACTCCTCCCATCTACACTTGCACAGTGTCTCCTGGTGGTGGTCACCAGGGGTCATGGGGATGAAGGCTGGTGACTCTTCCTCGTCACTGCTAGTTGACCTCTTGTGTTTGAGAAGACTCAGTTGCTCCTTGGCTCTTGTCCATCTGCAGGACCAGTTTCTGCCAGTTTCTTAAGATAAGCTCACACTCTTATCAAGGGACTAACTTTGGTAAGGGGCCCAAGGCTTCTTGCTTTAATTAATTTGCACAATAGTTAGCAAAGACACTAAGTAGCATCTACTAGTTTAATACTGTCAGCGCTCTATCTCTATTTGCTAAGATTCTCCTAACTTCCTCTCTCACCACAGTCCCGTGTTGCTGCCACAGCCCTGCCTGCAGCACAGCTGGGAGCTGCATGGGCATCCCTGGGGTGCAGAGCAGGAGGGCGAAACAGCCCTGAACCCCCCACACCCACCCATGGGGCAGGATGGGGCAGCACAAACGCCAGTGTCTCAGGGCTGCTGCCCCCAGCCCCATCCCTTCCACTCCAAAAGTCACCCCTCCCCAAAAATCCTGATGGGGGTTAGCAATTGTGGGCATGGGGATGTGTTGGGTCGGGCAATTTGGGGGATGGGAAATGGGTGGGATCACAAACAATTATTGAGACATTAAGCTGTTCAGATAACTAGGATGGGAAATTTGGGGGATCAGAACTGCTTGTTGGGATGGCAAATGGCTTGGATTGGAAAATTATTTCTTATTGTCATTCCTCTTAGTCATTGCTTTGTTTATTAAATTATTCCGTGGTAGGTGTTCACTTTGTTAAGGCTCTGCCTGAAGTTGTTCGTGAAGTGGGATATAGAGGGAGGGTTGAATGTAGCCCGCTGCTGCTTCCCATGTCCACTCTGTGAATTGGTGTGGGGATGGCTGCTATGGGAGAGGATGGATGAATGGGGCGTTGGGAATTCACTGCTGAGACAGGAAAATGTTTGTACTGGAAATTGGATGTTGTTGTTGGGATATGAAATCATCACTGGGATGAGAAGTCATGGTGGTGAGAGAAAATCATTAGGATGGGAAATCACGGGACGGGAAATCATTGTTGGGATGGGAATTTGTAAGGATATGATGTAGAATCATAGACTTGTTCTGGTTGGAAAGGACCTTAAAGATCATCTAGTTCCATTCCTTCCACTAGATCACGTTGCTTAAAGCCCCATCCCATGCCCAAAGCCCCATCCAACCTGGTCTTGAGCATTTCCAGGGACAGGGCATCCATGAATTCTCTGGGCAATCTGTTCCAGTGCCTCACAAACCACATAGTGAAGAATTTCTTCCTAATATCTAATCTTAACCTAATCTCTTTTAGTTTAAAGCCATTACCCCTTGTTCTATCACAGCATTGCCTGACAAAGCGTCCTTCCTCAGCTTTCCTGTAGGCCCCCTTTAGGTACTGGAAGGCCACTGTAAGGTCTCCCTGGAGCCTTCACTTCTACAGGCTGAACAAACCCAGCTGCCTCAGCCTTTCTTCATAGGAGAGCATCCTCATGGCCCTCCTCTGGACTTGCACCATGTCCTGGAAGGACCTGCACCATGGACATGCAAGGTCCATGTCCTTATGTTGGGGGCCCCAGAGCTGAATGCAGTACTCTAGATGCTGTGTTGGGATGGAGAACATCACTGAGGTGGGAAATTGTTGGGATGGTTATGGAGCAGCTTTGCAGGTAGACTGACTGCAATGAGCAAGTCCTTACATTACATGGCTGCTCCACCCTGACAGGAGAAAATGCCTCCCAGCCTGGAATCCCAGTCTGGAAACCCAGGTGAGACTTGGCCTCTGCAACCTGGGAATTAGACCTTGGAATCAGGGACCTCTTTGAGGGCTCCAGTATCCTGGAAAGGCAGCTGGGCACTGATGTGAGAAAGAAAACTGTTTAGTGAAAATGGCATCATCACCTACTGGCTGTCTCAGGAGGATGATAGAAACGCACAGCATCTCTTTATTATGCCTTTTTTTTTTTTTTTTTTTTTTTTTTTTTTTTTTTTTTTTTTTATCCCCAAACGGGGCTTTTCTGTCAGAAATGTCCCATGCTGCAGATGCTCTTTTCCCTCAGTGATGACCATGATGATGATTTTTTCCTCCTTCAACAGGCTGAAGCCTTGCTGGAATGCCAGTCAACTCTGTGATGCTGGAACAGCAGCTCCTCAACTCTGCGATGCTCCACCTTGCTGTGACAGGGACAAGCTTCATAGTGAGACTCTGCCCGTCACTCTGGTCCCCTGTCTGGACTCTTTCCAGGGAGGAGTAGGTGTGTACCATTCTCTCTGAGATCAGTTTCCTTAATTAGACCCTTTGAGGTCAGTAGGACCTCCACCCCGACTTCTGCAACCACTTTGATGCATTTGGTATCAGTGATAGATACATAGGTACATAACCTGACATAGGTATTTTATCATAGAATCATAGAATTATTTAACCATTTAAGTTGGAAAAGACCCTTAAGTTCATCAAGACCAACCATCACCTAACAGTACAAGTCCACCACTAAACCATGTCCCTAAATGCCATGTCTGCACATCTCTTAAATACCTCCAGGGATGGTGACTCCACCACTTCCCTGGGCAGCATGTTCCAATGCCTAAACACCAGTGCTGAGTAGAGGGGGAAGATCATCTCTCTCAATCTGCTGTCCACACTCTTGATGCAGATCAGGATCCTGTTGGCCTTCTTGGCCACAAGGGCACACTGCTGGCTCATGGTTAACTTGTCCACCACAACCCCCAGGTCCTTCTCTACAGAGCTCCTCTCCAGCAGGTCAGTCCCCAACCTGTATTGGGTTTATTCTTCCCCAAGTGCTCAAAATGTTCCTCCTCTTCCCAGCTCTCCAACTCCAGCCCTGGTCTCTCTGAATGACTGCACAGGTCTCTGGTGTGTCAGCCACTCCACCAAGCTTTGTATCATCTGCAGACTTGCTGAGGGTGCTCTCTGTCCCTTCATCTCGGTCATTGATGACTAAGTTGAATAGCACTGGACCTAGTACTGACCCCTGGGGGGCACCACTAGCCACTGGCCTCCAACTAGACTTGGCACTGTTGAGGACAACCTTCTGAGCTCTGCCATCTAGCCCATTCTTGATCCACCCTACTGTCCACTCGTGGATCTGTGATGGTTTTACTCGGGTGGCCAGCCGAGTTCCACCACAACCGCTCTCTCACTCCCCCTCCTCAAAGAGGAGTGAGGAGAAAATACGATGAAAGGGGCTCAAGGATTGAGATAAGGACTAGGAGATCGTGCAATAATTATAGTGACGGGCAAAACAGACTCAGCATAGAGAGAAAGTAAGATTTACTGCTGATACTAACAAGCTAGAGAAGTGAGAAACAAAGAAAAGAAACCAAAAGCACCTTCCCCCCATCCACCCTCTTCCACCTCCTCCCCCCGAGCGGCACAGGGGAACGGGGGAATGGGGGTCATGGTCAGTCTATAGCACTTCTTCTCTGCCGCTCCTTCTCGGTCACTCTTGTCCCCTGTGCTGTGGGGTCCCACCCACGGGATGCAGTCCTTGCCGAACTGATCCAGTGTGGGCTGTCCACAGGCAGCAGCTCTTCAAGAACTGCTCCAGATATGGGTCCGTACCACGGGGTCCATCCCTTGGGAGCAAACTGCTCCAACCTGGGTCCCCCACGGGCAGCAGCTCCTGCTGGGTCACCTGCTCCTGCGTGGTGTCCTCTCCACGGGCTGCAGGTCCGGCCCGGAATCTGCTCGGCAGGGGTCTTCCACAGGCCGCAGTCTCCTTCGGGGCACAGGCTCCACCGTGGTCTCCTCCACGGGCTGAAGCGTGGAACCCTGCTCCACCGTGGTACTCCATGGGCTGCAGGGGGACATCCTGCTTCACCATGGTCCTCACCACAGGCCGCAGGGGACTTCTGCTCCGGCGCCTGGAGCACCTCTCCCCCTCCTTCTTCCCTGACCTTGGCGCCTGCAAGGCTGTTTCTCACTCCTCTCACCCTCCCAGCTGCTGAGTGGCGCAGCGTTTTTTCCCTGTCTTAAATATGCTCTCACAGAGGCGCAAAACAACATCGCTTATTGGCTCAGCTCTGGTCAGCAGTGGGGCCCTTACCAAACATGGGGCAGCTTCTAGATCCTTCTCACAGAAGCCACCCCTATGGCCCCCCCTCCTACCAAAACCTTGCCATATAAACCCACTACAGGATCCCAGACTTCCAGAGCTTGCCCAGGAGGATGTTTTGGGAGACAGTGTTGAAAGCCTTGCTGAAGTCAAGGTAGACAACACCCACTGCTCTCCCCTCATCCATCCATCCAGTCATCTCACTGTAGAAAGCTAACAGGTTGGTTAAACATGGCTTCCCCTGATGAATCCATATTGACTAATTCTGATAATCTTTTCCTCCATGTGCTTAGAGATGGCCTCAAGAATGAGCTGCTCCATCACCTTTCCAGGAATGGAAGTGAGGCTGACTGGCCTGTAGTTTCCTGGGTCTTCCTTCTTGCCCTTCTTGAAGACTGGAGTAATGTTGGCTTTCTTCCAGTCCTCAGGCACCTCTCCTGTTCTCCAAGACCTTTCAAAGATGAGTGAGAGAGAAGGGCTTAGCAGTTCCTTCAGCACCCTTGTGTGCATCCCATTGGGGCCCATAGATTTGTGGGTGTCTAGCTTGCCTGAATAACTTCTAACCCAATCCTTATCAACCAGGGGAAAGTCTTCCTCTCTCCAGGTTTTCTCTCTTGTTTCTGGGCTCAGTAGTGCATGGGAGCTAGGCTGTGAAGACTGAAGCAAATAAGGCATTCAGTAACTCCACCTCCTCTGTATCCATCATCATCAAGGCACCTGCCTCATTTAGCAGTTCACCCACACTTTCCTTAGTCTTCCTTTTGCTGCTTATATAATTGAATAAGCCCTTCTAGCTATCCTTGATATCTCTTGCTAAATTTGATTCTAACCAAGGTTTGGCCTTCCTCAATGCATCCCTGCATTCTCTGACAATGTTCTTATATTCCACCAAGTGATCTGTCCCTTCTTCCACATAATGTATGCTTTCTTCTGTTTAAGTTTTCCCAAGAGCTCCTTGCCCATCCACACAGATCTCCTGCCCCCTTGCTCTACATCTTTCTCTAACCAAATCCTTCTCAACCAAGTGAAAGTCTTATTTTCTCCAGACTTTCTCTTGTTTTTAGAGTCTGGGATTCCTGAAGACTGAGGGCACTCAGTAACTCTCCCTTCTCTGTATCCTTCATCACAAGTGCACCTACCCCCATTCAGCAATGGGCCCACATTTTCCCTAGTTTTTTATCTTGCTATTGATGTATTTGAAGAAGCCCTACTTGTTGTCCTTGACATTCCCTGTCAGATTTAATTCCAAATGGGCCTTAGCTTTCCTTGTCACATCCCTGCATTTTCTGACAACGTTCCTATATTCCTTCCAAGCAACTTGTCCCTTTTTCCACGTTCTGTACAATTTTTTCTATTTGAGTTTTTTCAGGAGCTCCTTGCTCATCCATGCAGGTCTCCTGCCCACTTAGCTTAACTTCTTACCTATTGGGATGCACCAGCCTTGAGCTTGGAGGAAGTGATCCTTGAATACCAACACACCTTCCTTCTAGGGCCCTAAGTCATAGGATTCCTCCCAGCAGGTCCCTGAAGAGGCCATATTTTGCTCTCCTGTTGGCTCTCCTGTTTGCAATCCTACTTATTGCCCTGTTTCCTCCACGCAGGATCTGAACTCCATCATAACGTGGTCACTGCAGCCAAGGCTTCTGCCAGCCTTTGTGTCTCCAATCAGTCCGTCGTTAGTACAAGGTCTAGCAACATACCTCTCTTCATTGGCTCGTACACTACCTGTGTCAAAAAGTTGTCATCAGTGCTCTGCAAATCACAGAATCACAGAATCACAATTGTAGGGGTTGAAAGGGACCTCAGAAGATCATCGGGTCCAACCCCCCTGCCAAAGCAGGTTCCCCAGGTAGGCATCCAGATGGGCCTTGAGAAGGAGACTCCACAACCTCCCCAGGCAGCCTGTTCCGGTGCTCCATCACCCTCACCGTGAAGAAGTTCTTTTGCATGTCGGCATGGAACTTCCTGTGCTCTATCTTGTGGCCATTGCACCTTGTTCTATTCCCACAAACCACTGCGAAGAGGTTGGCTACATCCTTCTGTCTCCCACACCTCAGGTATTTGTACACATTGATGAGATCCCCTCTCAGTCTTCTCCAGGCTGAACAGACCCAGGTCTCTCAGTCTTTCTTCATAGGAAAGATGCTCCAGGCCCCGTATCATCTTTGTGGCCCTCTGCTGGACTCTTTCCAGGAGATCCCTGTCTTTTTTGTGCCGGGGAGCCCAGAACTGGACACAGTACTCCAGGTGAGGCCTGACCAGGGCAGAGCAGAGGGGGAGGATCACCTCCCTTGACCTGCTGGCCATGCTCCTTTTAATGCATGCCAGGATCCCATTGGCCCCCTTGGCCACGAGGGCACACTGCTGGCTCATGGTCAACCTGTCGTCCACTGGGACCCCCAGGTCCTGCTCCTCAGAGCTCCTCTCCAGCAGGTCATCTCCCAGCCTGTACTGATACGTCCGGCTGTTCCTTCCCAGGTGCAGGACTCTACACTTCCTCTTATTAAATCTCATTTGGTTTCTTCCTGCCCATCTCTCCAGCCAGTCCAGGTCTCGCTGAATGGCAGCACAGCCCTCTGGCGTGTCAGCCACTCCTCCCCCAGCTTTGTGTCATCGGCATACTTGCTGAGGGCAGACACTATTCCCTCATCAAGGTCGTCGCTGAAGATGTTGAACAAGACCGGACCCAGCATCGATCCCTGGGGAACACCACTAGTCACAGGTCTCCAGCTGGACTCTGCGCTGCCATCACTACCTTCTGAGCTTGGCCAGTCAGCCAGTTCTCAACTCACCTTACTGTCCACTCCTCTATCCCACACTTTCTCAGCTTTGCTAGCAGGATGTCATGGGAGACACTATCGAAAGCCTTGCTAAAGTCAAGGTAGATTATATCCACTGCTCTCCCCCAATCTACCCAGCTGGTGATGCCATCATAGAAGGCAATGAGGTTGGTTGAGCACGACTTCCCCTTGGTGAATCCATGCTGACTACTCCTCATAACATTCTTTTCTTCCAATTGCTTGGAGATGGCATCCAGAACGAGCTGTTCCAATACCTTTCCAGAGACAGAGGTGAGACTGACTGGACTGTAGTTTCCCAGATCCTCCTTCCTGCCCTTCTTGAAGACTGGAGTGACATTGGCTATCCTCCAGTCTTCAGGCACCTCACCCGTTCTCCAGGACCTTTCAAAGATGATAGAGAGTGGTTCAGTGATCACCTCTGCCACCTCCCAGCAAGAACCTCCTGGACTGTATTTGCCTAGCAGTGTTGCTTTTCCAGCACATGTCAGGGTGGTTGAAGTTCCACGTGAGAACCAGGGCCTGTGATCATGAGACTACTTCCAGCTGTCTGTACATCTGGGCAATTTCCTTTTCCTGATCAGGTGATGTGTAATAAATACCCACAGCAGCATCATCCATGTTAGCCAGCTCTTTTAGCATTACCCATAAGCTCTCGACACTGAGGCAGAGCACCATACATTCCAGTTGGTCTCTCACATAAAGAGCAACTCTGCAACCTTGCCCTACTAGCTTGTCTTTCTTAAAAAGCACATAGACATCCATGATAACATTCCAGTCATTTGAGCTATCCCACCATGTTTCTGTAATTGCAGTGAGATCAAAGCCCTGCAACTGCACAGATCTCTAATTCTTCCTATTTATTGTCCATGCTATGTGCATTGGTTGCTGCACTCCTGCTCACTAGCACTCCCTCAGGCTGCCTTTTGGAAGGGTGGCCGCCGTTGCTCCTCTCCAATCAATGCACAGCAGCACATGGCACATGGAAAATAAGGAGGTGATTTGTGACGGACAACATGGCCTCACCAAGGGAAGATCATGACTGACAGATCTGGTGGCATTTTACAGCATTGGTAACATTGGGTTACAGCGTTGGTGGATAGAGGAAGAATAACTGACATCATCTACCTGGACTTGTGCAAAGCATTTGACATAATTGGCCCCCATTATATCCTTGTCTCTAAATTGGAGAGACATGAATTTGATGGATGGATGACTCATTGCATAAGGAATTGGCTGGATGGTCACACTCAGAGTTGTGGTCAAACAGCTCAATGTCCAGGTGGAGATCAGTAATGAGTGGTGTTCCTCAGGGGTCAGTACTGGGACCAGTGCTGTTTAACATCTTTGTCAGTGGCATGGACAGTGGGATCAAGTGCACCCTCAGCAAGCTTGCCAATGACAACAAGCTGTGTGGTGGTATGGTCAACATGCCGGAAGGAAGGGATGCTATCCAGAGGGACCTGGACAGGCCTGAGAAGTGGGCCTGTGTGAATCTCATGAGGTTCAACAAGGCCAAATGCAAGGTTCTGTACTGAGCCAGGGCAATTCCAAGCACAAATACAGGCTGAGCAGAGAATGGATTGAGAGCAGTCTTGATGAGAAGGACCTGGGGGTGTTGGTTGACGAGAGGTTTGACATGAGCCAGCAATATGCACTTGCAGCCCAGAAAGCCAGCCATGCCCTGGGCTGCATCAAAAGCAGTGTGGCCAGCAGGTCGAGGGAGGTGATTCTCGCCCTCTACTCTGCTCTCATTAGACCCTACCTGGAGCCCTGCATTCAGCTTTGGGGTCCCCAGCACAAGAAGGACCTGGAAGTATTAGAATGATTCCAGAGGAGGGCCACAAAGATGATCAAGGGGCTGGAGCATCTCTCCTACACTGACAAGCTGAGGGAGTTGGGCTTGTTCAGCCTGGAGAAGAGAAGGCACTGGGGAGACCTTATAGTTGCTTTCCAATACCTAAGGGGGGCCTACAGGACAGACAGAGAGGGACTCTATAAGGCAATGCATTGGATTGCCCAGAGAAGTAGTGCACACCACATCCCTGGAAGTGTTTAAGGCCAGGCTGGATAGGGCTTTGAGAAATGTGGTGTAGTGGTAGGTGTCCAGGCCCATGGCACTGGGTTGAATTTTGGAATTAGATGATCTTTAAGGCTTTTCCAACCCAAACCATTCTATGATTCTATGATAAAGTCAATCCATATCCCCTTATGTTTTTTTTGGTTTTTTTTTTTTTTTTTTTTTTTTTTTTTTGTCTCCACCTGGACGCACTTCTACATTGATTCATCCAGCCACCATGTGCACTTGATGATTCGATACCTCCATTAGCATAGATTTGATACAAGATAATAGTAAACAAAACATAATAGTTACAATGATTAGTGTCAATGAAGATTGCAATAAAGAAGCAAGACATCCCAATAGTGGGAATTCTGATCTATGCAAAAGTTTGTTCAACCATCTTCCTTCCACCCTTTCTCTAAGGCTCTCTTCTCACTTTTGCCACATGCCTCATACTGTACAGTTGTTCATTAGGGCCTTGTGTTACATTTGGTATATGGATACAGCAAGTATTGTTGGCCAAATTCAAGTACCCCATGTTCCATTTTCATGCAACAATAACAAATCTAACACCAGTTTATTCTGTAGTGCCATGTTTGATGTGGCCTGTAGTTGCACATTTAATTCTTCCAACCCAACAGGAGCTGCATTAGCCAGTGCTTCAGTCTGTCTGGTGAAGTTATACAACATCCTTCAATTCTGGAATGCTGTGACTTGAGGCGTGAAGATTGATTCCAGGGCCCATCCAACTACAGTCTCTGTCTTGGGGTATTGCCAAAGGTCTTTTGATTCCCTTTTGCTTCATCCCCAAGGATGAAAGGGTTGTTATCTCCAGAGGGGACAAAGGGTAAAGAGCCCCAACACGTGTTGGCATTGCTGACCTCCTACAGGTAAGTCTGTAGTCCATGTTCCATCACTATTAACACACAGAGCATGTCCCATAGAGGGTATAGTGAGTTCTGAACAAATTAGATCATTGTTAGTCAAATGAGACCAAGTGTCATTAATTGAGGTGGTATAACTACAACACATACAACCTATTCAGAAGACTTGAGCTACCAGGCCCAGTATCTGAATTTCAGCCTCTCAAATACTGCAATTATAATCTTTAGCACAATTCCAGCTTCAATATTTTGGGTTATCTGAATGAGAAATATTAAAGTTTGCATATTGGATACTGACCTGTAGGGGATTGCCCAGTAATCCAATGGTCTCATCACAATTAGTACACCAGTCAGTAGTCTGCATGTAATACCAGCCACCATGCTATGGTGCTCCCCATACCCTAGGAATATGTGTTCCCCATGGTACGGTGTTTCCCCAGAAGGACAATAAATTGTCACAGCTGTTTCACCAGCAACCTTAAACTTTAGTGGTGGCTTAGTGATACTGCAATTATCTATGGTTTCATTTTTTCTTGAGTCCACTGTAGGACACACTTCTCTTCCTCAGTGTGCCACGTTAGATTGGTACAATTCTGCATTTTCCATATAGCCTCACAAGTTTGGGTCAGTCCCATGGTCAATATTCCCCAAGTTATTGGTGAACTGGAAGACTCGGAGAAGGGGTAGGTTCCCCCAATGTTGTTAACATCACATAAGGTTGGAGGCCTAGGGAACTTTTATGTAGAGCAGCTACACTCCACCCTGGAAGCTTCTTCAATACCGTACCTTTTCTTTAAAATATGAGTATCAGTTTAATTTCCAAGTTACCTTAGGCAATTATTCCACATAATCCACCCTGTGACTATAGTCACTCAAGCTTCAAGACATTTGGAATGTATTGGGTGTATCACATATGCTCTTGGGATGAGGATTATTGAGTACATGTACATCTTGTAGGGATACTAAATGTTTCATCAAAATCCAAAGTTTAACATACAAAGTTACTGTTTGTATAAAACGTAATGCTATGAGTATTAATAAAACAGTAACAGGGTGAAGAACTTTGTTGAAGATTCCTGTGGCATTTGGCCACCATCCAAACAAAATGTCCCACCAGCAGTGTTTTCCATCCTTCTTTACTCTTTCCAACACTCAATATATTTCATTATATCATGGTGGACATGAAGTCTTTTGTCCATTTTCTTGAACTTGTTTCACCAGCTGCTTAAATCTTCATGTAACAGTAATTTCTTCACCAGTGCAACATATATTCCAATTGGATTAGGCAGCAGGTCGTGAAGTAGAGTATACTTGGAAGTAATAAGTTGGTAAGAGGTGACAGGAACTGGGTAACTAAAATCCCACCCTAGAATTTTGGTAAAGATACAAACACAAACATTGGAGTGATTACTTGTATCTACAGTAGGATTATCTCTATCGAATCACAATAGGTTCTCATGCAAATGCAGCCTTTCCCAATATATACAAGTACAGTTTCAGAGGTTTCATTGGGATGTATCTTGAAGTGACAAATATTTTGTTCAGTGTCAAGACAAATGTCTTGGGCTTTGAACACGTTACTTTCACAAATGAAGCCTTTTTGTTCGCGCACAATGCATGCATTTATATCAATTGTCTGCCACTTTCCTCCCTTTTTTGGGCCCATACATCGTGCTCCTTAGGATAAAATAGAGTTTCATTATGATTGAGTCCTAATGCAATGATATACTTAACATATACTTATGTTAAGTATAAAGGCAATAATTTATCACTTTCTGCAAAATAGGTAAAGTTGATTAATTGTCACTATGCTTGAAACTCCTTTTCAAATTCTGAAGCATTATCCCAAATCAATTTTCGAATTTCAGGGGGTAAGGTTCCTCCTTCTCTCTCTCTAATAATAGCTGCTGCTACAGACTGTATCTATAACTGTGCTTAGATGCAGCTCAAGGCAAGGGAAGTATCACCTTGAGTTTTTCCAGGGGCATTTACAATTAATTGATGATCATTTTCTGCAATTTGTTCCCAATAGAGTAAAATGTCAGATAGAAGTCATTGACTTGCTCCTAAGGCCTATAAGGATGATTTTATCGGTCCTTCAAATTTCCTTAGGTCACCTGTAGTAGCAGTTATTCTACTCATTAGGATGTCGGCATAAATGCTATTTAATATACCCAAGCCTGTTCCTAATAACCCAGTGGCATCTTGTGGCATGTGTCAAGTTTGTTTCAGAGAATGTCCATGTAACCATGCTAACCAGCTGGTGTGGGCAGTTCTCAAAAAGGTGGCACATTCTGAGTTGATTTCTGAGATATTAATGTGCAATGCTAGCTCTACCATTTTAGAGACCAGCTATGGTTAAAGAGAACCTGTTGTTGTCCCATATTTTTAATTATGTAAGGACATGTGTTGAAGATGGAAGGAGTTAGACTAATGGGAGGCCGAGTTGGTATACTTTCAAATATTTGCGGGGGAGAGTCTTCTTATCCTTTGCAATCAATGCATATCACTCTATCAATCATAAATTCAAACAGCAATGCAGTGTCTTTGCAACCCCAAAGACAGTACACAATTAAGGGTCTGGTGAAAGTAGACCCTTAACTGTGTGAGCAATCAGAATTTGACCCTGGGGCCATGCCCTCCAGATCCCCAGTGCCCCATGGCATAGGGAGACCTGGCGACTCACAGGGACATGCACAGGGTCTGCAAGAACTGGTCACCATCCCCAGGATCCTTGTCCTGCATAGCACTGCAAGGGCAGGAGAAGCGGGAAGATCTGGCCAGCCCTCTCCATCACCTTGGCTTCTCTGGGGGATTGGCTTCCCACACACAGCCTTCATGGGGTCTGGTTGCTGCACCCATCCCTGTGCGCCTGTTTCTGGCCAAATGAGCGTGATCCTAGGATACTGTGGCTGCAGCTTGGCAAGTAGGGAGCAGCAGAGGGAGGATGCCAGGATCCCCGTGGGGCGGTGCCAAGGAACTGTGCCCCCCTTTTCCCCTCACCCAGCTGCCTGCAGCAGCAGCTGAAGACTTGGCAAAATGCAGGAAAGAAGCACCAGTGAAGAGCTCTGCCAAGGCCCTGACATCGATCAGAGACACAGTCACATTTGAGTTGTACTGGAGGCCAGGGAAAGACCAATTTGCCTTGGATGCCAAGGTGAGTGTGGGCAGGTAGAGAGCACTGTGCCCAAAATGTGCTGTCTTGTTTTCTCACCCCTCATTTCTCAGATAGTGGAGCTGGAGAAGCAGCTGGCACAGCTGGAAGCCACAGTGCAGTTCAAGCCCATCAGCCAAGTAAGGAAACAGGCACTCCTGCCTTGCCACTCTCTCCCCCCCCCATTCCTCCCCAGTGACGCCCCACTTTCCTCTGCACCAGAATCTGCTCCTGTGGAGCCGATGGGTTCCAGCCTCCTCGTGACTTAGAAGCAGAGTGGGGGGGCATTTCATTCATGCACTTCCCAAGGAGCTTGGCAGCCCAGGGCACTAGCCTGCCCCCCATCATCCTGCTTTCCATCCCCAGGAGACTGTGCAGATCCTGCAGGCCAAAGTGAACATTTTGGATGAGGTTATGCTGGACCAAATAGAGGCCCAGCTGAAGGTGGACTGAGATGGAGGGAAAAACGTGGGGAGGGAGGGAGAGAGAGGTGGGAAGGAAGGGAGAGAGGGGGTGAGCCTTACAGCCCCCAGCCAGCACTGTGTACACTGGCTCCACTGGTGGGTGGCACAGGGTCATAGGACAGCCACAGGTCCACATGGGTGACAGCCACGAAATTGTGGGTGGACAGTGCTGGATCTGGGTTCTCACATCTCCCTACTTCCCAGAGCATCCTGGGGAAGGTGAAGGGGATTGCCGAGCATGAAGCAACGGTGCAATACTCCAACAGCCAGAGCGAGGTAAGAGCAAATAGGGCAGACACTCCAAAAGCAACCCAGCAGGGGTGAGGAGGTTATTTAGAGCCCTCCAAATAACTGTGCTTACACCTACCTTCCTTACTTGCTTTCCACCCCTTGACTAGATGACCTGGGGACCAGATCTGGGGACCTGCCTTTTTATAGCGAAGTTCAAATGATCCACACCTGGCAGATATCACCTTAACAAGGGGGAAGCCAAGAGGCCTTGTGGAATAGGCTCATCTACCTGGCTTCAATGCTTGAAGCTCAATTGCTCCTCGTCACTAATAGAAATAAGCTGACAAGGGGCCTAGTGCTTAGAATTGACCTAATGAATTAACCACAAAAGCTGCATAAGGGTCATACTTCTGTTAGTCATTCTCTGAGGAAAGTTAGTACAGAGCCTGTTAGAAAAAATACAAAATAAAAAGAAATAAAAGAAATAAATATAAGAAAAAAGAAATGACCTTAAAGGCAAAATTGCTGTCACAGATTTTCATCTGTCTAGTCATGACAGATAAAGGATATGGCAATCAGAATTACTTTTTTGATATTTTTATATTTGAATGTTTTTAAAATTTGCTTTTCTGAGATCTCTTCTTTAAGCAGGACTTTTCAAAATCTAGCTCCATCATCTCTGACTCCAGTATTTACTTTGGCTGCGTATAAACTATCACGTATAAATGCCAGGATCTGGATCCTCACTCACTATTCAGTTCAAGGACTGGGCTGAATGTTTTGGCTTTAATTTGGTTACATGACTCCATTGCTGCTGTTGTGGTTTAACCCGGTCGGCAGCTAAGCACCATGCAGCCGTTCACTCCCTCTCCCCCCTCCCTCTCTGGGATGGGGGAGAGAAATGGGAAAATGAAGCCTGGGGGTTGAGGCGGACACAGCTTATTAAGACAGGAAAAATAATGATGATAATAGTACTACTACTACTAATGTGTACAAAACAAGTGATGCACAATGCAATTGCTCACCACCCACTGAGTGATGCCCAGCATATCCCTGAGCACATGCCCCCCCCATCCTGGCTAGCCACCCCTACATATTGTTTAGCATGCTGTCAGACACTATGGAATAGCCCTTTGGCCAATTTGGGTCAGCTGCCCTGGGTCTGTCCCCTCTCAGTTCCTGCTGCACCCTTAGCCTGCCCGCTGGCAGGACAGAGCGAGAAGCTGAAAAGTACTTGGCTTAGCGTAAGCACTGCTCTGCAACAATTAAAACATCAGTGCAATGTTTTCCAGGAGGAGGAGGTTGTCAGAAGATTCAGGATTCATAGAATCATTATTTTTTCTTATTTTCCTTTTTTTTTTTTTTTTTTTTTTTTTCTTTTTTAATAAAGTGGTTGAGACAAAGACCGGCTGTGGTGTTGAAGTAACCTCTCTTCCTGGATGCAGTCCCATGTGTACCAGGATCCAGTCGTTCAGACCAAATACCTGCCAGTGAGCACTGGCCAGGCAACCACTCTCTACCTCATTGCAGGAAGCTGGCTCCACCTTTTCACAGGCTGGGTCTGTGTTAAGAGTGATCATTTCCTTGTCCTGGTGGAATACAGCAAAGGCAAGGGAGAAGACTCTTGGAGCAGTGTCCACTCTCACGCAGAACACTAGGAGCAGGGTTGATCTACACAGAAGTAGTATCTATAATATGACTGTCAACAGCGAGTTCATTTGTCTGGCCTTCCTGTACAGTCCATGCAATCAGTGGATTCAAGGTTGACTTGGCACATACTGTAGGAAAGGCTTTTATTAGGAAAGATCATCATAGCCTAAACCACACCACTGAATCAAATGAAATGGCATGGAAGAGTCCCATGGAAACCTGCACAATGAATTAGCAATGCAAAGGCATTTACTGACTGTGTCAGGGGAAGCCGCAGAATAGATTATGTTCCTTTTCCACCAAGACATCCTGTAATTTTTGACTAAGTACTGCTCCAGCTTTTGTATAATTGCTGGATGAAATGGGCAGCATGGCAAGGACAGAATTGGAAGGACATCGCTTGAATAAATTTTAAATGGATCAAATTTATATTTTAATTACCAATAAAACAAGGACAAGAGCCTATAAGACACCATGAAAGGTCACTAGAGGACCCAGTTATTTATTTGGTAAAAGACAGCCCCTGAGGGACTAATATTCAATAACTTATCTGGACCCAACAGATGAATGACATTCTTTCACAAATAAGTAAGAAGAGAATAACTTCACAATTCTGGGAGGCTAAAAGAAGAAGATATACTCACCATCAATTTTATTGGCTACCACAATGCAAGGGATCTCTGGGTGGAATTCTCTCAGCTCCTTGTACCAGCTGCTCAGGTTCTTGTAGGTGACTTATTGCTGCACATCAAACACCTTCCAAAAAAGAACCAGCTATATCATGGGTCCAACAGTAGAACAGCTCCTGATAAAACTACCCCACAAAACATATGTACAGCATCCATAATTTTCCCAGGAGGACATCAACATGGGAAACTGGCCTTTGTTAGTGATTTGAAGATCGAAGTCAGAAATTTTCTTAGTGATGAAGTATTCTTTATTGACAGCGCTGGATGCACGGGGGATCTCTCCGCCTAACGTGCATACCTATCATGACAAACTATCTCATATTTGTACAATGAAATAATGAATATTCAATTAATGCCTATACATATTCATTAACTAAACCCGCCTACTCTTGCTTCGTATGCTAACTAGCTTATCAGTCCTTTGCACTTGCGCAGATTCTTCCACGAATTGTGGGCAGGGGTCTTCAGGACGTGGGCAGTGGTCTTTGGGAGGAAGGCCGTATGTCTTCCTCGTAGTATGCTTTTCACCTTTGGCATGGAATGCAGTGCTTTGGCAGGCTTGCAGTTTCTTTATTGGTCTGAGCTAATTTATGTCCTTGTTGTCCACCTGTTTTCTGCCCGGGACGTGATGGTCTGGCAAGCCCCCGCAACCAGTCTCCACACATCCTTCACCTCCTGGCCCCCAACAGCACATCCTACAGACTCAGACAACCTCCTCCCCAACCAACAGATAACTTTGAGTATATATTCTATTCCAATCTCAGTATGCAGACAACAATTCATTCTACTGTCTAGTTAACTAAGCATTCTTTTACATTTAAATATTTGCTTGCTTGTTTCATCAGAAAGTATGAAAGAGAATATGGAGAACATCCAGCAAGCCTTGAAATATGTAGCCAGCCCCCTTCTTTGCATGATGCAGGCAACAGTCCCCCATTTTCCTTTATATGCTTATTTCATTCAATGACAAGCACTTTAACACCCATGACATATCATTGGGAAAGACCTGTTCACCTAAGTCCATAGAGTCAGATGAGAGGCTTCTCTAATATAACAATTACATTAAAATATCAGTAAAGTTGACTGATGCTCACAAGTGATGAGATATAGTGAAAAGTTAGAGCACTAATACAGACCAGGAGACCTAAGTGGGTTAGGAGTCAGAAAACAAATGTCATTTGAGCTAGAGAAATGGGAAGCTCAAAGTATGTGAAAATAGTAAAGAAGAAAATAGCAGAAGACCAGAGAAGAGTATCTTCTGTAGTACCCCTACAGAACATGTTAAAACAGTTTTGTACTACATAATTCAAAAGTCACATTGCAGAGCAAGAAGAGAGTGCCATTTCCCTCACATCACCTGACAGGACTGCTTCTAAAGAAATGCATTTAGTTGTACATACCACATTATTGGAAACACAGTGATGAAAGAAAGGAAATTTAGAAGAAAGAAAACCCAGGGAATACAGTGTTAATGCTATCTGGAAAGACACAAGAAAGGTAAACATACCTAACTACACTGGCTTTATCTGGTGAGAGAAGAGAAAACAATGTAGGAAAGTTTTTTAAAACAACTCAGATAAGAAATATAGGACAGCATAATTGGAAAAAGTAACATACAGGCCAAGTGTCATTTGGGACCCCATCAGCCAAAATTCCAACATATCACAGCTGGGATGCTACCCTTACCATGATACAAGCATTAGGTTTATGGTAATAGGATGCATGCATGCTCTGGAACCTCTCTTGTCCAGCTGTGTCCCAGAAATCTGTAAGACAGAAAAACAAACAAACAAAAAAACAAGCTGAGGATGATACAATGCCCTAAGTTCTGTTTTCCTTACGACTTAAAACCAGGATGCAAAGACCTGCCCATCTACTCAGGGTCACCCATTTGGTTTCACCTCACTGATCTGAAACATTCCAGTACCAAGAAATCATGCACAACATGGATGGCCTGCTCCATCCTGAGGCATGCTGGGAGCTGTAGTTCTGTGGTGCTGGGCAGCCACGTGGCCTCCGGGGTGTGCGGCTGGTCTTTCCCCGAGCCGGGGCCGGGAGGCGCAGGTTGCAGCTGACTGCAAGTTTGAGCTTGGAAATAAAGGGAGAGTGAGGGAAGAGAGAAAGCAAAGCCTTACAGAGCCTCAGCCCCACTGAGGAACGAATACCAGTCTGTCTGCTTTTGGAAGAACTTCCCAGGGCCAAGGACGGATGGGGTGGACCCCAAAAGCTAGATGTGGTTGTGTGAGAGCTGGTGATACTGCCAGCAGGACTCCGCAGCTGATGAGAGATATTCTTGGCTTTGATGTCTGTGACAATGGAAAATGCTTGTTTCACCCAGTTTGGGGAAGTCTGTCAAAGAACTCCCAGACAGAAACAATAGCAGCGAGACTCTGTTATGCAGTCATGGTGAAAGTGCAGCATAGCAAAGAAACAGTGTGTATTAGGTAAGGTGAAAAATGGAGTCACACCTCCCAGAAGTCCCAGTTTGTGGTCTTTATGCTTTTTTTCTTGTTGGGGGAAGGGGTTAGAGAGCCGAATATTATCCAGAAAGGTGACCAAATCTGTGCCTAAAAAGTTCAGCAGCTAAAGCTTTTATAAATGATCTTTGCTCCTCAGGTTAAGTTTTCATGAGGCCAAATTGAGATAAATCTGAAAATTTATACGGGTTTCAAAGAACACTTACTAAAACATTCTTGTCACTCACAGCAGTAATGGAATAATGGAGTGAGCGTACTTGTTCCACACATCCACACAGTGACCTTTTTTTTTTTTTTTTCGATCCCAGGAGTGTAGGCACGGTCTTGTGTAGCATTGTCATTCTGCCCCACCACTCTGATATCTAACAAAGTAATACTTTTGGGATGTTGTATGTAATAGATAATAAATGTTTGTTCATTGTCCTTTGTCTAAACAAATTAATAAGGAGGTTTGTAAAGGCTGTAACAGTCCTGTACGGTTGTTAGATACAGAGAACAATTGATACATTAAAGTTCGCAAGACAGCAACAAATGTTGCGATATCCTGCTGAGAAAACAGGCTGTACCAAGGTAGTGGTTGAGAGAATGTTGTGCAGACAGTGGATTGATAATTGTGCTTACTAATAAATTTATAATTGTAAATTTATGCAATTGGCTCCTGAACAATCTATAACGATTTGGTGCCGTGACTCGGATAAAGGCAATTTGATTGAAAGTCCTTTGGAGGGGGCGCCCCGCTGATTTCAGCGGCCTTCTCTAGGATTACTTTCATTCAAATCCTTTACCGATGAATCCTAAATTCAACAGCAAGCAAATAAAACTGGTAACCCCTAGTAATCGTTGTGCACGAAGGCCGAACGAATACCCACGGGGTGGGTAAATATAGGCCGGTGATCCGTTCGGTTGGGGTTGGGTATCCTGGAGCATAGCGTTGTGAGATGTCCAGCAGGACGAAGCGAGTGTGGACCCCTTGGTAGTGCAGTTCCCACATCCCGCGAGGGACTGGGCCACGAAAAAGGGGAAGCGAGTGTGTGTGTGTGTGAAGGCGCTCCAGAAGATGGGACAGAAGAAGAGTAAGCCTTCTGGTCCCATGGGTGGGGTAACGTCTGATGTTAGGTTACCCTCTATTCCTCCAGATAGTCTCTTGGGATTAATGATTAAAAATTAGGATGATTCCCCTTTTAGGCAGGGAAAGAATAAAGTAAAAATGATACATTACTGTGTCGAGGTTTGGGGCAAATTTGAGGAGACAGCCTTTACTGGCCCGTATTTGGGTCTTTTGAAGAATGGGTTTGGCAGGCCCTAAATATTTATGTGAATTCAAAGGAACCTTTTAGTTTGGAAGAAAGTGAATATGCACATTTGAGGATCAGCTCGGAAACTCGAGCCAACTTATATTCTCTAAAAGAAAAAGGAGGGTGTGGGAGGCGTAAAAAAAAAAAAAAAAAACAACAAAAAAAAGAGAATTAGAGATCACAGCCCCATCGCCTCCCTATATTCCACCACCCTCACCTACTGCCCCTCCAACTCCCGTGCCTCCTAACTCGCAACTCTGGGGAGACTCTGATAGCAACTCTGACTCTAGTGACTAGATCTGTGACTAGAAATCAGGCCAGAAGGTGGCAGCCTAGAAACGAAAGGGGGGGTTGTACCCACCAGGGGAAATAGCAGTGGGTGGACCACAACCAGGTGTAGGATACATGGCCGTCCCTATTAATTCCAGGGATGTCTGAGATTTTAAGTAGGAAATGGGGAATCTGTTGAAGGACCCCCTAGGTGTGGCAGAACGGGTAGATCAGTTTTTGGGACCAAACATCTATACCTGGGATAAAATGCAAGCCATAATGGCTATACTATTCACTGCCGAAGAAAGAGACATGATCAGGAGGGCAGGAATGAGGATTTGGGACCGACAACATCAACAGGGCCCGGCAGCAGATGTAAAATGACCTTTAAATTGACCTAATTGGAATAATCAGAGTGAAATTGATAGAGGCCATATACAAGACCTAAGGACTATTGTAGTCCAAGGCATAAGAGAATCAGTTCCTAGGGGACAGAATATAAACAAAGCCTTTAGTGAACATCAGAAGAAAGATGAAACCCCTACAGAATGGTTAGAGAGATTGAGGAGAAACCTGCAGCTTTACTCGGGACTGGATCCTAACACACCAATGGGGCAGGCGCTAATGAAGACACAGTTTGTGGCAAAAGCATGGACGGATATTAGAAAGAAATTAGAAAAGTAGAGGACTGGCATGAGAAAGTGTATGTAAGAAGGGAAGAAGGGCAGAGAGGAGTCGAATATAGAAAAGGGTCGAGGATGGTTCGCCAAAAACTAGAGGGAGAAGGAAAGGGACAAGGATTGAGGGATGTGATTTGTTTTTACTGCAATAAGAAGGGCCATATGAAGAAAGAGTGTTGACAAAGACTAGAGGATGAGAAGATGTTTAAGGAAGACTAGGGGGTGTCAGGGGCTCTATTTGCTGGGGGCCTGAAGGAAGACTGAGCCCTTGACAAAAGGGCTCCTAAAAATAGGTCCCTAGCATGAGGAAGTTGAGGTCCTCATAGATACAAGGGCTGAAAGACCTACAGTCCAAAATTTGCCTTTAGGATGTAAAATCTCGACAGAAAAGGTTCAAGTAATTGGGGCGAAAGGGGAACCTTTTGGGATCCCTGTTATTAAAGAAGTGTTAATTGAATCAGATTCTAAATTAGGGGTAGGATCCCTGCTCTTAGTACCTGAGGAAGAATATAATTTATTAGGTAGAGACTTAATAATAGAATTAGGTATAAGCTTAGAGGTAGTAGATAAAGAGTTAAAAATTAGATTGTGTCCCCTGAGAGCGGAGGATGAACAAAGCATAAATCCTGAAGTTTGGTACAATCCAGAAAGCGTAGGAAGATTAAATATTAAACCCTTTAAGGTAACTTTAACTGATCCGAGTGTACTAATGAGAGTTAAACAATACCCCCTGTCCGAGGAAGGCAGGCGGGGGTTAAAGCCTGAAATTCAAAGGGTATTACAACAAGGGTTACTAGAACCCTGCATGTCCCCCTTTAATACTCCAATATTACCAGTAAAAAAGAAAAATGGACCATCATGAGCCAATTTACACCCTGCTTAGTTTCACATTACAAATGGGTATAAAAGAAACAGATAAGGGCAAATGGATGCTACCCGATGGACGGGAAATGCTTTTAAAACCTGCAGCTCTGAGGGTATTACGAAGATTCTACGAAAACACCCACTGGGAACTCAAGCATTAGTAGATCAATTTGCAACAAAGTATATGTGTATAGGGATTTATAATATAGCAAAACAAATTGTGAATGATTGTATAACTTGTAGAAAGGTAAATGCCCGACATATGAAAGAAAGAGTGCTGGGAGGTCAAGAACTGGCTTAGCGACCTTTTGCCAAAATCCAATTGGACTTTACAGAACTTCTGAAAACAGGGAGGTACAAATATCTATTAGTGATTGTAGAAGCTTTCCCGATGGCAAGGGCTACGGCCCAAACTGTGATAAAAATACTACTAGAAAATATCATTCCTAGATACGGAATTATAGAAACAACTGACTCTGGTCGAGGCCCCCATTTTGTTTCAAAGGTGTCTCGAGAAACTATGAAAGCCTTGGGAACAAATTGGGAATATCACACCCTGTGGCATCCCCAAAGTTCTGGAAAGGTCGAGCGAATGAATGGTGAACTTAAGAAACAATTAACAAAGCTTATGATAGAGACTAATGCTTCTTGAGTAAAATGCTTGCCACTTGTGTTACTAAATATATGGACACAGCCTCGAACTGATGTAGGAATTTCACCTTTCGAAATGCTTTACGGTATGCCATATGATTCAGAAATGCCACTTGATCACCCTCAGTTGCAAGACACTCAATTGAGGCCTTATTTGGTACAACTCATGAGCCGATGAACGGAGTTGCAAGCAAAAGGTTTAGTAGTACGGCACCCCCCCGTTGGACATAGCAATTCATAAGATACAACCGGGGGACAAGGACAAGGTTTTAATTAAGACTTGGAAAGAGACCTCTCTAACACCGCGATGGGAAGGTCCCTATGTTGTTTTACTCACCACAGAAACGGCCGCCCGGACTGCGGAAAAGGGATGGACACATGCCAGCCGCATAAAAGGACCCACCCATTCATGAGGAGAAGTGGGAGGCAGCCCCAGGCTCCGAGGATCTGAAGCTGACTCTGAGATGGACTCGATAAGTATTGTGTGCTGGACGTGTACTGTGGGAGGAGGGTACAAGCCCTATTTGAAACGGGAGTAAATAATTTCTCGCAAGGTTCCCCTGAAGAATACTGCTGCTGCCGAGAAGAATTAACACCTCGTAGTTCGCTGCAACTGAGCTGACGAGCGAGGCAGAGGAGTAAAACGGTGGGGAGTACGGAAGGGAATAAAACACCCTGAGGAATGGGCTTCGACCACCTCTTACAATACACAGGGGTCTTTATTACTGTTGTGGCGACTTATGGAATCGCCCACCCCCACCGACCTTACAAATGGAGTTTGATTAGATGAGAGGATCAAACGATTCTCAGGACCATTATTATGGCCGGCGCCCCCAGTTTCCGTTCCTCACTATGTGATTTGTTATCTCATTACCCATGTTATAATGAGTCAAGCTTTTATTTATGCCCCAGTTCTAACCCAGGGAGGGGCTATTGCAACTATCCAAAAGCCTATTATTGTGCCTATTGGGGATGCTAAACAATTGCTTCAGACTGGACTCCTGGGGCTGGTAAAGACAGATTTCTACAAGTAGGATATGGACCCCCTGGATGTAAACCATATGGGTCTCGCTTCCTCTCCAGAAATGTGGCGCTTGGACCTCATAGTCCCTGCCCAGGGAATTGTTCGTTCTTATGGGTCAACATAACCCAGCCGGAAGACTCTGGTTGGCCATTTGGAAGAACGTGGGGCATTAGATTTTATGAAACTGGAGTGGATAGAGGAGGCCTAATCCTAATAAAGAAGGAGGAAACTAGAACTTTGCAATCGGTGGGACCAAACAAAGTGCTATCAGAAGATGCCTCTGGGGCTTGGCCTACGAAGGGCCCTGCGGCACTTGGTGCCTATAGTTTGGTGACGGCCTCTCCAGTGCTAGAACCTAATGATGTCAGTGAGCTGGAAGAGGCTGGGGAAACTGTGTTGTCTGGAAATAATATGTGGAAAGTTATAGATGCTAGTTATCAAGTGTTAAATCAAACAAGCTCTGAATTTACTAAACACTGTTTGCTATGTTTCAGTATAAGGCCTCCATACTATGAAGCTATCGGTGATCTGGGTGAACCCATCCATACAAATGAAAGCGACCCTTCACAGTGCAGCTGGGGAAAAGATATAGGAATAACGCTAACACAAGTGACTGGAAGTGGTAGGTGTGTAGTTACAGCCCCTAGTGGGAAGCGCCATCTATGTAATATTACGGGAAACGGAAAGCAATCAACTGAGTGGCTGATTCCAGCTAAAAACACCAGATGGGTATGTTCGTCAGTGGGGGTAACGCCATGTTTGTTGCTAAAACTTTTTAACACATCTCATGATTTCTGTGTGCAGGTAATAATTATACCAAGGATTTTATACCATTCTGAGGAATACATGTATGCTCAACATACAGTAGCAGATTACCACCTAAAAAAAAGAGGGAACCATTCACAGCTATCACCTTGGCTACACTGATGGTCTTGGGGGTTGCAGGAGCTGGTACTGGAGTAGCTTCACTGGTTAGCAAAGCCAGGAATTTACCTCTTTACGTATTGCTGTGGACGAGGATTTAGCCCGAATTGAACAGTCTATATCAGCCCTGAAAAAATCTGTTAGGTCGCTCTCAGAGGTAGTGTTGCAAAGCCGCAGAGGATTAGACTTGGTCTTTCTACAACAAGGAGGGTTGTGCGCAGCTTTAAGAGAAGAATGCTGTGTGTATGCTGACCACACTGGAGTGGTAAGAGACACAATGGCAAAACTCAAAGAGGGGTTAGAAAAACGGAAATGGGAGAATGAAGCCCGACAGAGCTGGTACGAATCTTGGTTTAATTATTCACCTTGGCTTACTACCTTGTTATCAACAATAGCGGGACCTTTATTGCTACTGATAATAGTACTAACCTTTGGACCACATATTTTTAATAAACTGATTGAAATTGTAAAGGGTCGTTTGGAGGCGGCACATTTAATGCTCATACGTGCCAAATATGAGCCAATAGACACCGAGGAGGGGACTGAAGAAACATTGGCTCTTGCTAGTCAGGCGCTGCAGAGATTCAATGAACAAAATCAGTGATCAAAAGAAAAAGGAGGGATTGTAATAGATGATAAATGTTTGTTCATTGTCCTTTGTCTAAACAAATTAATAAGGAGGTTTGTAAAGGCTGTAACAGTCCTGTACGGTTGTTAGATACAGAGAACAATTGATACATTAAAGTTCGCAAGACAGCAACAAATGTTGAGACATCCTGTTGAGAAAACAGGATGTACCGAGGTAGTGGTTGAGAGAATGTTGTGCAGACAGTGGATTGATAAACTGGTGGGGAAAAGACCAAATAAGGAAGAGGATCAGTCACAATGCGGAGGAAGACTGCGGCCTTCCTCCCTACGACCACCAGAGGGAAGAAAAAAGACCCCCTAGCAACAGGATGAGCAGCCGCAGACGATACCAGAGCCCTCTGGAATGTGACACATCATCTCAGAACTGCAAGAAGATAAAACTGGGACTCTTACGGGGGGGGGGGGGCTGTGCGCAGTTAGTGGATCACAGACTCCCTGGCCGCCCGGCGCTGTTTTGCTTGTTGTGCTTACTAATAAATTTATAATTGAAAATTTATGCAATTGGCTCCTGAACAATCTATAACATTGTATACATTTTTTTTCCTTCCTTATGTAAGAGGTCGATGCGCGTGTTGCCTAGTTTGTCACAGGGCGTTGCTGGAGTACAGTTTTATTTGTATTTGTGAAGACGGCGGAATCCAAGATAGCAGGTGGGCGACCCCCACCAAAGTGGTCATTAAGATAAAACAGTGAAGTTTGTAGCATACATTAAAAAGCCTGGAGGAATTAGCATAGCTTGCAGGAAAGTATGCTGGAAAGAGTTGATACTTGACAGCAAGCGTGAAAATGTCATCTTTTTGCCAACAATGATGAGAACTGATGCGTCTGCCCTGTGTTTGGATAAGTCAGTGAGTTAAGAGGAGCTGAGCGCAGAGTTTTCAGGGTAATTGGGAAATGAATGAGATAGTTTAACCTGCTTTCTGTGCAAGCGTGTTTCTGTTTTGTTGTGTTTTTTAAATCCCATACTTTTGTTATTACCCAGAATTTTTAATAAAACTCTCTATTTCAACTGGTCCGGTTTTATGGATAGCAGCTAACTATAGAAAGAAATAGGATCCTGAAGTGTCCCTGGAGCTGCTAACTCTACCTCCTTATCTGTTCCCTAAGAAGATGCCTTGGATTTAAAGACAGTGTTTATTAAATGAAACATGAGAAGAAACGGCTTCTTCGGACGCTTGCGCTCCTCTTCTTTAGCTCGTGCAGAAGGCTGACAGCCAGTCTCGGTCTCGTCAGTGCTATCCCACCATCTCTTTTAGGAGCTCAGCACCGCGTTTGGATCTTCCCGATCCCCTCATTTCTGTGCTGCAATGCCAACATCCACGAGAAGTCAGGTAGGATCTGAAGACCTTTGACATCGCTAAGGAATCAAACCTCAGCTGTCAGTTTCAGCCCTTTATATTCCAGATGTTTGCTTTGCTGGACAATGGTTTCGTTTTTGATTTTGTAGTACGTTCTTTGTAGAGGTTATTTTAAGCAGACAAGTAGGTAGCCTCCTTCCCTCAGTGGATTTGTGTGAGTTTTAACTGAGCTTTGCACTTCTGAGTGATTGCCCAGTGGCTGTTCTAGTCTTGACGCGTCTCTAAAATCTTTGTCTGCCTCGCCCCTCCTCTTTGTGTATTAAGATGCACGTTTGCGCAAAAATTAATTATGTACGCCATGCATAAGACCCCCAGTGGTTATGGGGCATTTTCAGCATTTCACAGATAAGACTCCATGTTTACTTAATCACTTAAGCGTAGTCCTGGCTTTCAGCATAGGCGTAGCTAATGATTGTTACTCCAGTGGTTATAAAGTTCCAAACGTTTGTTTGTTTATACACACACACACACACATATATATATATATAGAGAGAGAGAGAGAGATGCATACACATACGCATATAAATAAATGAAACTGAGTCTGTGGAGTAAAAGACTTTTCTGCTTGTTGCATATACTCCCGTATCAGCAGACTCATATGGAAGCTGATCCAAACTGTGTGCCAAGCTGTGCCTTTTTTGTCGCCTGGAATATGCAATCTGTGTGCCTTAGGTGTACCTTGTCTGTTAACTGTCTCTTACATTGTGCCACCCCATTAATATCAGTGGATGTACCCAGCACTACCTTGGGGCTACATAGAATGCAGAAATTTCTAGTATGTTAATGTTACTCTGTTAACAAAACTGATGTGCTAGCCAGTTGCTGTTTCTATTTTTCTGTTTTTCTTTTCAGTAGTCTCCTCAAAAGTTGTTGTGGACACGTTGTGTGTCTTTTCTGATCTTCCAGGATTCATTCGTCAGGAAAGACGACCATGAAATCCGAGGGCTCAGCCCGTCGACTGATCCCAGAAGTCAGAAAGGTATCCTTCGTGATGGAACCTTCCCTAAGATCCCCTTTCACTTAAGCCAATCTACGTTACGCACCAATCTGTTCTCTTTAGTGACCAGTGATAGGACCTTCAGGAAAGGTGTCAAGCTGCGGCAGGAGAGGTTCAGGCTAGACCTCAGGAAGAGGTTCTTCACCGAGAGGGCTGTCGCGCACTGGAACGGTCTCCCCAGGGGAGCAGTCACTGCATCGAGCCTGTCAGAGTTTAAGAAGCGTTTGGACTGTGCGCTTAGTCACATGGTCTGAATTTTTGGGTTGACCTGTGTGGTGGGAGTTGGGCTCAATGATCCTTGGGGGTCCCTTCCAACTCAGGATATTCTGTGATTCTGTGATTATTTTCTGTCCCTTTTAGGTGGAGCCACCAGAAGAGCATTCAGGGGGTGTCTGTCAGGGAAGCCCAAGCCCAGCTTCCACCTCCTTTCCTGCCTGGAACCCCCCCATGCAGCCACCCAGGTGGCACCGGCCCAGCCATGCCCAGCACCTGTAATCAGGGGCTCTGTGACATCAGCATTTGTGCGGAGGGATTGGCTGCTGCGTTGGTCGGTCGCGACAAGCCCAGGACATGAGCAGTTGCCTCTTGCCACGGGGAGTGATGAATGTGCTGCCGCTCCTGCTGCTGCTGGCCATGTGCTGGCCTGTGCAAGGCGCACCAACCAACTGTGTGTGAGTAGCCTGAGGTTTTAGGAGGGAGCCTGGGGAGAACCTTATGGAGTCACTGGAAGATGTCCCCTTGTCCCCTTTAGCCACACCAGAGCTTCCAAGACCCCATGGGGGAAACTCGATGCCTCACCAGCACCCAGGCTGCTCACACAACTCATCTGCAGGGCTAAAGCAGAAATGGGCATGGTCAGAGACAACCCAGGGGCCCACTGTCCACACGGTGCCTCATGGGGAGGGAAGGTGGCTCACCTTCAGCATGAACAGAGCAAAGGAAAGGCAAGCAAGGCAGTGAAGAGTTTCTGATTACAGGACCTGCGGGCTCCAGCCCATGGCTGATCACTACGGCATGATGCGCGTCGTGGGTGGCACGAATGCCCAGCCAGGGGCCTGGCCCTGGATCGTCAGCATCCAGAATCCCTGGTACTCAGGCATTGGGCATGTATGTGGAGGGTCCCTCATCAGCCCACAGTGGGTCCTCACGGCAGCACACTGCTTTGATAATGCAAGGTAAGGGCCCATCTCTATCCCTGCCATATGGCCAGTGCCTGGGCACTGCAAAACCCAGCTGAGGGACTGCCTGTGAGAAGACTTGGCTCATGCCAAGCTTCCTAGCAGCCTCTACATCAATCTTCCTTGTGCCCAAAGCATACAAGGGCTATCACAGCCCTCATAGCATTACTTTTCTTTTTCCTCCATAAAGTAGAAATCAGGGAACTGCTGGGCTGTTACAAGTCACGGCTCTGCCTCCCTCTGACCCCTTTCTCTATCTCCTTCCAGTTATGTCTCGATGTGGCGTGTGGTGATCGGTGCCAACCGGTTGACTCGGCTGGGCCCTGAGGTTGAAGTGCACAATATTAAGCGGCTACTGATTCATGAATACTACAGAAGTGTCAAAACAGGGTACGACATTGCACTGCTGGAATTGGACCGACCTGTCTGGTGCAGCCAATATATACAACTTGCCTGCGTGCCTGATGCCTCACTGAGAGTGTCGGAGCTGTCAACCTGCTACATCAGTGGTTGGGGTTCTACAGAGCAAAGATGTGAGTTCCCAAAAACACTGCTGTCCAGAGTGAAAGTTTAGCATGCTGGGGAGATAGGGGTTGGGCTTCCTGATGGCAGAGGCACAACCCAGGGTCAAGCCATGGGGAAGTACGCCTACAGAGAGATGGGCCTGACCCATTTTCCAAACCAAGACAGAACGGAAACATCAGCACAGTGCCTCTCAAGATACAAAGCCAAGACTTAGGGAAGGGGTTCACCCAGGCAGGAGGGGAAAGAACTGGCAATGAGATGCTGGGTGCCAATTCCTCTATCTGCTCGCAGCTGGACAATCTCCTGAAGTTCTGCAGGAGGCCATGGTAAATCTCCTTGACATCAAACTCTGCAACAGCAGCCAGTGGTATAGAGGGGCCATCAAGACCCACAACTTGTGTGCTGGTTATATGCAGGGTGGCATCGACACCTGCCAGGTAGGAGCATGCTACAAGTCAACACACTGTATGTGGGTAGCCCTGACGTACCTGCCCAAATGAACACCAGCCCATGCCAGCCACCCTTCTAGCTCTGGGTCCCCACCACTTCTGGAGCTCACCTTCCCTTTCCCATCTGCAGATCCTTGCCCAGGTTCCCCTTGTCCCACATTCCCGAGTTTTTCTTCAGTCAGTTGCAGGGTTCTTTACGTGGGTAAAGAACGTGGGTATTTTTGAGTTTCAGGCCTTGTGCATCATGTTTGGTTTCAGATCACATCTGTTTCCATCGTCGCTGTTGCAGAAGTTATGTGGGCTTCATCAGGAGCTCTGGGTTGGGAATTCATTTCCAAAGCGTTTTCTTAAGGGGTTTGCACTCCCCATCCTTCTGGTCTCTTATCTTAAAGGCAGGCTTTTTATGCCTCCATCATCCAAGTTGTGGCAGTCGCTTTCAGTCACAGATCATGGCATTTGAGTCTCTCCCTGGGGCTACCACAGATCATCTGTTCTGATTTGCTGTCACCATAGGGCTTTCCTCTGGGAGTCGTCCTTCTTCTGCCTTGTGTTCTCCTGTGTTTTGTTTGTAATGTCTGTAGTGTGCCTGTATGTGTGTGTGTTTGGCCTGGAACTGTCCTGCCTGGCAGCTAACATGGCGGTCCATCAGTGTACTAATACATTGTCCGGACTGTTTTGGCAAAGACATCCAGTCTGCCTCTGAGCACTCTGAGCACGTACTGAAGGGCAGCTGGCACAGAGTCATCTCCGTGGTGTTTGACAGATGTGGAAGGGGAGACTTGAGCTGCTTGTGAGCAGCTCTTTGCATAGTGCTTGAATAGCGCTAGAGGAGAGGTCTGTTGTTGAATCTTGAAAGCTTGCAGATGTGGATTTTTTTTTTTTTTTTTTTTTTTTTTTTTTTTTTTTTTTTTTCTGCCAGCCTTAGATAAACTTTAGGAGGAACCGATCAAAGGAAAGAGCGCCTTCCGGAACTGTCAAGCTCTCAGTTGGCAGTTCGGTGACACGCTTGGTCTACTTCTGAGGTGCTAAGGCAAGTTGTCTGCTGTTCTGAAAAGATAAAGATAAATGGGGTCCCTTGTGCTGTTGAGGGATGGGAGCTAATGCTGGCAGCTGAATTGATTATCTTCTGACTATGTTTTCATTTTTTAAAGCCGAAACGCAGTATACAACCTAGGACGTCACACCTAGAGCTGCCTCTGGCAAGGTGAGTGATGAAGTAGTTATTTTTGAGTTGCTGTTCTCACTGTCATTCTAAGTGTCCCCTCTTTCTCTTTTAGAGGTGTTGTAGCTGGCTTAAGAGGGCAGATGGAAGCATCTGCCTTGGGGGGCAGGTGAGCAGGCAGAGTTAGGCAGCAGGTAAGAGTAACTGTCCTAGCTGTGCTGCGGCTTTGGATGCTGCCTTGGCCTATGCTTTTGTTCTTCTTTTGCAGGTGTGAGAATGCAGGCTCAAAGGAGCAAAGTGCACTCTGAAGAGCTGTGTAAGAAGGGAGGCTGGTCATGAGCTTGGTTGGAGTGGAATGGCGCAGTAGCATGAGGTAACTATGAAAGGTCTCTGTCTTGCTTTGCAGGTGTCATGGCCGGCTCTCCACAGAAGTGGCTGAGGACTTGAGATGAGGCCAGGGAGTGACAAGGAGGGGCACGTGCAGTGATGGTTTCCGAGTGCTGCAGTTGCTTTCTCTTCTGTTTATCAGGTGCCACAGGCAAGGTGAGTTGTAACATCAGTCTTTACAATTGGAGCAAAGCAGGTCACCTGAATGCTGTGTTGTTCCTGAGAAAGGTGTTGAGGAGGAAAAATGTTGTCTGGCATGGCAGTTCCTGATGGTGGTCTGTTTCTGCAGGTGATGAGGTGCCTGAAGCCCCGTCCCAGGTAGCCTGAGCATGCCTTGCTGAGGACGAAGCCTGCTTTCCAGCAGTCCCCAAAGGCACGTTGGGGCTGAAATGCTGTGTCTGTATTTGGGTTGAGGTTGTACCTTGGTGAGTGTGGGGATGGGTTTTAAGTTGGTGCATCAGGGGGGCCGGTATCCAATGTCCTGTAGTGTGTTTTGACCCATCAGCATAGCCTTTTGGTTTTCAGATAGCCTACTCAAGTGCCTGATTTTTCCTGCGAGTGATGTTACTACATGGAATTGTTTTGTTTTTATTTGGTGTGTCATCTGTTATGCTCCTAGATTTTTCTTCCTATGTACAAGAAAGGCTTGAGCTAATTCCAGCTGAAAAAGTTTCAGTTCCTTGCTTGATCATATTGTCCTTTCAATATTCAAAGCTGAAGCAAAAGCATGGGAATTATTGCTTCTAGAAACAGCCCAGTTCTCTTGTCTGCACTGTGCATGCTGTTGAGCTAAGCCAGATTTTTATTTTTAAAAACAAAACAAAACAAAACAAAAGCAGCTGCTGCTCATCCTGCTCTCTTTCTACTTTCCTGTGCTTTGCCCCTCCCCTTTCCCAGGTGATTGGGCTTTGGAGCCAGGCAGTGGCAAATGGTAAATGAGCTCACTTAATAGAGGGATATTTAGCAGAGGTTGCTGGCTTGCTTGTTTTAGGGAAGATGGGGTACACTTCTGTTTTTGGGTTGTATTTTAATCTCCAGATGTATCAGACCATTGCGTAACTCTCCAGACAACGGAAAAGAGCTTGAGTTCACACTGCAAGATGCTTGACCACATGGGTACAGTATTACCAAGGGACTGAGCAGGGTCATATCAGCTACTTTTATCATTTGTAAATGGTAAGACTATGATTGCGGTGGCGTGGGCTGAGTTCAGTGCTGTGGTGGCCCGGGCTGAGTACGGTGTATGATCCAAATGTTATATGAGCCCCAGGCTCATTTTGCCTGGGCTTCTTTTTGGGGTAAGTGCTTTGGTTTTTCTTCAGTCAGTTGCAGGGTTCTTTACGTGGCTTGGAGTCTATGGACTGATGCATTTCCAGGTAGACACTAGTATGCACATCTTTTTGAGGTAACAACTAGTGGGATCTGTTAGAGGAAGCCATCTATATAGTAGTGGGTGCCTTTATTACATGCAGCTCTTCTTCAGGTGAGTAATTGGTATAGCATGTTTATGGATAGGATGACAATGTTAGTTTGTGTGTTCTAGGTCCCTTATGATTTTCACAGAATTATGGGGCTTACTGTGAGTCTTTGCCTGTATGTCAAATATTATCAAAGTTACAACTGTGGTGGTAAAGTGATGAAGCAGGGTTTAGGTGGAATGTATCATTGAAGCTCCCTGTGTAAGCATGTATCTGAAAACAGCATCAGTAGGCACCTGTAAGGTGTAGTCTTTCTCAGGGTTAGGGACAGTTTGTTATATTTTTGGAGCTTTTGCCAGTGGTTTTGCTGGCTGTGGAGTCTTTAGACCTTGCAGCCTTCTAGATTTTAAGTGCTTGGAATTTACGTAATAGAGGTATATTTTGGAGGGGTTGCCGGCTAACTAGTTTTTGGGAAATCGTGGGGTACGGTTCCTTTTTTTTGGGTTATATTTTAATCTCTAGATATATCAAGTCATTCTCGTAACTCTCCAGAGGATTCACACAGAGCTTCAGTACGCATTGCAAGGGCCTTGACTGCATAAGTGCAGTATTACAAAGAGACTGAGCAGGGTCACCTTTTTCATCTGTAAAGGGTAAGTCTGTGATTACCCCTGTCGGGGCTGTGCATTCATGGCCTTTTGGCATTTGTGGGCCTGAGGGTGGTATACTTTATTTTTTACTTTATTTTATTTTTTACTTTATTTTATTTTTTACT